>JBCEWE010000243.1:440000-700000 GCA_039877035.1 Silurus lanzhouensis | reverse complement strand
GTCTAAATTACATTACAACACAAGCATTAGAACCTATAACAGTGTGTGTACAACAAAGCGTGGGATTGTATAGTGGAGTCACGATGAGTAAAGGAGGTGTGGCCTAACCCTGGCACGCCCAGTGAAGGAGGTGTGGCCTCTGTGCCTCTTAGTCTTAGTGAAGGAGGTGTACTAACATTAAATTACATTATATGTCAATAATAAAAAAAATTATCAAAACCGTAAAAAAATGATCAATTTATTTATTTGTTCATTTGTTTGTCTTTCCAACATCAGTTCATCGATTCTTTAGCTTTTCATCAACTCTGAAAGATTGAAACAAGCCATTGATCGGATTAATTTCTCTCTCGTTTCAGGCCACATGCCATAACAAGTTCAAGAATCTTATTTCAACAAAGGTGAGACCTTTACAAACACTATGTGGCTCTTCACCAAACCGCACAAAGCAGCAGACGCACAACTGCATAGGATGTCTTTAGATACAATAGAATGAGATTTCCCTAGAAGAACTACAACACCAAAACGTGTTCCAGCATGACGATGCCCCAAAAATCCAGCTCCATGAGGATCATGGATTGGAGTGAAAGATCTCCAGCTATAGATCTCCGACATCAACCTTATCGAACATCTTTAGACTGCAACGCATCAACTTTGTGTCTAAAAGAATCCACAAATGTCCACGAGCACACTCCAAAATCTAGTAGAACATCTTCCCAGAAGAGTGGAGGTTATTATAAGAGGAAATAGAGACTGAATGTGGAATGGGATGTTTAGAAAGAAGAACATAACAACCTTATGGTCACGTGTCCACAAACACTTGTCCATGTGGTACGGGTGTGAGAGAGAGAAGAGAAATAAAACAGAAACAGCTTGTAAAAGAACATGAATTAATCATAGCTGGTATTTGGGTTAGGAGCAGAAACAGGCTCACACACTCCAGCGAGGAGGGTCCGTGTGCGGCACACATTCGTACCGTGTCAACAAATCAGACTGCCTTCAGAACAGATTACCCATCACGCAGCATTTTGGGAAGGTGAGTCCCCCCCCCCCCCCACACACACACACACAAATGAAATTCAGTAGGAGTAAGACAGAGTACATGTGTGTGAATGAGAGGGAGGGCAGTGGAGGGGTGCAGGGAGAAGAGGTGAAGAAGGTGGAGGAGTTCATGTACCTAGGGTCAACAGTGCAAAGTAATGTAGAGTGTGTTAGAGAAGTGAAGAAAAGAGTGCAGGCAGGGTGGAGTGGGTGTAGAAGAGTGACAGGAGTGATTTGTGATAGAAGAGTATCTGTGAGAATGAAAGGGAAAGTTTATAGGACTGTGGTGAGACCTGAGATGTTGTATGGTTTAGAGACAGTGGCATTGAGTAAAAGACAGGAGGTGGAGCTGGAGGTAGCAGAGCTGAAGATGTTGAGATGTTCGTTGCGAGTGATGAGGATGAACAGGATTAGAAGTGTTTGTAAAAGTTTATTAGAGGGACAGTGCATGGAGGACGTTTTGGAGACAAGATGAGGGAGGTGAGATTGAGATGGGTTGGACATGTGCAGAGGAGGGACATGGGGTATATCAGTAGGAGAGTAGGAGAATGAGGATGGAGACACCAGGAAGGAGGAAAAGAGGAAAACCAATGAGAAGGTTCATGGATGTGGTGAGACATGCAGGTGGTTGCGGTAAAAGAGGCAGATGTTGATGACAGAGAGGTATGGAGATGGATGATCCACTGTGGCACCTCCTAATGGTAGCAGCCGAAAGAAGAAGAAGAAAATTCAAAAAAAGTTTTAAGATATTTTAGTTGATTTTGAGACATGATGCATTTTTGTTTTTGGTGCACTGATATATGTTTAATACTGTAGGATAGAAAACAGATTCTTAATGTGTGAATTTGGGTTCAAATATTAAATCTGAAGACAAAATGTTGTTGATTAAATATATTATTGCTGTTGATTTCTCCAGTCCAGACCTCGCAGACCCGCTCGCAAACTGTCTGGCGTGCAGGGGGACGAACCGCTACAAGACTCCATCAGCACCTGGGGAGAGGAGAGGTGGGTCTGCACACACACACACACACACACACACACACACACACACACACACACACACACACACACACACACACACACTTTTATTTTAATTTTAGAGGACTCAGTACAGATTAACTGTCCTCTAAAAAAATTTAACATACAGCCATTATTGTGTAAAACAGCTGGCAACACACATCCGGCAATTAAAACCGTCCGTGTGGAAACATAGAAAAAGTTCTGTTTGGTGTCTTGATGATTTACGTCATTCAAAATACCAGAATTACTTTCAAACGTTTACAAGTATATTTTGTCTTCATGCTTTACGTTGCGTTCGGTTTCACAAATGAACATACAACTGCATAAAGCATCAATATTTGTCCATGTCAATGTTGATTAGAGTATTAAACAGTTGAAAAGTATTCATTTAAGGTACATTTAGATTCATTACCTCATGACAATCATGCGATTAATAGCGATTAAGTATATATGTATATATATAGTTCATTTTACACTGAAAATAATAGAGCTTGAAACCAATCCTTCCTCAGAATAAAAATATTGGAATAATTTAGACATTACAAGGTCACTCATACTGGTATTTAGTCGCAGGACAATATTTGAATAAAATTAATTTTTTTCCAGGTTCTAGTTTTTTGCTTCTTATGTCACTGGATTTCTTTGGCTGTGCTTACTTTTTAGAAAATGTTTATAAAAATGTTAATTTACGGTTTTCTGGAAGGAGTCTAGTGTCAGCACTTTATAACAGCTAGAGGTAAAGCTGGAACTTTAATATTTTCTTAAATATTCAAGAGTTTCCGATGCTTGGAGAACATTTATAGCTGCTATAACACCGTTAAGAACAGGAACTACCTTGATTCTCCAATAACTAACTTGATTAGCAATAGCAGTATCATCAACGGGGTTGAATTTTGTCTGCAGTCTTGTAGAGTTGACTTCTGAAGACCTCGGTGAAGATGGAGAACTCGCCATGATGCCTAACCTTGAGGAGATGGACCTGCTAGGGGAGATCTTTGACACTTTGAACACCCAGAGCTCCACAGAGCCAGGACTTTTGTACAGCACACGCAGTCTTGATATCTTCACCTCTGACTGCACTGAATTCATCAGCAGAGTGAGGACACACACACACACACACACACACACACACACACAAACACACACACACACACACACACACTCAACACACACTCAACACACAATTGCAACTTTCAGTCAACATTCATTCCAGCAAAATAAAAACCCAAAAAACACTTTTATTTAAATAATTTACCCACATGTGTTTCAGAGGAGCTTGGCCACACCCAGTCAGGAGAGCTTGAGTCTTTCCATTGGAAACAACGGCAGTCTTATGAGCTGGGAGGAGGAGCATGAAGAGGTTCTGGATAATAAGGAGGATGAGAAGGAGGAGTCTGAGCAGCCAGGTGATGAACCAAAGACAGATATAAGAGATGGAGTCACAGAGGGGGGCGTTACGTCAGCGAAGGAGGTGCCATGTGTGGATCTTGAAAAATTAGTTGAGGATTTTGTAGATTTAAGGCAAGAGCTTGAAGAGGAGTTGAACAGTAACTGTAAAGAAACTAGAACATCTTCCCGACAAGATGAGGAGGATGAGGAGGAATCTAGCAGGTCATCAGGAGACATTCAAAGTGAAACCAGAGATGTTCAGGAGGTAACTAGCACCATGCCAAGTGAAAATCCAGAGCAATCCTTGAGATCCATTCCAGATGATGCTGATGATGAAAGTAGTGGCGCTCAGGAGATACAAGCAAAAGAGGCAACAAACAAAGAACAGAATGCAGAACACCATGATCTAACTCAGAACAACAACAAACTAGGAAGTCTACATAAAAACATTAATGAGGAACATGCTGAGGAACACCTGAATTCAGGCAATAAAGATGAAGAACAAGAAAACTGCATGGACCATTCGGCTCCTAAAGTGCTTTCCAAAATGGCCCTGTTCCAGGTCAAAGCTTACCAGCCCAAGGACTCTCCTGAGACTGTAAAGCCCAGCTACAGCAACAAAATCATTGATACACCTCTAAAGATCTCGCCAAGAGGTCCTGGAGCCCTTCGGATCACTGCAAGAACAGATGACTCGTCTATCAAATCTCCGACCACGTCCACTTTATCAGATCCAGCTACAGAGGATGAGGATCTACCACCACCTAAAGTGTCAGAACTCAAAAAAAGATTTGAGCAGTGATGGACTGGAGGAAGAACATCATGGTCACGCCCACGCTCGCTCCACAGCACTAGGTGGAGAGAGCACAGGGATGAAAAAAAGTTCAGATGTCTAGTTTACTCAAAGCAAACCAGACTTTTAATGAGTGACTTATAAAAGCGAGCTCCATGAAGTTCTCACTCAAATGCTGCAGTGCACAAGATCCTGCTCCTACAACCTGCTTCCAAAAGTACATTTTGGCAAACAATTTTAAATACATTTTATAGACTTTACAGTAGTTTCTTCCTTCAACACAGTGTATTAAAAGTAAAAGAGGTTCAAGTAAAATCTTAAATAGAAGCCATTTTTTTAATAAATAAAAGTTCTGTACAGCACCATGTTCTTTCCTACTTCAGGTTGAAGATAATAAAGCATGACGTTGGTAAGTATCAGGTCAAGAATTGTAAACAAAAAAAAAAGGCAGAAAGGAAAGTCTTTGGTTTTGGTCACCCATCTGTTAGGTCTTGTATGATGTGGAGGTGAAGAACATCCCATGGTCAAGTTTACCATAAGCTGTGGTTTATCACCAAATACCATGGTCACTTTCCTGCATCGACAAGTTAAAGACATCAGTGATGTTGACACAATTGACTGACATCATTTTTATCTAACATTCTGCTGCGCCACAGATAAAACTAGAGCCAGAAGATTACATTCATTTACATGAAATTCTGCTGTTGTTAAGACCTGGTGCTTTTTTTCAGCTTATCTATCATTTGAATGTCGTCTTCTTCAGTTCTTATTTCAAAAGAAATAAATCACCGTATTCACCATATAAGTTCCACCACACGCGAAACTCCTCCGTGGCGCTCATGAGGAAATGTGTATGTGGAAATGTGAATTCAACTGGAAGTTGCTTTTGTTACAGGTGTTCATAAGCACCACATTGTTTCTGAACTCCGATTGAAGCAAAACACAAACCGTTCAACCTGAAATTCCAGCCAATCGCAATCTAGCATTCAGACCCCAGACCTTATGAAACATCTCAGGGTTTATTTGCGGTAACAGTTCAATAGGGTTCACTTACATTTCCGGTAAATCTTTGAAAGCGTTAGGAATGTAGAGACATCTCGAAGCTGTCCGATGGAAAAGAAAGAAGACTTTGTGTTTTACAAAAGTCTTTTATCGCTCCTCATCTTCAACATTTTGGGATTTTGAGATCTCTGAAAGGATTTTTAACTATTAATGATTTTGCTGTTGGGCTTTGCCCTCTGAGTCATACCGAGTGAGTGACATGGTAAACAATGACACAACAATTAACCCAAAACTGAATCAAACAGCCCTGCATGCATGGCACACTATAGCTTATTCCTATAAAATGCAATTTTTTACATTATTATATAATTGCATGCATATATATATATATATATATATAGGCATGCAATTATATAATAATGTAAAAAATTGTTTTATATATATATATATATATATACAGTGGAACCTCGGGTTACGAATTTAATTCGTTCCGGTACTTTATTCGTAACCTGAAAAGTTCGTATCCCGATACAAATTTCCCCATAATAATGAACAGAAACTTCGGTAATTCGTTCTGGACAACCAAAAATATGACTTAAATAAAAATAAAGCCAATATTCACTAATATTATTTACTTTTAACATGTTATATTAAAATCATACCACATAAAAACATACAAAAGAGGAAAAGATCTTTAGCGGGTACTTTCCCTTTGAGAAGACTCGCTGCAGGAGACAACGTTCGTAGAAGGGGGAGGAGGGAGAGTTATTGTTTGGAAGGAGAATCTTATTATATTATATTATTTATATATTATTATATATTATATTATAGAATATTAAAGACAGTGTTATTAACACGAACGCTGAGACAATTGTTGCATTAGAGGGAAAATGAGAGCTGTTTCTTTAAGGCTACTATCAGTTGGTATTGAAGTCCAGAGTGAAATTCATTATGGGTATTGTACTTGGGAAAAGACTGTAACCCTGCTAATCTATCTTCATAAAAACAAGTCAAGTGGTTATGCATCGGCTAATGTTGTCCATCTCATCATTCCACGAGCATCAACTAACGAGTTGTTACGCTGCCGCCGGGAAAAGTTCAAGCGGATAAGTAACACGATGCTCTCGCTAGGGACACAGGACGCTAACTGATGTGACGAGCTGCGTGGATAGAGCAAAAACAATCAACCTGCCTGCGATTTTTTGGTGAGCGACGTTCGTATCCCGATATATTGTTCGTAACCAGGGGCAAACATTTTGATGAACTGCGATTCGTAACCTGAATTATACGTATGCCGGGGCGTTCGTAACCCGAGGTTCCACTGTATACAGTACAGACCAAAAGTTTGGACACACCTTCTCATTCAAAGAGTTTTCTTTATTTTCATGACTATGAAAATTGTAGATTCACACTGAAGGCATCAAAACTATGAATTAACACATGTGGAATTATATATGGAATTATATACATCACAAAAAAGTGTGAAACAACTAAAAAATGTCATATTCTAGGTTCTTCAAAGTCGCCACCTTTTGCTTTGATTACTGCTTTGCACACTCTTGGCATTCTCTTGATGAGCTTCAAGAGGTAGTCACCTGAAATGGTCTTCCAACAGTCTTGAAGGAGTTCCCCGAGAGATGCTTGGCACTTGTTGGCCCTTTTGCCTTCACTCTGCGGTCCAGCTCACCCCTAAACCATCTCGATTGGGTTCAGGTCCGGTGACTGTGGAGGCCAGGTCATCTGGCGCAGCACCCCATCACTCTCCCTCTTGGTCAAATAGCCCTTGATGCCTTCAGTGTGACTCTACAATTTTCATAGTCATGAAAATGAAGAAAACTCTTTGAATGAGAAGGTGTGGCCAAACTTTTGGTATATATATATACACATATACATAGATATACACACACACAAAGGATATGATGGATATATATTTTATTTCTATTTTCAGTGCAAGTTAGTGCTCATATATACACAAATATGACATACAGAATTCATAATTGTTTTTTCTTTAATACCTTAAATACATTAGACACATGAATTCTCCTCATGTCTAAAAATACCTCTCTGTTAGAGTCTGAAACTAACCTACAGTTGGTGTGTGTTTAATGTTTAATGAGTAAAAAAAAAAAAAATACATGGCCTATATGGAAGTAGGGAGAAAAACATGCTGCAGTGGCAGCTGGAAGTGTTCACAACTCTGGACATGATGATCATCTGCGCTATTATAGCGTCTGTGTGAAGCAAAATGAGCGTGTGCGAGAGAAAACACCATCGGCTGTGCTTATTATAACCTGTTATGGACGACGCACAAAAGTTGTAGATGATCAGGTGTGATTCTAGCATACAGCGGGAGGCTATTGGTTGCCATGGTTACGTTTTGTGAGTTCAGTCGCACGGTGTGTGGTAGGTAGGAGGGTCTCAGATCAGGCGCTCCTCTTTGGGCAGGGGCAGCGGGAGGCCTGGTTTCTCTGGCTCCTGGCTCTCGGCTTGTTTCTGCTCCTCTGCGCTCGGGCGGTACGTCCCCTCTGTCTTGCGCTTCCTGCGTAGCATACACCCGATCAGCACCGCGACCAGAGTGAGGAGCGTGAGAAACGCCGGGACTGCATGCACGCTGGTCAGCGTCACTACCACCATGGTCCTCTAAAACACACACACACACACAATAGATTTTCATCCAAATATTTCACATAAAAAAAATGAATCAGTATGAATAGGTTAATGAAGACCCACTAAGCGGCATCAATCTAGGACCAGAGTGTATCAGCCTCCAGAATAAAAAGACGATGTTTCTGAAGATCTTATGCATGAAGTTTATAATTGGCAGCGTTTGATGTTTGATCTTAGACTGTTGAGATTGATTTATCAGACATGAGCAGTAGATAAAAGTTCTTTCCCTATAACTCAAGCCCATGATTTAAATAAAGTTCTTAGGTTCCTGTAGGTTAGACTCATTCCTTGTTCCCAAATTTCTAAAGTTTTTTTGGTTCAGGAAATGATACAGGTACAGTGTCTTGCTCTAATACATCACCTTGATCTGTAAACCTCCTCCAGATCACTGCTGATCAGCTCACACATGACCACCTGCCTAATATTGTGTTGGTCCCCTTTTGCTGCTAAAACATTCGTGTCGATCATCAACATCATGAACTTCTTCAGCAGTTTGAGCTACAGGAGCTTGTCTGTTGGATCAGACTACGCGGACCAGCCGTCGCTCCTCACGTGCATCAATAAACCTCGTCCCCCACGACCCTGTCGCCGGTTCACCACTGTTCCTAACTTGGAGCACTTTTGAGCACGTCTAGACGTCACAATTTGGCCTTCGTCAAACTCAATGAAATCCTTACGCTTGTCCATTTTTGGTGCTTTGAACATCAACTTTGAAGACAAAATGTTCATAGAACGTTATAAATGGTGATGTGAACACTACTGATGATCTCTACATCATGTGTTCTTCACCGCTCATAACGTTTTAACTTCTTAATGTCTTGCCTGACTGGTGTAAATTGAGAGAGACATCCTCGGGTTTACAGTAACTGTTATGGCTTGTGTGTGCTGATTTGATTTGTAAAGCATTTTAGCCTGTTGTTTGAAATGCTCTAGTATGCATTAAGGATCACAACGTTGACCGAACGCACCTCTGATTGACCCCAGGACAGAGACGTGCTAAGATCCTCCTGGAAGATGCAAACCCGTTCCAGCATGACGATGCCCCTGTGCACAAAGCCAGCTCCGTGTATGTATATTTTACATGGATCGGCGTGGAAGATCTCCTGCTACAGAGCTCTGAACTCCACCCTATTGAACACCTTTGGGATAAATGTGGATACTGACTGCACCCCAGGCCTCCTCACATAACCTACATCACTACCTGAGTTTACTAACATTATAAATTGTTGAGTAAATCCTTGCAGATGATTGAATTTTCAAAAATCTTCACAAGCACACTCTAAAATCTGGTGGAACATCTTCCCAGAAGAGAGAAGGATATTAGAATAGCAAACAGGGACTACATTTTGAATAGGATGACCAAAAAAAACCAATCTCATGGTCAATTGTCCACAAACTTTAGAGTGTAGGTCCCAGTGTGTGTGTACTTTTGTGTGAATGTGTATGTATAAGACTCACAGCAGGGTTTGTGTCCTTATGCAGTCATTCCTTTGACATGTCCATGATTTTAGTGACTCTTCCTGCACATTTTGGGAAATATCTCTCTCTCTCTCTCTCTCTCTCTCTCTCTCTCTCTCACACACACACACACACACCCCTGAAAGTTCATGCTCTTATAAAATTACTCATCCCCCATGCGGTTAATGATTAGTTTTACAGGAAATTGAATGAATCCACCCTTTATTTAGAACAGTTTCTTGTTGCAACTCAGGCAAAACTATACTCTCCTGATCATGTGCTTTTTGCTCAAAACACCAGCATATCATTTATTTTCGAATAAAACTCTTCCCTGAGAGAGACGGGATGATGAGAGGGCACATGACAGTTCCAAGAAGCATAGCTAATATCCAATAACATACGATGGATTTTATAAAAACATGATTTTATAAAAACACATTTTTACTCAGTATTCAAGAAACCCAGTGCTATTCTTAAAGGAAGTGCACTTTCACCCTCAGCAATCTATATCTATCTATCATATATATATATATATATAAACAAACTGTTTGAGTATCTTCAAGTGTTTTGAGGTTTCTGTTATTATGGATATACACAGACATTCATCTATATACACCTACCTACGTATAAACCTCTACCTTTACACCTTGGGTTTGTTATTTAGAGAGCAAAAAATCATCTGGAGTTTTATCCATTCTGGAAAAGCCTAAAATCCTAATAACTGCTCTGGGATGAAGTGTATCTGCAGGTCAGATTTGTAAAAGGCACAGCAAGGTATTTCAGCTGAATGTTTGGAGAAACGAACCATCTGGTTTCTGAGGGGGTGTAAAGCCGTTTCTCATGCCAAAGAAGGATTTTTTTTTTTTTTTTAAGAATCATTCAATACGATCATTTTCTTGTTCATTTTAATGCACTGGTTTAAATATGATTCAATAATAAAATTAGAATTAACATGGCAAATGTATATCTGTTGACTTTTTTTTTTTTTACACTAGTGAAAATCTGTCATGAAGAAATAAACATTTCATTTTATTTGAATTTATTTATTTTTTTTTAATGATTTTTTTTTTTAATGTAGGAGGATTACAACAAATCATGTTTGAAGTAAAATAAAAAATAACCTGAAAAAAAACCCCAAATAAATCAAAACTAAAGTTTGTATTTCCTAAATTCAGAATAAAATCTATAACTCCTTTTTTAATTTTTTAGAATTATATTACACTCAATCTGGCAACACACACTATTAAGTTAGGGAGTATGCTGAAGGTCCTGTTTGGTGGCCTGTTTGCATTGCTTTATACACCTTACAGAGAAAAACCAGTTCTGACTGTGTGTGACTGACACACACACACACACACACACACACACACACACACACACACACACGTTATGCGATTTACAAAAAGAAAGAAATGTGCAATTAGCTTGTTTGATAATGTAATTACTACGTGTTTTTTTTTTCTCTTTTGTATTTATTTAATGTATTAAACACACTTTTTACTGTGTTTCTGCTTCATATTTGCATTTTTTCTTTTGTTGCTGTAAAATGTATTTTATTTCTATAATTTATACACACGAGCGCGCGCGCGCGCGCACACACACATGAAAATCCAAGTCTTTCGTAAATCGAATTGAATTCGTTCTCACCTGAAATATGTCTCCTGCTTGTTACTCCTCTTTTGAGTTTCTGCCACAGGTGGGGAAAAAACGCCTTTCATTTCCTAAGTAGGAACAAGTGAAACACCCGACTCCATTTCCGATATAAAAAAGAGAAAGAAAAAAAAAAAAAAAAAAAACGATGAACCGGAAGAGTCGCAGTTTATTGCCATTCACGCGAACTTACCTGTTCCTCATGCAAATGAGCCGCATCCACCTGTGCGCCGGTCACGTGACTCAAAGAGCGCAGGCCAAGACGCACGCACGCGCGCAATTTTATCTGTGGCGTTTTCTCGCTTTTCCTGTTATCACCTCGTGCACACTGACGCTTTCATTTCTCAGAAAACACTCTGTATATACACTGATCAGCACGTGCGTTTACACTGAGCAGTTGAACCGGTTTAAAATTTCAATCCGAATGAATAAAATTGGAATCTGGAAAAAAAAATGCCCAAACCGAATGAAACCGTGATTTGAGAGGGGTGAGATGAACCTTTCTGTGAACCGAACTAAATAAAAATTCTGCTGTGTAAACGCGTTGAACCGATTACTGCGGTTGATGAGACCCATTAGGTTCAAGTTCAAGTTTATTTCTCCAGGGCTTTTCACAATGGACATTGTCTCAAAGCAGCTTCACAGAACTTGAAGCTTCAAGGAAAAACTCCCATGTTATGAGAAAGAAACCTTGAGAGGAACCAGACTCAAAAGAGGAACCCATCCTCATTTGAGTGACATCAAGAGTGTGATTATAGTCTTTAAAAACAATACAAAAGAGCGAAGAGTGAGAACTAACCTAAGCACCAGAGTGTAGTTATGATGAATGTCCTTTCTACAGTCAGGTGATGTTGTGGAACCAGGAACTACTGAGCAACTTCCAAAATAGCATAACGTCTGAGATCATCATAGATCCAACAGTAACTACTCCATGCCAGAGCTTTTCAAATGTTCAAAGAGGTCCAATGTCCAAACTCTACATGAAGTGGAATCCAAAGAGCACTGGTACGTCTCTATATGGTTTGGGATGTTTGCAGGCTTGGCATCTACCCTCTAAAGGTCCATAATCCTAATGACTTGGTACACGCCTGAAACTGGCACAACCTTGGATGGTAGAGAAAGAGAAGCAGTGGAGAGGAATTAGCATAGCTGCTGTTCATAATATTAACAAGCATTGTGTAATGCATTACAGTAGTCCAGTCTGGAGGTCATGAACGTATGGATGCGCTTCTCTGCATCAGATATAAACAGCATGTTTCTTAGCTTAGCAATATTTATAAGCTGGAAGAAACCTGTTTTTGTAATATAGGTGATGTGATTTTCAAAAGACAAGTTCCTGTCTAAAATAACTTCCAGGTCTTTTACTGTGGAACTAGTAGTTACTTCTAAACGCAAGTTGAAATGCTGGAGCTTCTGTGTACTGGTTTTTGGTCTAATCAGAATGTAATAATAGAAAGTTATGAGTCATTCAATCTTTTAATTCTTTAATACACTCAGTTAATCTGGCCAGGTGAGATGTTTTGTCTGGTTTTAATGAGATATATAGTTGGGTATCATCAGCATAAAAATGGAAGCTGAACCCATGCCTTCTAATAATATTTCCCAAGGGAACATGTATATTGTGAAAACCAGGGGTCCTAGAACTGAACCTTGTGGCACCCCATAATTTACTAGCATTAACCTGGAAAGGTCTCCATTTAAAACTACAAAATGGTAACGATCAGACAGGTTGGATTTAAACCAGCCCAATGCCTGTCCCTGAATGCCGATTTAATTCTGTAAGAGATCTAGAAGAAGATCATGATCTATAGTGTGAAATGCAGTGCTAAAATGTAGTAAAACTAACAGAGAGATGGAGCCGTGGTCTGAAGCTAAAAACAGGTCATTTGTGATTTTAACTAGAGCAGTTTCTGTGCTATGATGGTGCATGAAACCTGACTGAAAATCTTCAGAGGTATTGTTTTCTTGTAAGAAGGAGCAGAACTGGGCAGAGGGACCAATTGTGCTTCTTAGGATCTTCGTGCGATTTTAGAAGCCTCCTCTTCGCCTGGAATCCATATCAGATCTTGTATCAGCCAATGGGAAGACTGTGTACTTTTGAACACTTGATTTGCCACAACACGGTTATCCGCACAGCTTCCATTTGTATAACAAACATGACACGCATAATCAGGGGAACTGGATTTTTGATGGGCTCTTCTTCTGGGGCCATTACGTACCACCTACATATACACTGTTGCAGACCCCCTGCAGTTACACCTCTTTATGGCAATGGTGTTTCCTAATTCCAGTGTCCTCATTCAGCAGGATAGCGCCCTCTGCACATCCGTATTACAACATGTTGTTCAGGAACGCTTAAAGGAACATGACTTTTTTTTTTTGACACTTTGAATGTTTGAATGTTTGCATGCATGTGCAATTCTTGAAAAATGAATAAACTCATGTCTCAAATTCTAAGCAGGAAAATTCTCCTGAATCTTTAAATAAAAACATAAAATCTCTGATATTTACTTTTCATTGATATCAGACACACACTTAACTAACCGCAAACTGCTAATAAACTTGTGTATTAAAATCAGTGTATAAAGCAAGATCTTCTGCATGGTGAAAAATGTTCATCTTCAGCAAAGACTGAAATCAATTTAAGATATAAAAGAGAGAGTTTTCACCTGCTGACCCTGATAAAATCAATAACAGACTCCCAGTGGAAATTTTTCAAATGAGCAAAGGTTACATTTACACACGATGCCTGAAATGCAGCTGATTTACGGTAACTCTGCTTGATTAACCCTTCACATGGTTCAATGCAGAGATCCCATAGGTCCAGGATCAGGTACATTCCTTATCATGTACATTCATTATCACATGAGAGAATTCATTTCTTTCCTGAAAATAAGTAAATGAGATCGCTGGATAGCGGACCGGGAGCAGAATTTATGAGGTTCCTGTAAATGTTTTGGTTTTTGGAGTTCTAAGGGGGAGGGTGGGGGGGGGGGGGGGGTGTGGATTTGTATCACAGTCTGATAAAACTGACGTGTTTTTATCATTTGTTTAAAAAAAATGGTATACAGATAGAAAAGATTTTTATCAAAGAAAGCACATTTTTAAACCCCCCCCAACACTATTTTTATTTGTTGTATTTAAAAGGAAAAAATCCTATTCAAATGAAACGTTCCATTATTTTCCAAAACACTCCTCAAACTAATACTTATATAGTTTTAAGAAGAGTTTTATTTAAACAAATCTCTAGCATTAAGCTTTCTTTCTTTCTTTTGATTATACAGATTTATCCAAGACAAAGTAGTTAAATAAAGTAATCAATCATTTACAGGAAACAAATAGAATTATATACAAAATAAACTAAAATAAAGATATAAGAACAAAATCATTCATTTGGGCAAATGGTCAGATCCTTACAAGTCAGCACATTTGTGTATGTGTGTGTGTGTGTGTGTGTGTGTGTGTGTGTGTGTGTGTGTGTGTTTAAACTATTGCACAATATAATACAAAGCAGGAGCAGTGAGGAGTAAACTTCGAGATCGCAGCTTATCTGTAAAGTTTGTTTTTTCGATTCTGTTGAAACACCCCCTCCTCCCCATGTCAGGGTTTCATAATCAAAGTGATTACATGAAGTGGAAGAGGAGTTCTGCTGTGTGTGTGTGTGTGTGTGTGTGTGTGTGTGTGTGTGTGTGTGTGTGTGTGTGTGTGTGTGTGTGTGTGTGTGTGTGTGTGTGTGTATAAAAGCTGGGGTACTGCTCAGTAATACACTTCCTCAGACAGAACCAGGACCAGCAGGCAGGATGCGTGTGGACCTGGTGTGGCTGACGGCTGCACTTCTCTCCTTCCCTCTCATCACACTATGTGAGCCTCTGTGAGTACACACACACACACACACACACACACACACACACACACACACACACATATTATTCTTTACTGTGTATTTGTCTTTTTTTCACATTTAGTGTGTGTGCTAATATAAGTATTTTTCAAACAGTGATCACGCAGCATCACGTGTCCTCGCTCGTGCTCCCTGTGAAACATCTGCATTGCTTTCATACATTTAGGGATATTTATATTTATATATACATATATGTGTGTGCATATAAGTGCTTTGTTTTATTGGTTGTAGTTGAATTTAAATGCATAACTTTACAATGCACTGGAAGACAAATGTATATTTTTTATGTCTTTTAAAAAAAAATTGTAACAGATAATAAAAAAGATTTTACAAACTAAAACGTATACAGTTAAACTGCTGTTTAGATTGCATGAGACGGTCTGAGAAAAGCCAATGACCTGCTGTGATGGAAAGGCAAGTGTAAATAAGCCCCGCCTACCCTGATGGCTTTCGTCAGAAGGTTGCAAAATCTAACCCTTCGCACAAGTTTAGATTTTATTGGTGTATAGGTTCCGTCGCTGCAAGGATCTCTGGTTCCCTTTCTGATTGTTATTCACCTACTATATACCTATACAGAACACCGACCTCAGCCAGGCACAAAAGAAGTTTCTTCGCCAGGAAATCTACCTCATGAACACCTAAACGCTCGTGTGCAATAAAAAATTTTTTTTATTTATTTATTTCTGTATTTTTCTGTGCAATAATACTTTTGAATTTGTCTTTAAAAAATGTGCCTATAAAAAATTTTATTTTTCTTATTTTATTTATCAATTGTAAAAAAAACAAAAAACAAAGTAATTAATTAATTCATAAAAAAAAGCAACTGGAAGCTTTTGTCACCAAAACAAATAAGTAAATAAGTACAAACATACCTGAATGATATAAAATTACACTTACATTTGTCTCTTTTATACAACTGAGCAGTTGTAGACTTGCGACCCAACAGTGGCAGGTTGGTCCTTGGAAAGATTCAGGGATCTGAAATTCAAACAACCTTCTGATTAGCATTCCAGGTTCTTACCCACTGAGCCACCACTTGCCACATTTCCACATAATGCAATAAAACGGTGTTACAATCAATAAGCCATGAACACTGATTGACCTGAACACAACTAGTTGTGTTCCTCCCAGCACCTTCCTCTCAACCAATCACAATCTATTGACACTGACCATGGTGTACAGTAACACAAACTGAAAGGTTGATGTGAAGGATGAAATCGCATCAAATTAATATCCATGTTTAAACTCCAGTTTTTAAAAAATGTTTATATTAAAAGTGTCCAAACTTTATCTTTTTTTCTCTGCACAGGAACGTGTTGTTGGCCCCCAACCTGCTGCGTGTGGGTACCGACGAGAAGGTGTTTGTGGAGGCTCAGGATTATCGTGGAGGTGATCTCCAAGTGAGGATCAGCATCAAGAACTATCCACAGAAAACGACGGAATTCACATCGGCAACCACCACCCTCACTGCTGCCAACAACTTCCAGTCTGAGGTTAAAATAAAGGTGAGTTCTCAGGACCAGTAATATCCCATCAATAATTCATGCACATATTGTCCAAGTTCCCGATAAATAAACAAAAAAAACCTGTTAACACAGGCCTCCTAAAATCACTTCTATGTCACCTTTTTTATTTCTTTAATTATAAGCAATCTTATAAACAATATTAGGCCCATTGGTTGAATTTTTACAATAAAATAGAATTGACAGTATAAACATATATGTGAAAAATGAGAATGAATAACTCCTTTTATTATATTTGTTAATTAGATAAGTTATCACTGTTAAAAAGATATATACAATAAAAAAAAGCCACAGATTCCAAATTATTTATTATTTATTTTATAAATGATCGCTTTTGACCTGAAATTTGGGTTTTATATGAAAGCATAAAAATATTTTAGAAAAAAAATACAAATTTCAAATTTTGTGGAGCAGATTATTAATTTCTTTTTTTTTTCTGCGGTTCAGATTCCTGACAATAAGGGTTTCTTTAGTGATGACCCTCTGGAAAAGCAGTACGTGTACCTTCAGGCTCAGTTTCCTACCAAATTGCTGGAGAAAGTGGTGTTGGTGTCCTTTCTATCTGGCTACATATTTGTTCAAACTGACAAGAGCATCTACACACCTGGAACAACAGGTAAAATTAACTGGATTCAGGAATGTAAATGAACATGTTAGGTTTCTTCAGGAAACAGTCTTAGCTGCTGTCAGATGTCAAATTTGTCTTGAACACTATGAAAATGAACCGACACGTGACCAAAAGTTTGTTTCGATTATAACGAATTAAAGAGAAACAACAAAAAAACAGTATAGCTTTATATATTTAAATTCTATATTTATATACACAGTACATTCCTCGATTCACCCAGTTCTCAGTGCAGAAATAAAAAAAACTCTCTCTTTCACTCTCTGGATTTTAACATTTTATTCTCGAGTTTGTCAAATGTATCTTCTGCCTCGAGCCGGTAAATCACCGTTTTCAACATATAAGTTACACCACATGCTGCAAAACTTCTCCATGGAGCTCAGGAAGGTCAAATGTGTTCAATTGCTGTCTCACTCTGTAATTGGAACTGGATGTTACATGGTGTTTATAAGCAGGACATTCGTATAGATTCAACTGACAAACGCTAACTACCTGCGTGTTTAACGCTCTGAACTGGTGCCTGAACTTCCAGCCAATCACAATCCACTATTCACATCTAAACTTCCAGCCAATCACAATCCAATATTCATATCTAAACTTCCAGCCAATCTCAATCCACTATTCACATCTGAACTTCCAGCCAATCACAAAACACTATTCACACTTGAACTTCCAACCAGTCACAATCCACTATTTACTTAAACTTCCAGCCAATTGCAATCCATTCCTCACACTCATCAGAGTATAAATGTGTATATGAAGCAAATTAAAGGGGTCTTTGTGTCTCAGTTTATTTCAGGGTCTTCTCATTGAGTCCTGACCTGATCCCTGCTGACCAGCCCGGTGGAGTGGATGTGGACATCATAGTAAGTGCTCAAACGAAAACACTTTTATAACATATTTAAGGCATTTAACTGTGAGTCAGAATGCTGTATCTTAGGATTTTCTCTTCCGCTACTCCATCTATTACGTATTTACTGGAGAATTTTGGTGTTTGGTGACTGATGCTAAAATGTCACTTCTTGAATCACCATTCTTTTCTTTTCTCCTCCCCACCAAGAATCCTCATGGAATCCCAATCAGTAGGGAAACCTTGCACCCAAAGCAAGGGTTCGTAAAAGGAGAATACAAAATCCCCGAAGTCGTGAAGTCAGTCCACAGCATCAATACTTACAAAACATTACTAAATAAAATATCTGCACTTTAAGAGAAACGATCCATCAGTTTTAATGTGAACCACGATTTCTTTCCCTCTTTCTTTTCTACAGATTTGGGATATGGTCTATAGCAGCACAGTATAAAAACACCCCACAGAAGAATTTCACTGCTGAATTTGAAGTTAAAGAATACGGTACGATTATTATTTTTGGAAACTCCCTACTGTTGATGTTTCCACACACACACACACCTGTTAAACACACGCTAAAAAGTTCCTTTTTTTTTTGCAGTGCTTCCAAGCTTTGAGGTAGCATTAAAACCATCCAAGGCTTTTTTCTATGTGGATGATGAGCAGTTTGTGGTAGAAATCACTGCTAAGTAAGTAGAACATGTCAAAGACAATCTAAAAACAATGTAATGAATAGAGATTGTTTTAAAAGTAGATGTAGTGAGTGGAGTCCCACTCCAAGAAGTTTGGAGTGTGCTTGTGGAGATTTATGTGAGATTTAATTCAGCCACAAGGGTGTCAGTAAAGTCAGGTATTAATGTAGGTGAAGTTAGGAGGTCTTGGATGCAGTTATCATCTCAAAGGTGTTTAATAAGGTTTAGATCTCTTTAGCAGGAGAACCATGTAAAGCAGATCTTTATAGAGTTGGCTTTGTGCACGGAGGCATTGTCACGCTGGAACAGGTTTGGGTCTCCTAGTTCAAGTAAAAAAATATATTAAATTTTACCATATCCAGAGCCATCATATACACTTGTGTGCCTCCATGTTTGTGCTAACAGTTTAAAGAAAAAGCAGATATGGCAATAAAAGTCCATAAAGTACTTTATAATAAACTACTTTTGTCCATATATATATATATATATATATATATATATATATATATATTCTTCTATGTGCATGATGGAACTTTTGTGATTTATATAAAGGTACCTGTTTGGAAAAAATGTGGACGGTGTTGCATTTGTGGTGTTTGGAGTGAGGAAGGATGACAAAAAGATCCCCCTGCCTGGTTCCTTAAGCAGAGAAACGGTATGATACACACAATTTTCACCTCAAAATCATCACTGATTCAGCGACCCACTTCTGTTAATAATGTGTACATTTTAAACACGAATTTATTTTCACCTTCTGAACATAAAAACATACACAACAATGCCAGGAGTATAAAATAAAATAAAAAAACAGTTAACACACTAAAGAATCGATATCGCTAGCCGCTAATCAGGAAGTTAGTAGCTAACGCTATCACTACAGAGGCAAGATTTATTATTTTTTGTCACAGATATAGTTGAAAAGTGAAAAAATGAAAAGTAAAAAAAAATTAATCTTGAATCCATTGCGCTAGAAAAAGGGAAAAAACTGACAAAAAAACCCCTGAAAAAACTGTCTGCTTAAATAAATATATATGTATAAAACACACACACTTACATACATGCCTGTATTGCCCAAATAGGGTCTAACAAATGTAAAACGAATTACATTTTTCCTTTTATTTAATTCATTTAATTTGTGACAATTTCATTGATTTCTTAATTGAATTTGAATAATAAAAAGTGTAGTGCCTTTTATTTATTCTATGTTCTTTTTTTTATAAAATATTATTGTATATAGTATAAACAAAGCAGGAATTTCATTTAAAACTGTTTTAAAAATGTAAACTTTTGATGTTAATAATAACGGTCATTTTTTATTCATTAATAAGCGTGCCTGTGGTATAAAAAACATTTAACTTTGTCCGTCTGAGGGTTTTGGAGTTCTTTGTGACTTTAAACGTCCTTCACTCATACTGCCGAATCATCAAAAGTAATGCACTTTACCCAAAAACCTTGACAAACCTCATTAAGTGGGTAAACAATACAAACGTCCGACCGCAGTAAAGTATGAATAAATGAGAACAGCCTCATAGACCGATAGTTTCGGCCGTGTGGTGTTGTTTTTTTTTCATCATGTATAAATTAAATACCATCGCAAAAGCTGCAATCTTTGACCTTCTAGAATGTTTCAATTAAATTAAAAGCCACTCCCTTCTGTAAAACCTGCTACATCCAACCTTTAGCATTATTTCACAATATGGCAGGAGCTGAATGTTTTTATGTCTGTTAAGAACACATGATCTGTTCCATTCAGAATAATAATAAAGTCTTCCTATTCGGGTTATAATGCTTACCTGTGGTATTGTATGTTGTATGTAGATCACTAATGGAGTGGGACGTGCAGTACTCACTAAAGCCAAGATTCAGCAGTCCATCCAAAATATTAATGACCTAGAGGGAGGTTCTTTGTTCATATCAGTCAGTGTTTTAACTCAGACTGGTAAGGCTAATATGTATGTGTGTGTGTGTGTGTGTGTGTGTGTGTTTTGTACTAATTCTACATTTCTACATTTGCACATTAAATCATTCCATGTGTTTCCTTTCATATCATTTAATCATGAACAATGTTCCAGGTAGTGAAATGGTTGAAGCAGAAAGGGGGGGCATTCAAATTGTGAAATCACCCTACACCATCGAGTTCAAGAAAACACCCAAATACTTCCACCCTGGAATGTCTTTCGATGTTGCGGTAAGGAGATTTGGAGCGTGTGATAAAAATTCATTGCTTGTCTGAAATTTTCTAAATGTCAGTGGATCAGTACCTGAGTGAGTGATGCGTTATTTAAAATGTCATCTGTATGTCTGACCTGGATTTAAAAAGGTTTATGTGACCAATCCGGACCAGTCTCCTGCTGAAGACGTGGATGTGGTGATCAAGGTCGATCAGGATCAACGTGAAGTGAAGGGACGGACTAAAAGTAACGGCATGGCCAAGGTCATAGTGAACACCCAGGGAGGATGGAAAACTGTAGACATCACTGTAAGTCACTTCAGAGATGGTTTATGTGACTGTGTGAAGAATGAATTGTACAGCAATAGGATTGATATGGAAACAATATTTAAATAATGCCATTTTCTTTACATGACTAAAATCAATACATTAGAGCTTACTGTAGTGTTGGCAGTGATGGGTCATCGGGAACAGCATGGCCTTCTCTGCTGGCCTAAACTCTAAAAATCACTGACTTACATTTCAATAAATTTTTTCCTATGGATATGTATTCAATTATTATCAATAGTCTTTTCTCTTCATTTCATAAAATCTCTCTATATTTCATATAGTGTCTGTTTAGGTTAGAGTTTCTATCCAATCAGATTCCAGCTATCACAGGTTTTCGGGGGGTGAAAGGATTCTGCCGTGAGGCGTCTGTAGCAAACTGCGCAATCTCAAATATATTCATGTGGATTTAATAGCTGTTTATTTTCATTCCACAATGACTAAAAGATGAGAAGGAATTCATTTGCTTGCCTATAGACTTTCAAGGACATTTACAAGGTGGACTTTTCAAGAAAAGCAAGACGTCATTAGGAAAGGTCGACCAAGACAGTTCAAAACAAAAGCATTTATACTATGTTTTTTTTTTTTTTTTTTTCTGTTGAATGTGCACAAAAACATACAATTTGCCTTCATTTCAAAACTGTAATGCACAAAAAGAATGCAGAAAAATGCAGGGAAACCCCAAAATCATTTTATTAGGTTAATATCGATGGAGCCAACAGGAAGGAGGAAAAGAGAAGGAGGTTTATGGATGTGGTGAAGGAAGACATGCAGGTAGTTGGTGTGAAAGAGGCAGATGTAGAGGACAGAGTAGTATGGAGACGGATGATCCGCTGTGGCGATCCCCAATGGGAGCAGCCAATTGAAGGAGAAGAAGAAGAAGAATATCGATGAAAAGCGATGATGTATGTGATGGTGCAGCTGTGGCTACATTGAAAGGGAAATTGTTGTATTGAGTTCATTGGGTTTCTTGCTTTTCTAGTGCGTTTCTCTATAAAATTGATTGTTTCTATTGACGTGGCTTCATAACGTTGGCATTAAAAGGTGGAAACAGTTTGATTCCTCTCAAGGTTTCTCACCACTGTCAACTTTGCCTCATTCCTTAGGCATAAATGTTGAAATATTGAAACAATCTTTTCTGTTTTCTGTCAAAATGCTTGTGTGAATCTCATTTTTAAAAGCACAATACAAATTGAATTGAATTGAAATGACTTGTTTAGCCAGTGGTTTGGGAACAGATGTGCATTTTTGAAAGCAGTGAAGCACACTGGACATTTCAACTAAAATGGTTGTGCTGTGTAACCAGGCAAGGACCGATGTCCCAGGCATATCAGGTGAAAGACAAGCTAAGAACAAGATGATAGCTGAGGCTTACACTACCAAAGGAGGCTCCGGGAATTACCTACATATAAGTGCTGATTCAGCAGAACTGCAAATCAACGACGAGACAAAATTCCAGCTGAACTTCAAAAGCAGTGTTCAAGATCAAGACCTCACTTATCTGGTTGGTATCCCTCACACATTAAATATGATTTTGTGATGCAGATTTAAGGGCTTCTGTTTACAACTACTAATAATATAATACTAATACTAATAATGATAATGATAATGATGATGATTATTATCACAAAATGTAAAATAATTTTGGTGTTTGTCAGATTCTTAGTAAAGGACAGATTGTGAAAGCAGAGAGATATAACAGAAAAGGGCAGTCACTGATAAGTCTGTCTGAAAGGATCACCAAGGACTTGGTTCCCTCATTTCGACTGGTGGCTTATTACCACGTTGGAGCTGAAATCGTATCGGACTCCATCTGGGTTGACGTAAAGGACACGTGCATGGGAACGGTAGGCAGTCTGCTTTTTTTCCACTTAACTAGTTGGCTAGTGGGCCATTATTTTCCACCATTTGCTACAAGCCCAGTCATTTTCCCAGACAATTAATATTAAATGAATATATTCCTTATTCTATGTAAACATAGCTGAAACTGAGTGTAAAGGACAACCCCGATGGCAAGATATACGAGCCTGGTGATGAATTTGAACTGGTAGTTACTGGAGATCCGAGTGCTAAGGTTGGTCTGGTCGCTGTGGATAAGGGTGTCTTTGTCCTCAACAAGAACAGACTCACGCAGTCCAAGGTGAGTGATACCCTGAGCTGTTAGAGTTTAAAAATTCTCTGGTCTTCTAAATCATGTATGTTGTAGGTTTATATTTGGTTCACTCAGTCATTTGGTTGCTATTGGGACCTGCTCCAATGTTGCTAGAGAATTTAAATTGTACATAATTATAGCACCATTCCTCTCTTTTTCCACCAACAGATCTGGAACCTTATAGAGAATTATGACACGGGCTGTACAGCAGGCAGTGGGAAAGACAGCATGGGGGTTTTCTACGATGCAGGACTTCTGGTTCAGTCTGATATAGCAGGAGGCACCAATGAAAGAACAGGTAAAGCAGATATTTTATTAATAGAATTAATGAGTATTTAATCAGCAAGTGGATACAATGAAAGATTGCTTCATGTCCCATCACACCAAGTCGCAAAGTGATCCATTTTGCTTGCTTATTTGCTCAGTTTACTGCTACAGTTACTGTTGCTGAACGAGTTTTCACACTTTATAGTTGTCATCAAGGTTAATAACATCAACGAAAACTAAAACCATCAGTAAAAAAAACAGCAGCTAATGACATTCACCTGTAATGCAAAAGAAACCTAAACAAAATTTTATAGAATTGAGTTTATATTTTTTTATTATATTTTCTCCTGTTATTTATATATACACCTAGTAAATCTCTTTAAAATATGCTAAATGAAACAATCCTTTCTTTTTTTTAATAGATAATCAATGTCCCAAGCCACCAAAGAGAAAACGGAGAGCAGAGACTCTTGTAGAAGTCACCCAAACATTGGGTAAGAAGAAGACCTACTTTCTTTCACCAATATATTGTATGTGATTGTATGATTGTTAATCAAATGAATAGGAAAAGAACAGTATTTTGCAATGTACTCCAATGTTAACAGAAACTTTTCAGAGGTGAATAAAAGGTGCAAGGCCTTACACTTATCCGTCGACTATCACTTATCACTTCCTAGCATTGCTAAGTTAAAAATGTCACTGATATTTGCAGAGTAAATCTGACTGAGTGGATCAAAATAAGACTTAGATTTTACTGACTTACTTGTTACATCTATAATTCTGCTGCTCAGAATCACACTCAGAGAGAAAGGAGTTCCATTTGATAACTTCAATTTACACAAGGTTTAGTTACTAGTTATTTAAGAGATATAATAAAGCTGTTGGAGTTAAACTCCTAGTGCTGTTTGTTCTCATTTGAATGTTCTCCAGTTCATCAAATGCATCAGGCAGTTTATCAAAATGACTATATATATTTATATAACCATATAAATTACACCACACACAAAAATCCTTCCAGAACTCAGAAAGGTTAGGACCTTAGGATCTGGAGCTAGATTTCACTATGATTACAGGTATTTATAAGCAGTGCATTTACTTAGAACACTACTGCAAACTACCAGTGTGTTCAATGCATTGAAACTTTTAACTGTGGATCTTCATTTCTGCCCTCTTTTTCAAGTTGGTAAATATAAAGATGATCTGAAGAAATGCTGTACAGATGGAATTAGGCCGAACAGGCTGGGTTACACATGCGAACGGAGATCTGCGTTTATTGTGGAAGGTCCAGAGTGCATCAAAGCTTTCCTAGACTGCTGTAAAGAGATCCAATCCCACAAGAATAAGCAAAGTCAGTTGTTGCATCTGGCTCGCAGTAAGTATCCTTTTATTGTTATCATTATCGTCATCACTAATATTATTAAAACCTACATTTAAAATGTTGCACAACTCTATGATCCATCACTGCAGTGTTGGTTTTTGAAGTCAGTTAATTCATTAAATTGGTATTATTCTGGAGTGTTTTAGTTGTCCAGGCACCCATTTTTTTCAGCCTTGGGCCCTCAGGTAGCACTGCAATTTAACCATAAAACAATATGCCATGTCATCCACAAATCTCTATTATGCAAAAAAGAGGGCATGCATGAACATGATCGAGAAACACTGCCATCCTTTCTGGTCCGAAGCTCATTTAAAATGAACTGAGGCAAAGTGGAAAACAGTCCTGTGGTCAGATGAATCGAAATGTTTATTTCCTTTTGGAAACCATGGAGTCCTCCAGACTAAAGAGGAGAGGGATAATGCAACTTGTTATCAGCGCTCAGTTCAAAAAGTGACAGCTTTGATTGTATAGGAGTGCATTAGTACCTGTGGAATGGGCCGCTTGCACATTCGGTAAAGTTCCATCAAGGCTGAACAGCATACACCAGTGTTAGAGCAACAAATGCTTCCATCCAGAAAATAAGAAAGACAGCAAGACAATGCTAACTGCACACTGCATCTTTTACAAAAGCATGACTTTGTTGTAAAAGTCTGGCCTGCCTGCAGTCTAGACCTTTCGCTATTTAAAAACAATCGGGGCATCATTAAAAAGAAAACCACAACAATATAACAAACAAACACCCAAAACTGTTAAGCAAGTAGACTCCTGTAGACACAATGTTCCCCTCCCCAAAAGTCAGCAACTGATCTCCTCAGTTCCCAGATGGCCCC
Organism: Silurus lanzhouensis; assembly: GCA_039877035.1. Lineage (NCBI taxonomy): Eukaryota > Metazoa > Chordata > Actinopteri > Siluriformes > Siluridae > Silurus > Silurus lanzhouensis. The sequence goes on along the minus strand of JBCEWE010000243.1, from coordinate 674,271 downwards.
GTCCCATCTTTTTTGAGAGGTGTTGCAGCCATCGAATTTGAAATGACCTATTTTCCTTAAAATGGTACAAATTCTCAGTATACAGACACAATATGTTTTTAAATAAAATATGGATTTCTGAGATTTGCAAATAATTGCATTTTGTTTCTATTTACATTTTACACAAGGTCCCAACTTTTTGTTTGGAAATTGGGGTTGTAACATAAGTAGCGAGTCCGGTGCTTTAATACGGTTTAAAACAAGCCAATAGTGTATCCATGGTCTTTGTTTATGCCTGTATCATCATTGTATTTAAGCAACTAAATGGAAAATGTAATTAAAGTCTTCTGTAAAGTCCAAAAATCCTTCACAAGTAGTGCCCTCCGTATGCTGCATTAAGTCCCAACAATATTAGTTGCAAGTTATAATTAAATGTGTCATAAAAAATGTTTATAATAAAAAAATTAGAAATATATATATATATATATATATATATATATATATATATAATTAATATAATTATAAATATATTATAAATATAATATTTATAATACAAAAATTAATTATAATAATATAGTAATTCATATATAATAATTATATATATATATATATTGTCATTATTATTATTATTGTTATTATAGTTTATGTTATTTATAAGTTTATTTAAGCTGACTCTAAAGTGAAGGAAAACAGATCTACACTTGCAAATAAAAGCAAATAAGCAAATGATTACAATATTTTAAGCTATTGAATCTGACTTGCTTTATTTCTTGATAAGCCAATGTTTGCGACTTGATCTCTCTAAAGCATGATTTTCAAATCCACATGTGTCCAGGTGACAACGATGATGATGATTTCATAAGCTCTGATGAAATTGTCACCCGGACGCAGTTCCCCGAGAGCTGGCTTTGGGAGGATATAAACCTGCCAGCCTGCTCAGGAAACCAATGGTAAATGAAACTATCCAATATTTATTTAGTCTAGCATTCTGGAGCTTAATGGAAGCACGGATCTAACTCTGCTATTTGGATTTTTATTGTAGTACCACAACAAGCATCACCATGGGAACAAACTACCTAAAAGACTCTATTACAACATGGCAACTTTTAGCCATCAGTCTGTCTAAGACACACGGTCAGTGCTGCGTCTTCTCACGTTGAAAATCTCTTGATGTGATACAATGTCTAAAAATCTGAACTCGACACATGTAATAACTTGCATAATACTGAATATTCACACACTCTTATTTATCTATCTCTGTAGGTATCTGTGTGGCTGATCCCTTTGAAATAATAGTAGCAAAGGATTTCTTTGTGGATCTCAAGTTACCTTACTCAGCAGTACACAACGAACAAGTTGAAATCAAAGCGATTCTGTATAACTTCTCTAATAAGCTACAGAAGGTAATTTTTTACCAATCAGCTCCATTTAAGTATTTGTAGTGTACAGCAACACTGTGATGTTTTGTGGTTTCTATAGTTTCCTCGTATCTCACAACATGTCCGGAAGAATGACTGACTATGCTAAATGTCGTGTGTTCTTTGATGTCTATTTCTGCTTCATGCCTGGTCCTTCTTGAACAGGCTCTGAGAACGTACTGTCTTACTTCCTGTGCCCAACAGGTGCGTGTGGAATTCTTTGAGACAGAGAATATTTGCAGTGCAGCCAGCAAAAAGAAGAAATACCGTACCATAGTTAATGTAGACCCAAAATCCAGCAGATCTGTCCCATTTGTGATTATTCCTATGAAAATTGGGGAACACCATATAGAGGTGCAGGCTGCAAGTTCATCATATCATGATGGAGTAAGGAGAACCCTAAAGGTGGTGGTGAGTATCAACCATGTTTATATCAGTGATCATTCCAGACAACCCTAACAAGCTGTATTTTTAAAAAAACCTGTAGCCAGAAGCTTTGAAGACTAAGACTAGAATATGATAAAACTTCATATACATTGAATACAACAAGACAATGTGCAGTCGAATGCCATGCTTAGATCCAACATAAGGTCCCTACACATGTCTTAAACTGTTGCTTTGTTTTTTTTCCTGCTCAGTCCGAGGGCGTGTTAACTGAACTGTTAGAAGTTAATACGGAACTAAATCCCTCTCAAGCACCTGGTGAGATTTTTTTATATTCACTATCTAAATAACAGCAAATACCTCATGTCTGATTTCTTCACTTATTTCATTTAATTAGTCTGCATGTTTTCATTTCTCTCCATCTCTCTTCCATGTTTGTTTGTTTATTGTGGTAAAAGGTGGAGTTCAAGTCCTGCAGTTGAGGAGTGAGGTTCCAAATGGACAGGTTCCCAACACTGATGCACATACTTACATCACTGTGTCTGGTAAGAAGAAAACCAACACATCAATATAAAGTAATATATGTTTTTATTTTTTATTCTTTTTATTGTTATCCCTAACAGAAAATCAAATAATGTGTGATAAAAGAACATTCTAATCAAGCTTGCATTAATGGGCCAGATCCTGCAGGACCAACATTAAAGATCTAAGAAGTTGTTACCTCAGTGTCTGAGCTTTTTTTATTTGTAATGACCTGCAGAAAAGGTTTAAACAAACAATGATGAATAATCATGAAATCATAATCATCGATTATTGTATACAATCGAGCATTTGATTGTTATGGGTCTTGTTTTAAGGACCCAGAAGTGGCAAATTGTTAATGCTGGAATTTCACTTAATGTTACACTGACTGTTTATTTGCTTTTGTTTTCTGAACAAATTAAACAAAGTGAAGCTGATTCAGGGCATCAACAAATATGCAAAAGTTGCTTTATGAATTCAAGTCACATTGTGTCATGTCATATTGACATATTATCTACATCTAATCTGCCCATTGCCATATTGCCTGAAATCTACATCCCGCCAATTGACACTTAAAAAAAAAAAAAAAAATGTAAGGACAGACAAACAAATGTTGTAGTTAAAACTTTAACAAAATGTTTTTTTGTTTTTTTGAGGGTAAAAAAATAAATATTTTACAGTGGATACTGTTGACAGGGATTGTAATCTTTATACTTTATTCTAAAGTTCATTTCCTTTACTGTGCAGTAACACACTTAAACTGCTAAGTACCACAGCATCTGTCATCATATTATGTTAGCTACAAAGTTTTCACACAATCCGGATATGGAATTCGGTAGCCAAACAATGTCTAACTAGGGGCTTTGATTCTGCATTTGACCAGATAATTTAAATGGGGCAGTCCTTCATTTTCTGCTTCTTGTAAAATTGCAAAAGGTATTTTTCAGTAGTTGGAGATTTCTTTCATTCATCCCAAAACAGATCGACAGGATTTATGTGCGGTGACTGGACAGGCCATTTCATGGCAGATAACACTCCAGTCGAGAGTTTACTGTCTGATAAATGCTTGCAGAGCTTAGACGTACACTTCGGCTCGTTGTCTCGTTGTATGTTGAAGTTGATTCCAGTTAGCCACAATCCAGAGGGAATTGCATGCTGTAGAAGTATGGAGTGGTAGCCATGTTGGTTCATGTTAGGTTTGTCTCGTCCCACCCATCCTACTCGTTCTTGTTTAGTTTCTCTAAAATGGACACGGGAATATCAGTCACACAGACATCGGGACGTGTATGAAAGATTTCCAAAGTTCAATAATAGAGATAATGCTTACATAAACCTTTATGATGACAGTCGCAGCATGACAATATGCCAGGAAATGTAAGAAGAAGAAATCACACAAACTTGGTAAATTACTCCTGGGCCTGAATAAGTGATTTGGAATATTAACATTTACAGTTCAGTATTCATTTCTCCATTCAACCTACATGAATAGTATAAACAGAAACTTGACATTGCTGCATTAATTTCATTCTAAACTGTTAGTGCCTAATGTGACAGATTGATTAGCACTGTTCAATTACCTAGTTTGTTGCATATAAACAAAATTAACATTTATGTGTCTTTTCAAAAATGATAAAAGACTAGGTGTTTTCAAACATTAGACAGGACCGGTAGGTACAGACTAAATAAGGGTTTCCTGCTTGTCCATCTTAATAACCATCTTACTATTCATATGTTTATCTGTAGGTCAGGAGGTGAGTCAGACGATCGAACAGGCCATCAGTGGAGACTTTATGGGGCGCCTGATTGTACAGCCATGTGGCTGTGGAGAACAAACCATGATCTATATGACTCTGCCCCTTATTGCCACACACTACTTAGATACCACCAAGCAGTGGGAACAAGTTGGCTTGGGTCGGCGTAATGAGGCTATCCAACACATCTTAACAGGTGAGAAAACTCTCTTCAAAATACTCTTAACCAAATGTCCATGGTATAGTCAGGTCTAAACACAAATCTTTTTTTTTTTTTTTTATAAGACAGTACAAGGCTATTTTACATTGACAGTAGATAAAGTTACAATCAATCAGCACAACTAACTGGAAAAATATTAAATGAGTATTACTAAATACTAATGCTTTCTGCCCCAAACGTGTTCTGCTTTGCAAAATCTTCACAAACTTTCAATAAAGGGTCCACAAATTGAAAAATCGAATGCAAGTGTAGATTCCAGCATTATATAATAATATTAATTCCTTCCTACTTTAGGAGGTCACCGAGCATCAGTCTTGAAACTGAGAGGCCTACAGAAGTGATGATACATTTAGTTTTAGAGCTTTTGGTTAGCTTTTAATAAAATGAGTTTAATGTTTTTAATAGTTTTTAATTACCAGTGTTTGGTCTTCAGAGCCAGCTAGGCTTTCTCTGCTGAACTAAACTCTAACATTGTGAATGAAGATCAGCCAAAATATATCACAACTGTTCTTTAGTTTTTTTACCAATTTATACTTTTGAGGGTTTTTTCTTTCCTGTCAAATTTGCACAAAAACAGACAATTTGCTTTTATTTCAAATCCTCAGGAAAATCGTAACGCAGGAAAAAATCCACAGAAATTCCAGAGTTGTTATATGAGATTTATACTGATGCGTTTGCTAGAGATGATGTATGCGGGCAGTGCAGCTGTGGCTACAATGAAAGGAACTTCATGTTTTAGTAACGCATTCATTCTCAGTGCATGAGATACCTGTCTGTGATGCAGATAATGATTTAGGTAGTGAAGGCCATGGAAAGAAATGCACAGTCTGCTACTGCTAATCACAATGTGGCTTCATTCTTGTACCAGGATTTATGTCCTGAAACAAAGTTATTTGCACTGAAAATGATCCAGAAAATGATCAATTTTTCTCTTCCTCTCTTAGGATACACACGAGAACTTACATACCGTAAACCTGATGGTTCTTATGCAGCATGGCTAAACAGACCTAGCAGCACATGGTAAAAGAGAGCGATATAATTTTGTTTAATGGCTGAATGTTGAACAACATTTGATCGCAGGACATATCTTGACTGCTTGTTTTCTCTGTGGTAAAGGTTGACAGCATATGTGGCCAAAGTCTTTGCTATGGCCAGTGACCTTATAAGCATACAAGAAGATGTCCTGTGCAGCGCCATCAAGTGGTTGATTCTGAATGTACAGATGCCAGATGGCACGTTTATAGAAAAAGCTCCAGTGGTCCATTCAGAAATGGTTGTAAGTTGGGCTGAAATTTGTTTTTTCATATAAAATGTACAAGAAACCACAAAACCACTGTTTCTGTGAAAGCTGTGTGATTCTTCTGTGATTTCAGGGTGATGTGCGAGGTAAGGATTCTGATGCATCTCTGACAGCATTTGTCTTGATTGCTCTGCAAGAAGGAAACCATCTCTGTGCCAAAACAGTCGGAGTAAGTCAACTTTTGTCTATATATGTTATATTTTTATATAAGTTACAGCTCGAAACGTACAAAAATGTGGACCAGCTTTTGTATAATTTTTGCTTTCTCTTTTCATTTAGAGTCTTCAAGATGCTTCCAATAAGGCCCTAGGTTATTTGGAAAGAAGGCTCCCCTCCTTAAGCAATCCATATGCAATTGCGATGACTTCCTATGCCTTGGCAAATGCTGGAAAGTTGAACAAAGATCGCCTGCTGCAGGCTTCCTCTGAAGGTCAGAAACTCGTAAATACCTACGAATTAAATTTTTAAAGAAGCACATTTTAATTTCTTTCTATTTCTTGTTAACAGATGGTACTTACTGGCAGGTTGCTGGAGGACATCACTTCTCCCTGGAGGCAACAGCATATGCCTTGCTGGCTCTGGTAAAAGCGAAGGAATTTGATATAGCAGGAAAATCTGTTAGATGGCTCAACAGGCAGAGCAGCCCCTATGGAGGTCACGGCACCACTCAAGTGCGTTGACAAGCCGTTTTTATATGCTGAACATTATCTGTTGTTTGTTTTTAATCGAAATGCATTGTGAAGCAATACTTTGTGTTTTGTCTGCAACTTTAACAATTCTGGGGTCATGCATGTTATTTTTACTGTGGAATTTCAACTCGAAATTTCAAGTAACAATTTCGTCATTTAATCGAATCGATCTGAGGTTGTACCGAATCATCTCTGCTATTTGTGTCATCTAGTCAACCATCATGGTGTTCCAAGCAGTGGCTGAGTACTATAAGCAAGTAAGGGGTCAACAGAACACAAACTTGGATGTAGAAGTGAAAGCAAGTGGACGAAGTCGCCCTGTCAAGTGGATTTTTAACAGCAGAAGTTCACATCTTACACGCTCAGACAAGGTATATTCTTTTCAGAATTTCTGTTTTTTTTGTTGTCCTTTAGGTGAAATGTAGACCTAACAGAACTTTTGTGTGCCTGAATTTTTACAGGTTCAGCTCAAGCAAGAATTTAATGTTACCGCTAAAGGAAACGGTGCTGGAGTTCTCAAAGTGAGTACTCATGGATACTACAAAATGCTTTGTTTTATTACAAATACTACTACTACTAATAATGCTAATATTAATACTTCTCCTTTTTATAGGTAATGACAATTTATTATGCTAGACCCATAGAAAAGAAGACTGACTGCAAAAAATACACCGTTTCTATTGAAATGAAGAGAGAAGCAAAGAGTAAGATGTACCTTTTTTTTTTTTTTTAATCCCAGTGTTTAACTTCATTTCTATATTTTATGAAATATCCCTATGAAAATTTGTCTGCTCTGATATTTCTCTTTAGCATCGTACAAAGATGCAGAAGAAAGTTACGAGCTCACCATTGACCTCCTGTAAGTACACGGCAAAATAAAGGGCATCAAATATGTAATATATTTAAATTATTTATTACATAAACTAAAAATAGACTAATAGTAATAATTACTGAAAAATAAAAACCAAAATGGAAATGATTTCAAAATCTTTTTCTTCTTCTTCCTGCTGCTCCCGTTAGCCGTCGCCACAGCGAATCATCCAGCTAGTCCCCATATACCAAATGTCCCATCTCAATCGTGCCTACTTTATCTTCACAACATCTTACATGCGCTGTTTCTCTAATAAACTCAGTTCTAATCCTGTCCATCCTCATCAATCCCAACGAAAATCTCAGCATCAAAATGATTTCAAAATGATGTCAATTATATAAATCAAACTAAAGCAAAACTGAAAGTTTTAAACCAATGTTCAGAAGCAATTTTTGTAAAACTGTAATAAGCCCGATATGCATAAATGCACTGTTTATCACATCGTTTTAGATATAAAGACCCGAACAGAGATGCCACTATGACTATTTTGGACATCGGCTTGCTGACCGGGTACGTGGTGGATAAAAGTGATCTGACAGACGTAAGCAAAATCTAGTAGACACCTACAAACAGTTCTGTACAATGAGCTTTAATTATATTTGATAGAAGACCATGTCTGATTACTGTTTTATACTCATCATCTCAGCTGACCAGTGGGAATGATAAATACATCCAGAAGTGGGAGATGGACAAGGAACTTTCTGAACGTGGCTCCCTCATCATTTATTTAGATAAGGTATGATTAATATGTTTTAGTTTTCATGGTTGAAGTGTGGAAATGCATTGAAGTCTCTTTGTTGACGCTGATTTTTTTCTCTTCTCAGGTATCACACACTGTTCCGGACAGAATTGCTTTCAGAATGCACAAGATGAACAAAGTAGATATGCTTCAACCCGCAGCTGTCAGTGTGTACGAGTACTACTCTCCAGGTAAAGAGTGTGTACACATTGGGGCAACAAGATTTTGAAAAACCATATGCTATATGTAAAGTCCCTGAAAATATCGTTTAACATCCCAAGAATTCAAAGACTTGCTAGTAAACTGGTGAAACACTTCCTCCCTATTAACATCTATAAAAAAAAGCTTCTATCAACATATATCACCTGATCTATGTTGTGAATATATAAACAAATGTGTTCATTTTGGGGCAGGCAGCCCCATAATTAATCCAGAATATTGAGTTAACAAGTAACAGGTTACAGTCAAACCAGTTGGTCATGCCCACTGCTGGCAAACTGTATAAGTGCAAGCAGAAGCAATAATTTGCGGCTTTACTTGTGTATACAGATTTTTTTCCCTCAGAGTTCTCCATATCGATTTGCCTTCCGTGGTGTAATTTACCTCACAAGTGCCTCAAAATCACATTTCGATTTCAGACACCGCCTTTTCCCGATGCACACCACAAACAGTTGTATGCCCAGTCTATTTTTTTTCTGCTCTCTGCCGCTGCACTAAAACATGTAATTTTCATACCTTCATGAAACCCTTGTGACAAGCGTGTTTGCGATACTCTGGTAATATCGCAAAGCATATGAGCCTTTGTGTTGTTTGTAGGCGAACGCTGTGTGAAATACTACCATCCTGTAAAGAAAGAAGGAGCCCTGAGCAGATTGTGCAGTACTCAGGAGGGTCTTTGCGAATGTGCTGAAGGTACACACATTTACACCTGAATAGAAACTAATATGAACTAAACATAAAAATGTGGAATTATATATGATATCACTCAAATTCAAAAGAAACTCGCAATATTACTTTTTGCATTTGATCAAAATTGATAGTAATCGATTTTCTTTTATTTCCCATTCATTCAAAAATGTCTATATTCCCTCGTACAGAAAACTGCAGCATCCAAAGGAAACTGAATATTAAAGACAATGAGCGGGAGCTGAAAGCCTGTGAAGCCGGCATTGATTATGGTAAGAAACGCCGACTCTGCACACGCTGCACACCACACACATTCCACCCTCAACCTATTCGTGCAATGATAGAATAGCCTTTATTTGTCACATATACATTTCAGCACTGTGAAATTTGTATTTGCATATCCCAGCTTGCTCAGAAGCTGGGGTCAGAGCCCAGGGTCGGGCCATGATACAGTGCCCCTTGAGCACAGAGGGTTAAGGGCCTTGCTCGAGGGCCCAAGAGTCGCAGCTTTGCGATACCGGGGCTTGAACCCTTGACCTCCCGATCAGTAACCCAGCACCTTAACCACTGAGCTACCACTCCCCCCCTGTTCCATATATAATCAACTGAATCTCTGTTATATATGAGTAGCGGATGAGCAGCATCAAAATCAAAGTAAAAAAATATTAATAGTATTGTTTTTGTGGGTGTGTTTACAGTTTACAAAGTCAAAGTAAAGGCAATCGACCTGAACCCGATCACAGATTTCTATGACATGGAGATTGAAGAGGTCCTGAAAGAAGGTAGGTCTTACTGTTCATCTGCATGACAGTAGAATAAACCAGTAGGCATGATGTCATTGTCTGTATGTAACAAAATAAATAATAATAAAAAAATGAACAGAGGTTTTTATTGCAAGCAAATTATATAATACAAGTTCACTATATATTTACTTTTAAAAATGATTCATTTACATACCCTAACGTTTAATTCCCCCACAGTTTTTGTTTGTGCTCAGTAACAGAGCTACAGAGTCGGCTAAAATAGATGGTTTTCTTATCCTCCGTTGTTGAAAGTTACTGAGGTGGTCTTTAAAATTGCATTATGCTATTGCCATATAAGCATAATAGAATTATGGGGCTATCAGACCTTATCAATGCAGATCTCTCCACAAAAGAGCCTAAACGTGTGCTCTTTGTGTAATTTAACTCTTAGGCCTTCTGGGGTACAAACAGTGATTCAGCATGTAGCATTACATCCACTATTGCATGTTGAGGAAAAAAGCTATTAAATATGTGTAAATAAAAACGTGGCTCCTTTGCATAAACTGACAGCAACTGATGGTTAAGTGAAGAAAAAAGAAAAACAGTCAGGCTAGGGAAGTTCCAGCATGTTAAAATGACAAATTCACATGTCTGTGGTTTGTTCTACAGGTTCTGACCATGATGTAGCTAAAAAACAGAGGATCTTCATGGGTCATGCTAATTGCAGAGGTGCTTTCAATTTCGTGGTGGACAAGAGCTATCTCATCATGGGCCAAAGTTCTAAACTACCAAAGGAAGACAACAAGTAGGTTATATCAGTGGTTCTCAGATGCTGATAATAATCTGTGACGTGTGTGATTGGCAACTCATTTGTGTTGCTTGTTGTTGTTGTCAGGCTGCTGTATATCCTGGATGAGCAGACATGGATCGAATACTGGCCCACGAATGATGAAGGGCAAACTGAGGAATATAAAGAAAATTACTTTGGCATTGCTGCACTGAATCAAGCCCTTTCTGACTTTGGATGCACTACATAAAAAAACAAAAAAATCTCAATATTATTTTCTATCTGATGTAACATTGAATTTGATCTTTTCACGACCCAGCCTAACATAAATCCTAAAATGTACACGCTTTCTTTGACTTCTAAAAGGAGAACATTAAATGAATCTGCTTTCCTGTGATACTGCTGCATGTCTGCTAAATTAGATATACCAAATATCGTACCTTTTTCATAATTAATACTTCTCAATACTTTTATTTGGCAAAAGAAATAATATTCAGAATATGTAATTTGTATTTACTATGATGATTTAGGTTCTTATGCTATCTTGCAACCTTGCTAACTTATTCTGCATCACCATCCACCAAAAAAAGGGCAAGTATGCAAGTATGAAGGATGCTGCCAGATAATTGTCATTGTGTTAAAACAGAAACCTGATCGATAATTGATAACATCTTTTCAGTAAGAATCATCAAAATATTTCACTACAATGAATAATATTAAAAAAGTATAATATTAAAAAATTTGTCACTCAGAAGTATGTTCATTAAATTAATATTTGTCAATTGTACACACACACACACACACACACACACACACACACACACACACACACTTTTAAATCTACACAAATCTGTTAGCTAGCTGGCTATTTTACAGGGAAACTGTGAAGTTTCTCTCAGCAGCAAGAACAGATAACATTAGCAAATGTTGTTTAACTGGTCATCAACTTACCTGATCTCCATGGGACAAAAAGAAAAATATAATTTGAGTTTTCTACCAGGATTTGTCAATCACAGTTAGTTTGGGGTAATATTTAAAAGTTCCAACTTATTTTAATAGGTAATTCCATCTTCTCTCCTGAGTAATATTAGCATTTTTTCCATAATGTGGCTGCATATTAACCTTACTACAGAACTAATTAAGTCTCACTGGCCCATTAAAAACAAGCTGCAACATTTTAGAAGCTGTTACTAGCAGAGGTGGCACAAGTACAAACATCCTTCACTTAAGTGGTAGTACAGTTAGTCATGTTCTAAAAGACTCTGGTAAAGGTTGGAGTTCTGACCACACTTTTTTACTCAAGTTAAAGTAAAGAGGTTTGGGCTCTGACATGTACTTAAGTAAAATGTAACCATTACAACTACCTGTTTTAGTGTCATGCTGGTAACTGGACCTCACATTATATTACTATTAGGGTTGTCAATCACACATTTTTATATGTTCTAAATGTACCTTAAATTAATACTTTTCCTGTTTTTATTACTCTATTCAACAAGTGATTAGGTATTTTTCAAACCCCACTTTTAAAAAAGGCTAATTCAAAAAATGGGTAAGTAACATAAAAGGACATATAAGAAAAAATGGGCAGTTTCACTATTTATTAATGACAGCACGACTCACGTGTCACCTTTAGCAGCAGGCAACATATGGAATCATTCAAATGAACCCTCTGTGTGGTTTTAGAAGTATACTCCCTTTGTCCTAAGGGTCAAACATTAACCCATCTTTACTAAACCTCTACAATAAAGCATCTAAATTTCATTTTATTACTCTAATCTATTTTTTCCTTGAAGAAACAACCTCATAATTCATTACAAACTCTGTGAATGTCTAGGATTTCCCTGCTCAGTGTACATTATTTTATCAATAATCAGTGGGCACCCCTCGTTTTTACCAAAGTACACGCGTTTTTACTAAAGTACATGCTTATTCTTTTCTACTGCTAACAGTACCTGCATAGGTGTAAAAGGTTTTTAGCATGACAGTATTTATAAAAGCTAAAGCAGGAAAATAGTAACAACAGCCTGATTATTAATATAACTACAACATCTATCAACCTTTTGGTTAAACATCTGAACTAATTAGCACATGTGGGACAATAGGACAGTGTTTGAGTATGGACTTTGCAGATGGCTCTGTACCCAGAAGATCCAACCAAGGTTGCCAAGCAAGAAGCTGATTCCCCGATACATGGGCCCATCCAAAATTATCCGCCAAGTCAATCCAGCCGATTGACTTTTTTGTTCTCTGACCTTCATTTCTGTTTTTTTGATTAAGTGTGTATCTTTTGTGGTTTATTGGATTGGTTTGGCTAACTGACTCTTATTTTGTGTGCGGTACCCTTTTGCCTGTTATTTCGACTTCCCTTAATATCACCTATTGAGTGTTTTCTGTTTATTAATAAATCCGATTATGTATTCTAATATCTTTAAATCTGCAGCTATGTCACACCCAGCAGTAGCCTCACATAAAATGGAAGAAGATTTAGTACCCTGAACAGCTCTCACAAATTCTACAGAGGCTGCTGTGTGAACTTAAGTTTGAACTTTGAACTTAAGGGGTTACAAGTTACTTTTCTTGCTCCAAATCACAAAAGCATAAGATGACATTAATGATGTTTTAAAAGATGACCAAGGGCCAGTGCACATGTCATCCTCCTGCAGGTGTAATTTCCAATCACCTTGTCCATGTTGTTCACACCATGTTGTCCACATACAACAAAATAATAGATATGTTCAAAACAGTTGTTAAGATCAACATATAAAACATCTCTAGGTTGCGTATGTAATTATGGTTCTCAGAGGGAAGGAGACGATGCCTCAGAAATGCTTTGGGAATGCTTCTGCGTTGTCCACGCTTTGAATCACGTGTATAATCAGTCCAATGGAAAGTGCGGCGTCATCAGCAGGTGACGTCATGACCAGATAGCTTAAAAACAAATGGGATGAAACCAGTGCCAGCTTGTAAAAAGAGTAATAAGAGCTGCAGGGATGCAGGCAGTGTGGCATAGAGACGCAGTGTCTTGTTCCATCGGGGAACCATGGTTACACTTGTAACCTGGAGATGTTCCCCTTCAGGAAACAAAGCTGCATCAGAAATGCTTCGGGAACGAGAGTCCAATCAAACCAGACTGACCAATCCCTGCCCAGTGTGGATGGGCACAGCTAGGGGTAAGGACAGTTCGAAGAGTGCTCTCCGGGAGCGGAGCATTCACATTGTCATGTGAGCGCAATCTGCGCAGTTGGCTCCCTCTAGAACCTACCAGACCTGTTCCCAGACAAGCGACACACAGTTTGTGTGTATCGCCATAATATAGTGGGGGCAAGGAGGAATGCAATGCTTTGTGATTTTGGTCACTTTCATAGCCGAAAAGAAGGTAAAACTCTCCTACCTTTAACATTTAAACACACGCAGAGCGCATCCTGAATAACAGAAGCTGGCGCTGGTTTCACTCAATGTGCTTTTACACTTCCTGGTTGTGACATCACCCCACTGGTGTCTGGAGTCTAATGGCAGTGAGAAAGGAAGATTTGTGAAAAGTCTGTTCTAAGGGTTCCTTGAGAATAGAGGAAGTTCTCCTGTGGACTCTGTGATAGTAAATACTCTGCAGGTATGGCAGTGGAGTCCTTGCGATCTTCTCATCAGTTTTTATCACTCTTTGCAGGTCCAGAACAGTAGTGCTGTCGTATTACACAGTAATGCAGTTGGGCAAAATGCTCTCAATATTGCAGCTGTAAAGTTGACACGGACCATAGGAGACATACCACTTCTTCAGTGGCAGCGGGGGTGTGGCCGAGCGTCGGTTTGTGAATGGGGGGGCGAGGCAGGATGCAGGTAAGCGGGGATTTGCCTCACCTGCAACTAATAAAACCTGATGTCTGTGCTTTCGTTTCAGTGATCAGGAGGCGCATAAAAGCCGAGGGAGCGGAGGCATGTATGTGTGTGTGTGTGTGTGTGTGTGCGAGCACTGAGCGACCAGACACCAGTGTGATATAGCAAAAAATATTGAATAAAGAACAGCGGTGACGCCGGTGAACCGACCTGTTGTGGCTGTCCTTTTTCCTCCCTCCCACTCGCTCTCCAACAGTGGTGCCGAAACCCGGGATAAAAGGAACACAGGTCTGGCAGAGATGGAACCGTCACCGCTGGCGGACCTAGTGAAGGCAATTGCGGAGCTCCAGCAGACCCAGCATCAGGTGCTCCTCCAGGTGCGTGCGGAGCAGGAGCAACGGTTCGAAGCGGTAGTCCGAGCCAAGGTGGAGGACCAGGCGGCGTTTCGTGAGGCTCTGGGGCGAGAGAGGCCCCGACCAGCACTCCCTCCCATCCTTCACCATGCGTACCGCTAACCAAGATGGGGCGCAGGATGATGTGGAGGCCTTCCTGGAACTTTTTGAGCAAGCGGCGGCCGCCGGAGAGTGGACCGGAATGGAGAGAGCTCTCCGCATGCTGCCGCTGGGGAAGCCCAGCTCACGGCCCAGCAGCTATTGGTGGATCGTATGCTGGAGTACGGCGATCTGAAGCGGGCCAACCTCCAGCGAGTGGGCCGGACGCCGGAGCAACACCGACAGCGGTTCTGCGTGCTGATGCTCCGCGAGGTCGGCCGCGTTCGCTCACCAGCTTCGGGTGGCTGCTGGACGAGGAACGGTGTGCGGACGAGGTCATGGATCGCGTCGTCTTGGAGCAGTTCGTCGCACGTCTTGCGCCGCGGATGGCGGAGTGGGTTCAGTGCCAGCGACCGGAAACCGTGGAGAAGGCGGTGCAGCTGGCCGAGGACCACCTAGTGGCGTACGCGGTGACGGGCGCGACTCCCGGATCCGCCACTGATCCCTTTCCATCGCTACTGTCTGGCTCCTCCCCCTCTCCCCCTGTTCCCCTACTCTGGAAACGGGGGCCGTTTCCCTCGAAGCCAGTGGCGCAGCCACGAGCCCCTCCCTCTTCTGTTTCCGCTTCCACTCCCTCTGCTTTCTCTTACAGATCTGTGCCTCTATCTCCACAGGTGGGTGAGGCAACTCGCGCGGGGGTGGAAGCCTGGGCCGGTCTGTTGGCGCTGCAGGGAGCCGGGACACTTCCTGGACCAGTGTCCTGTCATGGATGTGGGGGTGTCGGTTCGGGTCCCCGAGGCGCCACAGGCTGCCCCCGATCAAGCGGGAAAGTATCGCATACTGGTGAGTATCCAAGGGGGTATGCACCAGGTGTTGTTGGACTCGGGCTGTGAACAGACCGCCATCCACCAAAGCCTGGTGCGGTGCGAGGTATTGGACGCGGCACATCGGGTAAAGGTGAGGTGTGTGCACAGGGATGTTCACGAATATCCGGTGGTGGTCATTTCGGGTTACTTTGGGGGAGAAAACCATAGAGTGGAGGCGGCGGTTAGTCCCCGCCTCCCGTATCTGCTGATCTTGGGCACAAACTGGTCCGCATTTTCGCGCTTACTTCGGGAAGTATGCGGAGATGGGACATGCGCTTCGGGGAAGCCGAGCAAGATGCGCGCTGTGTTGGCTGGGGAGGTAGATTTGGAAACGCCCGTCCCGCCCCCGGCGGATCCTGCCGTACAGGAGATCTCCCCAGGGATTTCCCCTTCGAGCAGTCGCAGGATGACATGCCTTCGACCAGGTAAGAGCAATCGATGGTCAGCGTATCCAGCCTTAAAGCGCGCTTTCTTATCCCTACTTCGCCGTCATTCGCGATAAACTGTACCGAGTGACGCATGAAGCGTGAACCCGGTGAAATTTCGACGCAGTTGCTGGTCCCAAAGAGCCACAGAGAGCTTTTGTTTCATGCGGCTCACCACAATCCGATGGCAGGCCACCTGGGCTGCGCGAAAACGCTAGATCGCCTAACGGAGCGGTTCTACTGGCCAGGCATTCATGGCAATGTGCGACGGTGGTGTGCGGCATACCGGAAATGCCAGCTGGTAAACCCGCCGGCCATCCCTAGAGCGCCTTTACGACCCCTGCCGCTGATCGAAGTCCCTTTCGAGAGAATCGGTATGGACCTTATCGGTCCGTTAGAGTGAACAACGTGCGGGCTTCGCTTCACATTGGTCCTAGTTGATTATGCGACGTGATACCCGGAAGCCGTGCCTCTCCGCAGCATCTCCACGCGTAGCGTTTTTTGGACCTGAAAGCAAAACTCCATTCACTGGGACAATCAACTTTGAAGAATTTTCTACAGGCGCAGGAATGGCAAGCTTGGCTGTACGACAAGGGCGTGCGGCTTTGGCAATTCTCACCTGGGGACAAAGTCCTGCTACCCATGTCGAGCTCTAAACTACTCACCAGGTGGCAAAGGGCCTTTCGTGGTTACACGGCAGGTGGGGGATGTTGACTATGAGGTGCGGCGCACAGACAGGGGCGGGGCGCTCCAGGTGTACCACCTCAACCTCCTGAAACCGTGGAACGAGGCGGTGCCTGTGTCTCTAGCGACAGTGATCCCGGAGAGGGAGGAGCTGGGACCGGATGTAAGACCGAAAACGCGTGTCCGAACCTGCCTCGGCCCCCTGTGGAGACCACCTCTCGCCATCGCAGAGAGCACAGGTCGCAGAATTACAGCAAGAGTTTGCGGACGTATTCTCTCCCCTGCCTGGGCGTGCGAATCTCATAGAACACCATATCGAGACATCTCCCGGGGTCGTGGTGCGCAGTCGCCTGTACTGCCTGCCCGAACACAAAAAAAATGTGGTACGGGAGGAACTTCAGGCCATGCTCGACATGGGGGTGTTCGAGGAGTCCCACAGCGACTGGAACAGCCTGATGGTCTTTGTTCCCAACCCGACGGGTCGGTCCGGTTCTGTGTGGACTATTGTAAGGTCAACGCAGTGTCTAAATTCAACGTGTATCCGATGCCTCGCATCGACGAGCTGCTTGATCAGTTAGGTGCGGCTTTTATTCGACACTGGATTTAACCAAGGGATATTGGCAGATCCCCTTGACGCCAATATCCCGGGAAAAAACGGCTTTTTCCACTCTGTTTGGTTTACACCAGTTCGTAACACTTCCGTTCGGTTTGTTCGGAGCCCCGGCGACATTTTAACATCTGACGGACCGGATTCTCTGCCCGCACAACGGTTACGCTGCTGCGTATCTAGATGACATTGTAATTTACAGCAATGACTGGCAGTGGTATCTGCAACATCTCAGGGCAGTCCTGCGGCAGGGCTCACGGCAAACCCGAAGAAGTGTGCGATTGGGCGGGTGGAGGTACTATATCTGGGTTTCCACTTGGGTCATGGGCAGGTGCATCCCCAGATTGACAAGACTGCAGCGATTGCGGCCTGTCTGAGACCTAAGACCAAAAAGGAGGTGAAACGAATCCTGTGGCTGGCAAACTATTATAGGAGGTTCATCCCTATGTTTTCAGGCATCACCAGCTCACTGACTGATCTCACTGAAAAGGGCTTCAGATCCGATCCAGTGTTCGGAGCCGTGCCAACAGGCTTTTACGCATGTTAAAGCCGCGCTCTGCAGGGGTCCGATTTTGCATGCACCTGATTTCTCTCTCCCCTGTTTTGCAGACCGACGCGTCGGATGGAGGGCTGGGGGCCGTGTTGTCCCAGATGGTGGAGGGGGAGGAACGGCCGGTGCTGTTCATAAGCCGTAAGCTGTCGGTGCGGGAAAGATGGTACAGCACGATCGAGAGGGAGTGCCTGGCCGTCAAATGGGCAGTCCTCACCCTCCGTTACTATCTGCTGGGACGGGCCTTCACGCTCTGTTCGGACCACGCCCCGCTCCAGTGGCTCCATCGCATGAAGGATACCAACGTGCGGATCACTCGGTGGTATCTGGCACTTCAGCCATTTAAGTTCGAGATGGTCCACAGACCGGGGGCACAAATGGTTGTGGCCGACTTCCTCTCGCGATGGGGGGGGCAGTTGGTGGCGGGCCGGACAGCTTCCCGGCCTGAGTCGGGCGGTGGGGGCGTGTGGCAGTGGGGGCGTGGCCAAGCGTCGGTTTGTGAATGGGGGTGAGGCAGGACGCAGGTAAGCGGGGATTTGCCTCACCTGCAACTAATAAAACCTGATGTCTGGTGCTTTCGTTTCAGTGATGAGGAGGCGCATAAAAGCCGAGGGAGCGGAGGCGTGTGTGTGTGTGTGTGTGTGTGTGTGTGTGTGTGTGTGTGTGTGTGTGCCAGAATAGGGTGTAGATGATAGGGACATCCATGTGGAGTGCCCGTGTTTGTGATCATGCTGGCTGAGGTCCTATCTCCAATCCTGACAGAATGTGGCCTGCTAGTCAGAAAGTTTAAAACCCAGTAACAAGTGTGTTGGGTGTAAGCCAAGTGTAGACAGTTTATGGGAGAGTTTGTTGGGGATGCAGAACTGTAGTCCACAAAGGGCATCCAGATCATCTTCTTCTTCTTTTGGCTTCTCCCATTAGGGGTTGCTACAGCGGATTATCAGTCTCCATACCCCCAAGAAGGTCCTGCCTGTAACTCTCCCCTCCACAGCCCCGTTTGCTTACTCTCTGGGAGGCAGAAAACAGGAGAGGCTACTCCTCACAAGCTGAAAGGGTCAGGTGGAGGGAGACTGGTGATGAGAATTACTGGATAGGCTTGCAGGCCATGGCAAAAGGAATGTTGTGGGCCAGCGGCTAACACTGCCGGTCTTGAGGCAAACCGCCACTTGGTAGTGTATCTTGGAGGTCAGGAAAGGCCAGACAAAGTGCAGGGTAAGCACTTAGTAAATCTGGAAAAGAGCAACACATATTGCAAAATATGAAACGGAATAGCGCTCTTAGTGAAGCTTTTCAACAGAAAAGCTTGTTGGTGGAGCAACAATTGTAGCAAAGCTCAGGAGTACAGCATTTATCTCAACAGGCCAGGGCAGTTGAGCAGTGCCCTCAGTGGAGCTCTGAAGCTGAGGTGGAGTGATATTCTTTGCAGAGACCGGTGGCAGAGTGACACCCTCTGCAGAGATCAAGACGTCAGTGAAACCTGGGGATGGAGTAACATCCTCGGCAGGCCTTGAATGTGGAGCAACCTTGTCGGCAAAGCTCAGAGGCTAAGCAATGTTTTCAGTGAGGTTTGGAGGTGGAGTAAAGCATCTTTGCCGGGGCTTGGGCATTTAGCAACATCTTTGCCAGGGCTTGGGAGCAAAACAACATCTTCAAAGGGAGGGAGTGAAGCAACTTTTTTTTTTTTTGTCGGGCTCAGGAGTGAAGCGACGTTTTTGTCAGGGTTCTGAGACTGGGCAGCACCCTTGATCTGGAACAAATATTGGGCAATACTGCTAGTACTCCTAAAACTGAGGCTGGGCGACACCCACAACCTGATTCTGATTCAGGGGAGAGTGCTTACTGCTAGTACAATCAAATCAGCAATAGAGCTTACGGCATAAAGTTAGATAAGATGAGTAGCAGGGGTCTTGAGTTTCAGGAACAGCATGGTACACTTGAGTGGCTGGCCTGAAAGGTCAGAGACCACATGAGCAATCCTTTTCCTATGAGTAGAGAACTGGTGTGGGTAGTTGGCGAAGGCAAGCTCAGACTGTTGTAGGAACAGGTTGCAGATGTCCGGGTCTCTGAATAAGAGCTGAAGCTGCAAGAGCGATAGGCTTGGTGCTCCAACTCCAGGAGTGCCAATGTTAGCTCCCGCAACTGTTCACATCAACCACAAACGGAAAATCGGCAAGTAAATTCAGCACTGAGTTTTTCAGCGGTCTCGACTGATGTGTCAACGTACTAACAAAGCATTCTGGGATTTGTAGTATTAGCGGTGTATGCGCTATATACTGGTGGGCAGCTCCAATACACATTTGATATGACCTTGCGGGCCAAATATAATTACACCAGATTTGGCCCGCGGGCCTGAGTTTGACACCCTTGGTCTAGACCTTTTCACCATTTGAAAACATTTTGTGCATCATGAAACAAAAAACACAACAAAGGACACACAGAACTCGTATCAGACACATAAGATAACATTCCTCTCGAAAAACTTCAGCAACTGGTCTCCTCAGTTCCCATATGGATATGGACAGAAGACATGATGCTACACAGTGGTAAACACGACCCTGTCCAAACTTTATTAGACATGTTGCAGCCATGAAATTCAAAAAGACTTTATTTTTACCTTTAAATGTTATATATTCTCAGTTTAAACATTTGATATGTTTTTTATTGTGAATAGTATATGAATTCATGATATTTGCAAATATTGCATTCTGCTTTATTTACATTTTACAACACTGATTCTTTTATTGTCGTTGATGAAGCAAGGTCTTGTGCAGCTAATCAATCATGCAGCATGAGCCTGGTGAAGGGTTAATCATTTTGTGTTCCCGTAAATCAGCTGGCCTGCTGCCATCTTCTTGTGTAAATGTACCCTTTGGAAATCTAGTGCAAACAGTGTGGAAGATGTATTAAATTGTTTTGCATAAATCATTTTTGCATAAATTATAACGGAACACAGCTCATTGTGCATCTGTTTCTTTGTCTATTTACAAGTGCATTTCTGTAAAAGGCATAAAACAAAAATCAAGAGTAAAGATAAAAAAAATGCATTTAAAATATTAGCAACTGCACATATGGTTAATATAATTTACAAGTACATTTTATATCACAACTTAGTTGGAGGAGCAAGTTCTGAGTTAAATTTTGAGTTTGGTTTATTGTCTGTGTGAAGTTTTACATATATTACTATATTTACTTTTTACTCTTTTGTTTACACATGTTTCCTTTGGGGTTCTCCAAGTTTCATCTTCATTCCAAAAGCATACAGGTAGGCAGACAGCAGTTGCATCTTGACCAAGATAAAACAATATTCAATGATTGAATATTAACTGTATGGTGGAAATGAATCTGCAAAAGATAATGCATGTGATGCAAACATTAGTTTTATGTACAATAATTGGCAAATGCAAATAAAACTTTGTTCTTTACAATACAAGCAGACAAATGCAAATCTAAATCCAGAACTATAAATAAAGTATAAACATGAATCGTGATCATCAATCCAAGAGCAAGAACACAAAACCAAAACAAGATCCAAATCTTGGGAAACAATAAACAGATATAGTTGTTCCAATGTTTCTCTTGCATAAGTATTCAAATTCTGGACAGGATTAGTTGCTTGCTTGACTGAATGAATGAATGAATGAATAAAGAAAAGAACAAAGTAATGCAAAATATTTAGGAACAATTACAAAGAAATGCTAGATATTCTGTTGTGTTGCTCCAGTGGCATGACAGATTTCTGACCCTAACGATTTATGTACAATGATCAGATTGTTTTTGATTTATGTAAGTGCACTGCTGTAAATCTTCATTACATTCACCGTGTATAATGGTTGTAAAAACATATCTATAGTTTTAAACAGTGAAATGATAAAGAATGTTTTCTTGTTTAAAAAACAATAATTAATAAAAAAAAAACGTTATTGTGCTTATTTTTTCTGTATAATGGGTAAAAATAGTTCTCTAAATACGTTCTCTAAAAGTTTAACTTTGCTCAACAAAGCAACATTGAACACAGATACGTTTTCCAAATATTTAATTATTAAACAGATCAAACTCCAAATGTTTAATTTCCAAGAATCTCAGCGTAGATAAATAGCCTTGGCCTCACAGGTCATTGACAGTTGAGTTGGAGAGCAAGAGGAAGATCCGCTATGCCTGTACCAATACATATTAGTTTATCCAAATCAAAATCTGTGTAGGTGTAGATATGTTTAGCCCACAATGTCTTTGCGATATATTCCGGGAAAACGTGGCATGCTGTGATATCTGGCACCAAGACTTTAGCAGCAGATCCTTTAAATTGTGGCATAGAGACTACATGAATCAGATCCTACATGCAATGTGGATATGTAGGGAACAATATCCTGCTGCAAGAGGCCACTGCTATTAGGAAGTACCGTTACCCAGTCAAGTCAAGTCAAATCATTTCAATTATATCTGGATGACACAGTACACAGTGAAATGAGACAACGTTTCTCCAAAACCCTGGTGCTACTTAAACATTGAGCTACATATCAAAACACAGAGCTAATGCGTAAATGTAAGTTGTCCAAGCCACATAAAGTGCAACCCAGTGCAAACAGACAATACAAAACAGTGCAGGACAAATACACAATAAAATATCATGTTCTTTTATACAAACCCAAATCCAAAAAAGTTGTGACACTGTACAAATTGTGAGTAATAACAGAATGCAAAGATTTGGAAGTTTCAAATTTCAATATTTTATTCAGAATACAACATAGATGACATATCAAATGTCTAAACTGAGAAACATTTTAAATTTGATTTTAAATTTCATGGCATCAACACATCCCAAAAAAGTTGGGACAAGGCCATGTTTACCGCAGTGTGGCATCCCCTCTTCTTTTTTACAACAGTCTCCAAACGTCTGGGGACTGAGGAGACAAGTTGCTCAAGTTTAAGAATAGGAATGTTGTCCCATTCTTGTCTAATACAGGCTTCTAGTTGCTCAACAGTCGTAGGTCTTCTTTGTCGCATCTTCCTCTTTATGATGCGCCAAATGTCTATGGGTGAAAGATCTGGACTGCACATCCTGAACCATCCAGAGACGTACCAGTGCCAATTGGATCCCACTGCATGTGTGGAGTTTGACATTGGACCTCCTGGAGTGTTTAAAGTCTCTGGCATGAAGAAGCTGATGCTAGATCTGTGATGATCACAAATGTTGAGCTCAGTAGCTCCTACTTTTATACCAAAGACTGTAGAAAGAACATTTACTTATAATCTTATACTCTAGTACTCATGTTAGTTCTCACTCTCCAGTGTTCTGTATTGTTGAAAGATTTATGATCAAACTCTTGATGTCACCCAAATGAGGATGGGTTCCCTTTTTGAGTCTGGTTCCTCTCAAGGTTTCTTCCTCATAACATCCAGGGGAGTTTTTCCTTGCCACAGTCACCATGGCTGCTCATCAGGGACAAATTCACACCATTCACCTTGACTGTTGATTTCTGTAAAACTGCTTTGAGACAATGTCTGTTGTGAAAAGCGCTATACAAATAAACTTGACTTGACCTGACTTGACTGCAGGCTGGCCATTTCAGTACCCGGATCCTTCTTCTATGGGTTGTCCTTGTCCCCTTTAGTCCGACTGACATGGCGTCCCAGTTTTCCAGAAAGAACTTCATATTTTGATTCGTCTGACCACAGAACAGTTTTCCACTTTGCCACAGTCCATTTTAAACGAGGCCCAGAGAAAAACGCCTGCACTTCTTGATCAGGTTTAGATATGGCTTATTTTTTTACTTTTTTAGAGTTTTAGCCGGTGACGGCGAATGGCACGGTGGATTGTGTTCACCGACAATGTTTTCTGGAAGTATTCCTGAGCCCATGTTGTGATTTCCATTACAGCAGCATTCCTGTATGTGATGCAGTGCCGTCTAAGGGTCTAAAGATCACGGCCATCCAGTATGATTTTCTGGCTTTGACCCTTACGTGCAGATTGTTCTCTGAATCTTTGGATGATATTATGCACTGTAGATGATGATAACTTCAAACTGTTTGCAATTCTTCTCTAAGTAACTCTTTTCTGATATTGCTCCACTATCTTTCTCCGCAGCATTGGGGGAATTGATGATCCTCTGCCCATTTTGACTTCTGAGACACACTGCCATTATGAGAGGCTCTTTTTATACCCAATCATGTTGCCAATCGACCTAATAAGTTGCAAATTGGTTCTCCAGCTGTTCCTTATATGTACATTTAACTTTTCTGGTCCCTTCTTGCTACTTGTCCCAACTTTTTTGGAAGGTGTAGCTCTCATGAAATACAAAATGAGCCAATATTTGGCATGACATTTCAAACTTTCAACATTTGATATGTTATCTATATTCTATTGTAAATAAAATATACGTTTATTAAATTTGTAAATTATTGCATTCCTCTTTTATTCACAATTTGTACAGTGTCCCAACTTTTTTGTAATCAGGTTTGTAAATAATATAGAAATGTTATTTATATTAATAATATCAGACCCCTTTTATGTGCCATTGTAAGGAAATAATAAACATCATTCGCTTCACTTGACAGATTTATAACTTTATAAACTATATGTTAGATATCGTGTAGTGTGTACAGTATAATATTTTGAATGGTCATTGTAGGCATTATTTCTTTTTTTTTTTTCTAATTTATAACTGTTCTGGTGTCTACATTATTTATGTTTGATGCTCAGCATTTCATTGAAAATTCAGTTTTAACAAAATATGTTTGCTGTCAAAAATATTATATTTATATATTTATATATTGATATATTTATTCTGATAAATAACACAAAATACTACAATATAGTAATAATAATAATAATAATAATAATAATAATAATAATAATAATAATAATAATAGATTTGTGGCTTAAGCTAAATTGAAATAACGATTGACAAGATGTCCCAATGTCTAGATCATGACAGTTCAAAGTACTGTAGTGTATTAAACATTGCATCAAAAGAGGGTGGGCATGTAGATATTTGAGAGAGGATCGTTATTTTCTTGCACACACACTTCTTCAGACTGACTCAAATCCAGCAGGCAGGATGCTTGTGGACGTGGTGTGGTTGACGGCAACATTGCTCTCTTTTCCTTTGCTCACACTATGTGACCCACTGTAAGTACTACAATTTACAATAAACATACCGATTCTGATCTTTGACTTTTGGAACGTATATTTTATATGACGAAGTAAATGTAATTGCCTGGGACGTCTGGATTTCGATTGATCAGAAGCTGTTGAATCTTTTTGATACGTTTTAAAAAGTCTGTATGTGTCGGTGCTTAATGTCATTTGGGTCTCAAGAGAATAGGGCAGAGTGTAATCATACTTGGTAATGAAGCCATTTTTTTTCTGATTCTGATATATCAAAAGTCCACCAGTGCAGTTGTTACGTACTCGGACAGCAGCAAATACAGGCATGAAGTCATGAATCCGTTTCAATTATTTATCTGACCCATTTGAGATAAGTTTACAACTTTTTTTAGATCTTAAGCAAAACAAAAACAAAAAGGTTTACATTCAAATCACCCCCGAAACCTATTAACATTACCAGTAGTTTGTTGATACACCTCACTGTCCTTTTGGCATGGCCATGTCGACTATCCTACCGCACATGCATGCACGTAGTGTCTCTGTCACTGTTTCAAAATGGTGATGGCGCGAAAAATCCTGGAAATCATCCCAAAAAAGAAAATATGGTATCCACTCCCGAGAAAGTCCACGATATCTGTGCAACGAAAGGGATCCAAAAAGGGGAAAGGTATATAGTCCAACCATGTCCCTCGCGACAATGAAGTGCATCCCCAGCTTGTCCGTAATTCCACCGAAAACGCGCTTCCCGAAAGTTCTTCCCCGCGAATTCACGCTTTTTCGCGTGTGATCAAGAATGAACCAATCACAAAGCATGCCGAGATGATCACTAGCCATTTGACCGTATTTGACTATTTTATGTTTCTTCCTTTTCTCTGCTCTCCATGGAAACGAGGCATAAGAGGATGTAAACATTGATAACATTTACCACTGTATATTATTGCCATGTACTTAATCAGACAAATAGATGACCTTATGACAAAATAAAGTACAGAATCAAATCAAAATAAAACAATTCAATAGAAAAACAAAATGTAAATGTGGGTTCATCACACAGTCATGTGATGAAGATGCCAAATAATAGCTCTTGGTCAAAGTCAGCTTTAAAAAAAAACCCAAAAAAACAGCCCTTGCTGTTTCAGGAGGTGATCAGTAAAAAAAATTACTGGAATTGGCATTATATTTTGAGACACCATTTGCTTAAAAAGTTTAAACAAAAATAGACCACTAAATCTGACCTGGGTATCAGCATGATTCTTCTAAACCACTTCTTTGTGTTGAGGCAATATGGCTGGCTGCATACAACCACTTCCCAAAGATATGAAGTCTATGAGGATTGTGCTTAAGGGCTGGGAAGGAAAAAAGTGTTCAAAAATTGGATTCCATCTCAGACAACTTCTGTCCATGCAAAGAAAAGGTTTCCACCAAAGATTAAGTAGAAACAGCTGTTTTTTGGGGGGGATATTTTAAATAATTAGGCCTCATGCACAAATGTTTATGTGTGATTTATTAATGTTTGAAAAGAATCACTTTTATTTCTAATAATTTAAAATGAGTGTTCTTCGTGGACTATGCAAAAGTATGCAAAATAGTGCTTCAGCCATTATATTTGCTGAGACTAGTTCACAGCAATATTGCTTAAGGATTGTCTCGTAATGAATGAGGACTAATATCAAAAAAAAATAATAGGAATCAATCTGTTCATCAATAAATAAAAATCTAACCAATACAAATGTCAGATAATTTTTTCCACGTATAATACAATATAACGGCAAACAAAATTGTGAAAAAAACAAACAAACAAACAAACAAACAAATCAGAAATAAATAAGAATGAATAGGGAATATATTGTGATATCCTGTCTATGTCCATCTCAGGTTCATCATGTCAACTTCCCAGATCCTGAAACTGGGCACAGAACAGAAGGTGTTTGTAGAGGTGCAGGACTATGAAGGCAATGATGAGTTAAGAATCGATATAAACGTAATGAACATCCCTAGTAAACAATTAAACCTTGCCAGTAAAACTGTTACTCTAAATCAGGACAACAAATATCAAGCTAATGTTGATATAAAGGTAAGATTCAGTAGGTTTTTTTTCTTGCCAATCTGTTAACCTAGTAAACAAGGATCCTAGTTTGAACATGTTAAAAGAACATTTTATATATGATTAGGTCTGATCCTCACCAGTAATGCGATGTAGTACTACTCCATGCTCCGCTTGCTTCAATCTTCTACCACTGCTTGATTGGCCCCAACATGTCTCAGGGTTCAAGGAAGGCCCGGATCAGTACTTTTCCCTGTTCTACAACCTGTTCTCGAAAGTGGTGGAATAAACTTCACCTAGATATTTGAAAAGTTTTCGGTCTTCACACACCATTTAAAGATGTACCTCTTCCACAAGTAGCACTTTTACTCAATATGTTCACTCTCAAAAACAGTTTTCAGATTAAACAGTATTTTTAGACTTTGACTTATTGATTAATTGATAAAGATTTAAATGCAGTTCTGTATGTCCACAATACCAAATATGTACAATTATTGCATACATTTCCAATGTGTACATATATAAAATATATAAAATATTTAAAATATATGTGTGACTTATACAGTGAGGAAAATAAGTATTTGAACACCCTGCTATTTTGCAAGTTCTCCCACTTAGAAATCATGGAGGGGTCTGAAATTGTCATCGTAGGTGCATGTCCACTGTGAGAGACATCATCTAAAAAAAAAATCCAGAAATCACAATATATGGTTTTTAAACTATTTAATTGTATGATACAGCTGCAAATAAGTATTTGAACACCTGAGAAAGTCAATGTTAATATTTGGTACAGTAGCCTTTGTTTGCATTTATTTTCCTCACTGTATCTATTTTCATCTATATCTAAAATTCCAATGTATCAATAAAATTGAATTTGCTTTTAAAATCAACACTGCTAATAAATTTATATAAGTAAAAGCTTCTGTACACAATAATTGAACACTGAATTTTTTGTGCCATAGATTCCCATCAGAGACACTGCATTTGATGTTGACTCTGAGGAACAACAGTATGTTTATTTAAGAGCAGTTTGGGGTAACCAAACCTTGGAGAAAATTGTTATGGTCTCATTCCAGCCTGGGTATTTGTTCCTTCAGACAGATAAGACGTTATATACTCCAGATACCGATGGTGAGTGTGACTGCTGAAACTACAGTATGATCAAGTAGTAAATGGTTAACAGTGTAACATAATTATTGTTATTGGAAAACTTTATCAAATGTCGATCTTTGTTTATATATCTGATGTAAATGAGTGGGCTTTTATTTCTGAATTCTTATTCAATTTCTTGTAAATCTTCTTCAGTAAAATACAGAATATTTGCTGTGGACTTAACCATGAAACCTGTGGTCAATACTGTTGTTGTGAAAGTATCGGTACGTTTTTTTTTTTTCATAAAATCTAACAATAATAACATAAATAAATCAACATGTCTAATATATTTTCATGTCTGCAGACTCCAGAAGGGATTATCGTTGATCAAAAATCAATCAGTATAAAAAAGGGAGTAGTCACCGATATATTTAAACTGGGAAATCCTGTCAGGTTTGTGTTGAGTTCTTATGTAAATGATAATCTGTCTTAAATAAATTCTGGATACCCAAAAAAATTTGAATTAATTAATAAAATAAATTATTTAATTACATAAATGTAATAATTAATTAAATTGATTAATTAATTTAAATTAATTCTGCTGTTTCTAAAAAAAAAAAAAAAGTGTCCATAAATCTTTAGCCATATGATTATTACCATGACATTGCTTTCTGGAATTGCATTACGAAATGAACAAATATTTGCATGAACATGGTAATATTTAATCTAACTCTTGTTTTTGGTTTGGAAGAAATGGAATCTGGAAAATAGCAGCACACTTTAAGGAGAATCCTTATAAGAATTTTACAGCAGATTTTGAGGTCAAAGAATACAGTAAGTATTTCAATAAACATAATACAAATTATAACAATAATAATACAAAATACTTTCACATTTACAGACATGTTAGAATTGTTGCTTCATTAATTACAAGACATGATTTTTAACAAAGGGATCCAAAGTGACTTGTAGTTTGGTTTGTGTGTTTTGAGCTGGACAGTGGTGGAATTATCTGGCTTTGTTAATGCAGCTGCAACTATTGTAGTCAGTTTCAATTGCATGGTCTTAGTATACGGTCCTATCAAGTTTTGTAATGATAAGTAGATAGATCAGTGAGATACACCATCACATTCTGGTTTTGTTTATTTTTTTTCAGTATGCTATCAGATTGTAGAAGAATGTTTCTTCCTCGAGGTCTCAACATGTAGTGAGCTAAATTTTGTAAAATCAGGAAAAATTTAGGTGAAGGTCTAACAGCTAGGCATTGTTATCATATTAATTGCCACAAGTGGGGAAACAATCCCAAAAGGCATTGTGTAGAAATCTACATTATTGGGTTCAAAAGTTATGACTATAAAGGTACTTTTAAATATATAGCAAATATGACCCTGATGCTGGCAATAAAGCATTGGGAGCACTTAGCCCAAAGCTGGTCAGAATGTTCCTCAGACCCTCCTCAACCACTGTATCAAATTTTCTAGGCTAAATTAAAATTTAGTTAATGCCGGTTGAATATTATGTGAATATGCCAAATATGGTGAATCATTGTACGATATTTGAATAAGGTGCTCTATCAGTTAGATGGAAGCAATTTTATGCTCCTCAAACATTGTTCCAACATTTAAGTTCTATGGGCTGCCAAAGACAAACTATTTATAAGAAGAAGTAGAAGAATAACAATAGTAATGACAACAATAATAATAATAATGATAATGATGATGATGATGATAATATTAAATCCTTTTTAACAATAATAATAAAAAAATAATTAATAATTTCTTTATACAGTGGAACCACATTGTACGATGTGTCCAATGTGTCCATTTGCTTGTATGTTCGAACTGATTTTACCCATAGTACTGTATGTAAAAGTGATTTAATCCGTTCCGAGATCTCATCCGATCGCTTATTTCTGCACTTAAAAAGTATTTGTAGCCTATTTTTGAAAACAAATACACCGCAAATGACCGTGATATAAACATAATTTAACACTTACTCATGTGATAGTGGTTGATTGCGAGTGTGAGACACAGCACCATCACTGATTTTCTTGGGAGACATTTTTCAAGATTTCTAGTGAGATAAAAATATAAAACTAAGAAAAGTTACTGTAGGAGAGCGTATGAATACGGGAATAAGGAACGCCACAACAGGTCAGGTGCAAAGGCTTCACATCTACTTTTATTTGTTTTTTTTGTGTCGGTCTGCTTAGTGCCCCACGCAGCACATCTCTGGGGCGCGCGCTCACACACACGTTCACACACACACACACACACACACACACACGCGTGCACACGGTCTCCTCCTTAAATGCACCCTCTGATCACTTGAAAAGAGAAAACAATTATTAGGTCCTATTAACTTCAGGTGAGGCCCTGCCTATCTGCTCCCGGACC
Organism: Silurus lanzhouensis; assembly: GCA_039877035.1. Lineage (NCBI taxonomy): Eukaryota > Metazoa > Chordata > Actinopteri > Siluriformes > Siluridae > Silurus > Silurus lanzhouensis. The sequence goes on along the minus strand of JBCEWE010000243.1, from coordinate 643,871 downwards.
CGCCCTCCATTCACAAACCGCCGCTCGGCCACGCCCCCGCTGCCACAGTTATGTTTTTGCTGCACTGAACAACGAGAGCGACCGAGTGATAGGTCATCAACTAAGTGAATGATGCAACCCTCCGCTGAAAACGGGGAACCGGCAGCGTGAGTTTGCTCGTGCCTTCGAAATTTGCTCGTGAAACAGGGTAGAATTTTGCGAGCGAAGCCGCTTGTATCCCTGTTTGCTCGTACTATAGGTTGCTCATACAACAGGGTTCCACTGTAGCAGGATACCACTGTTTGTATTACTCAAATTCAGATAAAATGTATTGATCATTATATCGATCTATTTGAAATGACTTTATTTTTTAGGGCTGCCCAGTTTTGATGTGAGTTTGATAACTGACAAATCTTTCTTCTATGCTGATGATGAAAGTTTTTCTGTCAAGATCAAGGCAAAGTAAGAGATTTTTTTTTATCATGTTTGTGCAGCAACGAACAGATCTACTACAGTATAAAATTTTGTAGCATTACTATGTGCCTCATTGGTGATTGATCTGTTCTTGACAATTGTTTTTTACTCTTCACTCTTTTTAAGGTATCTGTTTGGTGAAAACGTTGAAGGTAGTGCTTTTGTTGTGTTCGGAGTGTTTCAAGGAAATGAAAAAACAAGTATTCAAAGCTCTCTGGACAGGGTTAATGTAAGTCTATGAATATACCATTTTATTTTTTATGAAAAAGTTACTAACTTTAATACAATTCTTAATCTCTAATAAAATGTATTTTATTAGTACATTCAGCGATTTTTCACATTGGTTTAATGGTTTCCAACAGTACTCTCTTTCGGTAGTTTTATAAAAATAATATATATATTAAACAGAATGCAATGATTATTTTATTCACAACAGTAAATGTACCATTTACCAAAGAAGAATTTGACTCTGCTGGAAGAACTTTGTAAATATTTAGGTAAACCAGCAACAGGTCAGGTAATATGAAAGCATCTTAGAAAGGCAGAAACACCTCCAGAAATCATTGTCTGTGAATGCAGCTCACAGTGCAATCCACAATTGCAAGTTAAAGCTCTATCATTTAAATAATAAGCAATATGTTAACATGATCCAGAAATGCCAGGTTTTGTTTCTGGATTAAAACTTATTTAAAATGGCCTGAGTGAAAGTGGACAACTGTGCCATGATCAGACAAATATGAAATTGTTTTCGGAAATTATGGATGCTGCATCCTCTGGACTACAGTCGAGAGGGATCATGTGGCTTATTATCAGCAATCAGTTTAAAAGCTTACATCTCTAATGCCATTGGGGTGTTTTAGTGCTTTTGTAGTAGACAGCTTGGACTATTTTTTAGAGCAGTTTAAAAGCTTTTACCCAGATGGCGTCTTTTTTCGGAAAGGTCTGTCATGTAATAGCATGAAAATGCTAAACTGCATACTTCATCTATTACCAGTGGTGGACAAAGCACACAAAGCATGTACGTGAGTAAAAGTAAAAGTGCTCCCTTTAAACTTTCACTTAAGTAAAAGTACAAAAAGTATTTACCTTTAAATGTACTTAATTATCTAAAGTACTATGATTCATTATGGCTGTAATATCCTATTAGCATTTTTTTGTCACAAGATTCGTGCTTGATTAACTCACTGTACATAAAAAGACTGATGTTATATTAGCACTACAGAGAACAATGTTTTCAGCATAGGCTTAGAAAAGTCTTTGAATGCTGAACCTTTAAAAATAAAGGCTAATAAGGAGCACTTAACTACCTGTCAACTGTTTTAGCATCATGCGTTTCAAATACTTAGGTGAAACAGCTAACATAGCTGAGAAATGAAAAAAGGAAATAGCTAAGGATTTGCAAATTAAAGCATTTTGTTTTTATTTACATTATACACAGCATCCCAACTGTTTTGGATCTGGGGTTTTATGCACCTTAGTTTGAGTCCCTGCAGTAGCCTTATATAACTGCATTATATAGCCTCATTAGGGGAGGTGGTGCTCAGTGTTTTAAGGCTCTGGGTCACAGATTGGAAGATCAAGGGTTCACGTATCACCAAGCTGCCACTCTTAGGGCCCTTTAAGCAAGGCCCTTAACCCTCTGTGCATCCTAATGTTGCAACAATAGATTTTTTTTGTGCTGTAAAGTACATGTGACAAGTAAAAATCACTTTTCTTTTCTACTTTTAATTACATTCTGTCAGTCTCAGTCTAGAATTTTCTGTCTCCACTTTTTATACAAAGATTAAATTACTATATTACCTTGCCAACTGAGCTTATATACTGATTCTGATAGTCTGTGACCTATTAAACTAGTATCAAGGTTTATTTATTTATTATTGATTTATTAAGATTTCACAACATGGTTGATAAATTAAATGTCAATAAGATGCCACAAATTTAATTTTTTTGCTTTTAGAAGTTGACAGTAAAACCTGACAAATATATATGAGATTGCTCATAATGATTTCACATGGGGGGTGGGGGGTTGGTCATAGAAATTATGTTTCACAGGAATAGGCAAACTAATTGCTGCAGTTGTTGATGATGTAATAATGCAATAGATAAAATATATGCTTCTGACCTGAACTGTGCAGATCAAGAAAGGAGAAGGTACAGCAACTCTAACCAGACAACAGATCATTCAAACCTTTCCAGACATACTTAAACTGGTTGGAGAAACACTGTACATATCTGTCAGTGTGCTCACAAGTACTGGTGAGTAAATTGCATTGTTTTTGCCAACTTTGACTTCAGTTTCAATCCATTAAAATATTCCAAAGAAAGTTCTTGTTGTTGATTCATATGTAATTGTGTAATGTCTTGTAAATGTACTGAACAATTAGGAAAGGAGTCTCCAGTGTCACCGTTTTAAAAGAGCCAGAATCTGAAACATTTTCTGACTTAAAAACTGTTATAATAACAGAAATTAGTTTGCTACATTTAACAACATGAAATGTAACTACAAATAAATATAAAGTGGATGTTATTCAAAACCATGGATTCAACCAATCTACACACCCTTTAAAAATGAAGCATGTGACTAAGCTCAGAATCAAACAATTATTAAACAATTCAGTTTAATGTCCAGCTGCTGAAGCCATGGTCTACAAAGCATTTATGGGGTTTTGTCATGGAACAGTATCATTCAATTGTGGGTTACTAAACCGTAGGCAGCCTAGAAGGGAAAAAAGTCCTTTGGCAGTGGTAGGCAGGAAGTTGTGCCCATATTCTATCCAGATAAGCTTGGAGGACCAGGTGAAGACATTGTATGCACAGAGGATACAGACCCAGTTTACAATTCCTGGTTATCATCACTTCCTTAACTAATAGGCAGCACTTGCAGGGACTCACACAGAGCAGTGGATATCGGCTTAGAGCTTATGTTTATCAGAAGCTTTGTCAGGATTTTGGACTGGATCTACAATTTCCACTAGCAACCACACCTCGATTAACTTTGTAAAATGTTTTTACCTGTCTTTCATTACAATAATTAGCACTTGTACATATTCTTACATATCACAGCACTCCCTGGCTTGTATTTGTTTGACATGTTTTTCCATCTGTCCATGACTGTCACATTTATCCTTGTTTTGGAAATTTTCTCAACATTTATTCATAATTGTTTAAGAAACAATCTGTTAAAAATCATGAGTTTATCAAATAAACACCATACCTTAATGCTGTGAAGCATTTACTTCAACTGAGACTGGTGCCCAGATCATGAGAGATAGCCCATTATACCTACACTGTCAAAAGCTTTAGAAAACCTCAATTTTTCCAGTTCATACCGAAATGTATGCAGTTTAATGTCGAAACACATGTTGTCTTCTAAAGGGGCTGGGGAGGTCAGGGAGAACCATTGGGGGCATTGCGATATCTCTCAAGAAGTAAACAAATCCACCTAAGCCCTGCCAAATTTCTCCCAAATTTGATCCACCACATAAGGATAAAGTCGCCATTCCCTTGGTCTCAACCCCTGCCTCAACTTGGTGTTTGCTACTTCGTTCAGAAGGCCCAGGATGTATGCTGCTCTCAATGATAGCAGCCTCCACTGGGCCCACAGGAGGATCTTGCACGCCAGCCTGTACAGGGGGCGTGAACACAGAACGTTGATGTATGAGACCACCGAGGTGTTGTCCGAACAGATCAACATGTGGTGACCTCTGAGGTCCGGGAGAAACTGGTTCAATGCTAAAAGTATGGACAGCATCTCTAGGCAATGGATGTGCCATAGTAGATTGGGCCCTTCCCATAGACCTTGGGCCACTCATGGCCGCTTCCCACCCCGTGAGGGATGCATCCGTCATAAGCATTACGCGATGACCGGGAACTCCCAGCATGGTGCCTTGAGATAAGAACCCGGGATCTCTTCATACATCTAAGGCACCTAGGATGGATGCAATGGGGGCAGGGGAAAGCTGTGCGCGCATAGTGGTCGAACCCCATATGACACCTAGATAAGTGGTTCTCTGTAAAGGACAAAGCACACTATTCTTGGCGTTCAGCCAAACCCCAGCTACTTCATTTGAGCGAGAATGACATCTAATTGCTGGGCCGCTAACTGCTCTGATCAAACTAATATCAACCAGTCGTCAATATAGTTTAGGATGCGGATGCCCTAAAGTCTCAGGGGAACCAGAGCCACATCCACACACTGCGTGAAGGTGCAGGGTGAGAGGGCAAGGCCAAATGGAAGAAACTGATATTGATTAGCTTTGCCCTGAAAGCGAACCGCAGGACATTTGTGTGAGAAGGGAGGATGAATACATGAAAGTATGCTACCTTTTGATCTAGATCTAGCATGTCCTCGAATCCGAAATGAGACACGACCTGCTTGAGGGTCAGCATTTTGAACCTGAGTCTCATGAGTGATCGGTTCAGCTGATGTAAATCTACAAACCCGATTCCAAAAGAAAGTTGGGACACTGTACAAATTTTATTCACAATAGAATATAGCTAACATATCAAATGTTGAAAGTAAGACATTTTAAAATGTCATGCCAAATATTGGCTTATTTTGGATTTCATGAGAGATACACATGGCCAGCCTGCAGTCCAGATCTTTCACTCTTAGAAAACATTTGGCACATCATAAAGAGGAAGATGCGACAAAGAAGACAGTTGAGCAACTTAAAGCCTGTTTTAAACAAGAATGGGACAACATTCCTATTCCTAAACTTGAGCAACTTGTCTTTTCAGTCCCCAGACATTTGCAGACTATTTTAAAAAGAAGAGGGTATGCCACACAGTGGTAAACATAGCCTTGTTCCAACTTTTTTGAGATGTGTTGATGCCATGAAATTTAAAATCAACTTATTTTTATCGTAAAATGTTAAATTTTCTCAGTTTAAACATTTGATATGTCATCTATGTTGTGTTCTGAATTAAATATTGAAATCTAAAACTTCCACATCATTGCATTCTGTTTTATGTATATCAGAGGGCACTGCATGCTCCTGTAAGTTGCTTTGGTAGGAGCTTTGATTCAGAATGTGTCAGGCTGACGACCATGACGCGGAAGCGGAAGTAAGTCAATCATAGTTCATTTACACAATATACCCAAAAACACTCACACACGCCTAGTAGAGAAACAAACAAAGATATCCGCTCGAGACGAGTAATCCAAAACGAAAGTAGAAGCCGGAAACTAAAGTGCAACTCCAATGGCAAAGGGTAATCCACACAGTACGGAGTTCGGAGAGCGAGGAATGCTGGCGGTCGAGCAGCCACGGGAATCACCAACATGACATTCAAGAACCAACAGCCTGTGATTCGAGAACGTGAGTTTATATAGTCGGATCCGTAACGAGCCACAGCTGTTGGTCGTTCAGGCAGGCACGGGATAACAAGGTAGCGTGACAGCTACCGAGGGAGGCGTGGCAGGGCGAATCTCTGACAGCGGCTGAGGGAGGCGTGGCAGGGGAATCCCTGACAGCGGCCGAGGGAGGCATGGCAGGGGAATGCCACACACTCTTTGTATTAATGACACTGGATCCAACAAAGGAGCTACAGTCCATCATACATTCGCTTGAATGTTTGACAGTTGTGACAGTTGCCATTTTTCTTTTCAATGATCTGCATGCACCTGTTAAAAGCATGCAAATGGTGTGTAAGCACTGTCTTTAAGAATGTCCCATAACATTGCTACTGTGCAACTGTGTGTTTCAGGCAGTGAGATGGTGGAAGCTGAGAGGAGGGGTATACATATAGTCACATCACCATACACCATCCAGTTCACCAAAACCCCCAGATATTTCAAACCTGGAATGCCATTTACTTTAAAGGTATAGTAGTATAGCAGTTCTGTTCCGTAATATTTATATAATGTTTTGAACAATACACTAAAAATGTACAGCTGCTAGCCACGTTGCTGTATTTTTAAAGGACTACAACCATGATCAATATTTACACCATATTACTTTTTAGACCAAATACAGTATTCCACTGTATATAATTTAATATTAAAATATTATACTGTTTTTAGCAAATTGTATTTGGGGAAAAATGTGATTTCTGTTAATTGTACCATATACATGTACACACATATAGAACTTTCATTAAATTATAACAGTAAAAGAAACAGAAAATGGAAAACAGACTCTAATTTTCATATAAATGTGAAGAAATAGTACAAATGAATCAAGAACAGACGTTTTATAGAAATATATAGTATTTTGACATTGATATTGACTATAGTGATCTTACCTTAACATCGAAAACAGCAGTGACATGACCAAAAATCAATCCAAACCAAACCAAAACATTTTTCAGAGCAGGTCGTGTCAGCCCGCTTGAGCACTTCAGGCATTACCGCCTCAATCACTGAGGAAACGCCCACTCCCAACCAGCTGCACGGATATGGCGTCTAATTTTCTGGCACTTATAAGGATGCCTGTTTGTTCTTTTGTTTCTGACCTGTTCATTCTGTCCTCCGGTTTTTGGCTCAGGGTCGGCTCGCCCTGAACGCGCTCCGGTTTCCGGCTCGGCTCTGCTCTGCTCGTGCTGAACGCGCTCCGGTTCCCTCGTGGCCGCCCCCAAGGTCTTCTTCGGCCCCTTCCTATTCCGAAACGCCCGTGGTCGCACATCGCCATGGACTTCGTTACCGGGCTGCCCATTTCCAGTGGCAACACGGTTGTCATGATGGTCATTGATCTGTTTTCTAAGATGGGCCAGTTCATCGCCCTACCCAAGCTGCCATCTGCCAAGGAAACCGCCAAGCTGGCCCTCCAGCACATATTCCGCCTTCATGGTTTCCCCAGAGATATCGTCTCGGACCGCGGACCCCAATTCTCGGCGCAGTTTTGGAGGGAGTTCTGCCGCCTCCTGGGCATCTCGACCAGCCTCTCATCTGGGTTTCACCCCCAGACGAAGATAGACCGAGAGACTCGACCAGGACCTTGAAACCGGTCTCCGCCTCCTTTGCAGTCGGGAACCCTCCTCCTGGTCAGACAAACTTTTATGGAGTGAGTCTGCCCATAACACTCTTCCCACTGCTGCCACGGGACTTGCGCCCTTCCAGGTGGTCCACGGTTTTCTGCCGCCAATTTTCTCCAACCAGGAATCCCGGTCCGCCGTTCCTTCTGCCGCCCTTTTCTTCCGACGCTGCCGTCGAGGCTGGAGAGTGGCCCGAGAAGCCCTACTCAAGAATGGCATAAGGCTTTGCCAGGGGGCAAACCGTGCCAGGCAACGAGTGTGGCTCTCTACTCGGGACCTTCCCCTTAAGGCCACCTGTCAGAAGCTCGCCCTGCGCTTCATCGGCCCCTTCCCCATTTCCAAGGTCGTCAATCTCGTGGCCCTCCGACTCAGGCTCCCCAGGGCGCTCCGGGTCCACCCTACATTTCATGTGTCTAGGGTCCGACCCGTTCAGGCCTGCTCCCTGGTGCCCTCCGCCAAACCCCCTCCTCCTGCCCGGGTTGTTGATGGGGGTCCTGCCTACACCGTGTGCCGCCTGCTCCGCTCCCGTCATCGTGGTCGGGGCCTCCAGTACCTTGTGGATTGGGTGGGCTATGGTCCTGAGGAACGCTCCTGGGTCCCCTCCCGCTTTATCCTGGACCCTGACCTGATTGCTGACTTTCATCGGGCCCACCCGGGGCAGCCTGTTGGGGCGTCCGGGGCCGCCCTGGACGGGGGGGTACTGTCAGCCTGCTTGAGCACTTCAGGCATTACCGCCTCAATCACTGAGGAAATGCCCACTCCCAACCAGCTGCACGGATATGGCGTCTGATTTTCTGGCACTTATAAGGATGCCTGAATCCTCCAGACAGTGCCAGATTGTCTTTAGGCTTGCCGTGAGCACTCTCCAGCGTATTCTCTGTTTTGTTTGTTCTTTTGTTTCTGACCTGTTCATTCTGTCCTCCGGTTTTCGGCTCGGCTCGTCTCGCACTGAACGCGCTCCGGTTTCAGGTTTGGCTCTGCTCTGCTCGCACTGAACGCGCTCCGTTTTCTGACTCGGCTCTGATCTGCTCGCGCTGAACGCGCTCCGGTTTCCGGCTCGGCTCTGCTCTGCTCGCGCTGAACGTGCTCCGGTTTCCGACTCGGCTCCCTGAATCAGCTCCCTGAATCGGCTCCCTGAATCGGCTCCCTGAATCGGCTCCCTGAATCGGCTTCCCGATTCAGCTCTGCACAGCCTTTCTTCCCTGCTTCTTTTGCATCTGCCTTGGATCCTATAACCTGATCTTTCTGACAGGTCGTTTGAGTATTATGGGGTAACGTTTTGCTATATAAGAAGAGATATAAGAGCTGCTCAGTAAGGAGATGAGGTAATTGTGAACTGTTTGCTTGGAACTTAGCAACAGTGTTAACAGTTTGGCATTCTTAAGGTAAAACTATTAAAATGGGGAAAGAAAGTAAAAACATATTTAAAACGTAGTTCCAAAATGTTATTCCAACAACAACAACAACAACAACAACAAAAGGATTTATTCATCCAACATTCATTAATTCTATTAATTTGTTCATTCAATTCTTATAAATCCAGTTTGGCTGCAGTACAAACACAAGCTCCCCTTTTCCCCCAATACCTTCTGTTGAAGCATATTAGCTTAGACAGAAACTTAGAGAACTTTAACACATTTGATACACTGAATGCATTGTGTTTCTTCAGTATGACTGTATTAGTGATGGAGACTGAATATTTACACACACTCTGTACAACATACAGCATCTTACTGTTTTATACAAATACACTACATTACCTCATTTATTCTATTCCATTCTCTTCTATTGTATTTTACTATGTTCTAGTCTAATCTCAGCTATTCTATGCTATTCTATTCTATTCTATTCTATTCTATTCTATTCTATTCTATTTGGTACTAGTCTATTTTAGTTTATATTAGACTATTCTATTCTAATCAATTGTCAGCAATTAAGAGGATGAAGAGTGGAAAGTCGTTTGGACCAGAAGACATACCAGTAGAAGCATGTCGATGTTTAAGAGAGATGAGATTGTGATTATGACAGTAGTTCCATTGTGTGTTTGTGGATTTAGAGAAAGGGTGGAGAAAGGAGTTGTGGTATTGTATGAGGAAGTCAGGTGTGTCAGAGAAGTATGTGAAGGTGGTGCAGAACATGTATGAGGACAGTGTAACAGCAGTGAAGTGTGCTGTATAGGAACGACAGACTGGTTCATGTTTGAAGGTGAAACTGCAACAAGGATCATGAAATTGAGATGGTTTGGACATGTGCAGAGAAGGGACATGGGGATACTGGTAGAAGAATGCTGAGGATGAAGCCTCAGGTCTATTTTATTCTAAATTCTACCATTATTCTTTTTATTCTATTTTAGTCTAGTCTAATCTAAACTTATTACAACCTCAATGCAAGTAAAATATTTATTTCATGTGCTTTGGCAACATTATTACAAAGGTTATCCCAATAAAACACAGCTTGGATTTAAATTGAGAGAGAGAGGGAGAGAGAGACATTTTGAGAGAAAGGGGCAAGGGCAGAGAGATTGTCAGAGAGCATGGGTGCAGGGCTAGGTGAGTGGAGAGTGACTGGATGGGAGGATCCAAATACAGGATGCACACAGAGGTATGGAGAAAACAGGCTTCAATATAAATGCTGGAAAGGCACCATAATCATGTGGCACGAGGCAAGTGAAGTGCCAGCGGCGGACACAGCGGGGCTTGAGGCGAACTGCTACGGGGTAGAACGAATTGGAGGTAAGGAAAGGCTAAATGAAGCATGAAGCTCCAGGTGGCTGCCCCAAGCACTTTCTGCCCGATGTGATGAGGCGGCGCGACGCCCTCTACAGAAGGTCTGAGGCGGCGCGACGCCCTCTGAGGGAGGTCTGAGGTGGCGATACACCCTCTGAGCAAGGTCTGAGGCGGCGCGACGCCCTCTGAGGGAGGTCTGAGGCGGTGCCACGCCCTCTGAGGGAGGTCTGAGGTGGCGCAACGCCCTCTGAGGAAGGTCTGAGGTGGTGCCACGCCCTCTGAGGGAGGTCTGGGGGCATGCTTGGCAGGGCAGACAGGTTTGGGTGCATGCTCGGCAGAGCAGACAGGTTTGCGAGAATGCATGGCAGGGAAGAAGAGCTTGGTGATGTTTCCAGTCAGGCAGGACAGCTGAGGTTGGGCTGCCCTCCAGGCAGAGCTCAGGGGCCGTCTCAGAGACGGCCCTTTCAGAAGGTTGTTGAATATAACTTGGTTTGCCACGGATTGTTCATGAAACAGACGGAAATAATCATCTCTCTGCTGGGGGCTGAGCTTTAGAATGTCCACAGTCACGGTTGGGTCCCTGAATTGTCGGTCTACAGTGAAGCTAGCCCAACACTTCAAAACAGCCGCTGGGTCCATCTTTGGCCAGATTATTCTGTCAGAGAGCATGAGTGCAGGGCTAGGTGAGAGCAGAGTGACTGAATGGGAGGACCCAAATGGAGGATGCACACAGAGGTATGGAGAAAACAGGCTTTAATAAAAAGTAAAGTAGTCAGACTGAGCAATGGGTCAAAGGCAAAAACAAAGTCCAAAAACAGTCCAGGGTCAAAAACGCAGGCAAACAGGGCAATGCAGGAAAAGACAAAACCAAAATCCAAAACAGTTACAAAATCCAGAAACCAGCAAACTAGGCAAAACAGGGCAGGGCAAAAACATAAATTACAAAACAGTCCAAAGTCCAAACCAGGTAACTAGGGAGACAGAGTAGAACAGAAAATCGGTTCAGGGTAAGGAACAGGATACAGAGCAGGCAGAAAGGCAATAATAATCTTAGGGGCAAGGAAGCCGGTAAAATAATCTGCCCAGAAGTTTGATTGTCCTTATATACCGGGAGGCGCGAGAAAAATGGCAAGATGGCCGCCGACTTGGTAGTGCTCACGTCGGAACCGGAAGTGCATGCCGCAAAACCGGAAGTGCACCCAGTGTGCCCGGGAGATCCTGACAGAGATAAACGAACAAAGAGATTGTTTGAATTTCTATTACTGCAGCTGATGTGGGTTTTAAGTTTAGTTTATGAAATTCCAGTGCCCACTTTTAATACATCAAATATTTGTATGAAATAACTGAGCTGAGTGCTTTTTTTCCCCCAGGTGTACGTGACAAACCCTGATGGGACACCGGCGGAAAACATCAACGTGCTGGTGTCTCACGAAGGCAGAACTGGAACAACGGATTTAAACGGCATAGCTCAGATCCTCTTAAACACCAAACCCTCAGATTCTGAGCTGAAGATCAATGTAGGTTTCAGTTCCTCAGTCAGGTTACTAAATATTAGATTTCTTTTTTAAAAAATGTAAAAAAAATAAATAGGTAAAAAAGAACATTCAATGTATTTTTTTAAAGGATTCTACAGACAGCATTTTTGTTTTCATTTTCAAAATTCTATCTCACACATAGGCATGGATTTTTCCTTAGAACTGACTGAATGGGTGAAAAATTTAACACTTCATTTTCCATACATATTTTTAAAACTGCATTAGATCTAGAATTCTGCAGCTCTAAATCACATACAAAGATACTGCCATAAGATTACATACATGTACATAATAAATAAATAAATAAATAACTAATAAAGTTATTAGAGAGGTAAAAGAAAGAGGGCGAGAAAGAGAGAGAGATAGTAGTGTATGTAAATGACTTCAAATCTCTTCCTGAAACACTTATAGTGCTTATCCCCCCTGTTTTTCTATTTATTTATGTATTAAAAATTACAATGTGTGCTATAATTCCTCCCATAAGAGATTTAGTCTAATGGTATCTCAAGAAACCTAGTGCAGATTCCAAATCGCTTTTGTATGCTGCTGTATCTACTGTAGCGCCATCTGTAAATACCATAAATATAAATGTAGCTGCGTCTGTGTTTCTGCAAAAAATGATGCGGTTGGAGTTTATTCCTGGTGCTGATTTTCATTCTATTTCTCATTTGAACATTTTCTTCTGTAGTTTGTCAAATGCACCTTGTGCTTCAAACCATTCATAAAAATCAATGTATTAATCATACAAGTTACAACACACACACACAAAAATCCTCCAAAAGCTCTATAAGGTCATTAGGAAATGTGTACAATCGCTGTCTCACTTTGTGTGGAACTTTAACCGTATTTTACTATAGTTACAGGTTTTTGTATGTATATACAGGACATTCATTTAGAACACTGATTTAACAGACATACGCAAACTACCTGTGTGTTTAACGCTCTGAACTCACACCTGAACTTCCAGCCATTTACAATCCACTGTCCAGGGCACAAATTATGTACCCTGTATTACGGTCTGATTTGACTTATTGTAAATGTTTTACTGATGACATTTCTCTTAATATTTAATGTACAGCTGTCAGCTAAAAAGTGATTATTATATGAAATCAACCACATTCCTTCTTTGCCTTATGCCAAGTCTTAAGCATTATTATGTTTCACCAAAGGTACAAACGAACGAGGAGAGCCTTAAAGGCAGGGCAGGAAGTCAAGCAGTTAACACGTTCACAGCCCACGCCTACAAATCCAGCTCCAAAAACTACCTGCACATCACCTTATCTTCAGCAGTGATAAATGTTGAAAGTCAGAGCAGTTTTACACTGAATTTACAGACTTCTGAAGATAAAATTCAAGATATTACATACATGGTATGTCATTTAAAAAAATAAAAAAATTCTCTCAAATTTGCAGATGAGCAGTTTTGGTTCAAATTACTGCAAAATACTTTGTCTTGTATTTTGGGTTATAATCATTTGTATCACCACTGTTTTTTTCTTTCCAGATCTTAAGTAAAGGGCAGATTGTGCACACTTCCAGGATACAGAGAGTAGAAAATAATGTGATATCAGAAAATATATTTATCACCAGACAAATGCTTCCTTCATTCCGACTGCTGGCGTATTACCATGTAGGAACTACAGAGATTGTTGCTGACTCCATCTTGGTTGATGTGAAGGACACATGTAACAATAGGGTTGGTTGTTTATTATTATTATTATTATTATTATTATTATTGTTGTTGTTGTTGTTCATCATGAGTAATATTAGATAGATTGATGAATGTCAGAATGCCGGAACTCATTGAGCACATGCTACAATGACAAACCAGTCCTCGGATCTGATTTGAAGCACGACCTGCTTGAGGGTCAGCATCTTGAACCTGAGTCTCATGAGAGAGCAGTTTAGCTGACATAAATCTAAGATAGGACGAAACCCCCTTCCTTTTTGGGAACTATAAAGTACCGGATGTAAAACCCAGACTCTCTTTCTGATGGAGGGACCACCTTGATGGCCTTCGTCCTCAGGAGAGTGTTTTTCTTCCTGTTCCATGACCAGAGCCTGCTGGCTTTCCACCAGAGTAGGAAGAACCCTGTGAAAATGGGGCGACGAAGACACTAACTGAATCGAGTAGCCTTGCTCTACAGTATGCAGGACCCACTGAGACACATCTTAACCTTTCCAAGCTGCCAGAAAGTTCCTTAGGGGTATAAGTCTCTCAAGACTGACCCCCGGTGTGCCTAGCGCCCTAAGACAGTGGAGCTGGCCGTGCCCTAAAGCACCGAGGGTGGAAGGGTTAATGGACCAGGTCCCTGAGGAGGCTGGGACAGGGTGGGCACTGGATACAGCAGTGCGGTGCGCCTCTTCACGGCCGGATCCCAGAAAGTCCTGTGTCAGGACCTTTTCGTCAAAGACTTCCTGTTGAAGATGACAGTCCTCAGATCTGTCAACTTACGAGGCTTTGACATCGAGCGCCACACAGGATCCATCATTGGGGGAGAGCGAGTCATGACGCTATGTTTCTGCACCCACCAATGGGGAGTGGAGGGTTGCGGTTGGGGCTGCGCCCGCCGAGCAAACCACAAGTGAGCGTTGTGGGAGGTACCTCTGGAACGCCACCACCTGTTTCCTTTTCTCCTTAAGCCTTTCGACCACAGGAGTCGCCAAAGAGGCCAGTATGGGTTAGCAGGGCGTCCAGCAGTTTGGGCATGTCTCTTTCAGACATCTCTGACAGAGTGAGCCACAGGTGCCTTTCTGTGGACCCCAGGGCAGCCATAGACCGGCCAATGTCCCTAGCGGTCTCTTTAGTGGCTCTGAGAGCCAGATCCGCCGTACGGCGAACATTTAACTCATGCACCAGGTCAGCATTATATGCCTGACACTGGCATAGTATGCATGGATGCAGTGGCTTGAGCTGCCTCAAAATAGGCTTTACCCATGAGCGCTGACATATTGCGTAGGGGCTTCGTGGGTAATGTGGCATCGCATTGTAACCATGTTCTTTCTGCCCCATAATGTGGGAATACACAGTAGAACTGGGAGTGAAGGGGCGGGCTGAAAAAGGTTTTCTACATCCTCAAAGCAAACTGTGCGTTCATAGTAATCTTCCTCTTCAAAAAACCATACACTTGCTAACAGACGGTCACCTCTTCTCTCAACCTGGATTACACTACTCTTTCCCATAACTATTCATGGTGTGACTGATTAACTTCATTCCCCTGTAGTTACTGCAGGTCTGCCCTTTCCCTTATTCTTAAAAACCGAACCAGCACACTCCTTACTCATTCCACAGGCATCCTCTTACATTCCAAAATGTTATTGAATAATTTGGTTAAAAACTCCACTGCCATCCTTTCCTAAACATCTCCATACTTCTACTGGTATGTCAACTGAATTTCCACTCCTTCCTCTTAAAAACTGCTCTCACTTCCTCCTTACTGATCCCATCCACTTCCTGCTTTACCATCTAAGCATTCTCCAACCTTCTTTTTCTCTCATTTTCCTCCTAACTAGTCAACACATTTTCATCTTTATCCTTTATTGCTCCAACCTGTAGCACATCCTTCCCAGCTTGGTCCCTCTGCCTGGCCAATCGCTACAAATCATTTCCTTCTTCCTCATACAGCTCCTCATATGCCTTTTTCTTAGCTTTTGCCCTCTTCACCTGCTGCTACATCTCCTTGTACTCTTGCCTACTTTTCTGATCTCTCTTTAAATCCCAATCCTGTTTCCTTTCTCCTTTTGCTTTCCTGCACTTCCTTGTCTTTTTGTCCTTCTTTCTATTTCCAGATGTCACACTAAGTACCTTTCTAGCTGTCTTCCTTATCACTTCTGCAGTAGTTGCCCAATCATCCAGCACCTTTTCACCACCACCGAGCCCCTGTCTGACCTCATCCCCGTACTTCACACTACAGTCTTCCTCATTCAGTTTCCACCATCTTATTATTTTTTCCAGGCTTCACTCTCCTCCTCATCTTCTTCAACTTTATAACCAACCTCCAGACCACCATCCGATACTGTCTAGCTACACTGTCCCCTGCCAACACCTTACAGTCTCCAATCTCCTTCAGGTTGCATTTTCTGCATAG
Organism: Silurus lanzhouensis; assembly: GCA_039877035.1. Lineage (NCBI taxonomy): Eukaryota > Metazoa > Chordata > Actinopteri > Siluriformes > Siluridae > Silurus > Silurus lanzhouensis. The sequence continues at coordinate 628,094 of JBCEWE010000243.1, read as the reverse complement.
AACATAGCCCACCTGTGTGACAGAGAAAACGTCTCTAGGTTACGTATGTAACCGTAGTTCCCTGAGGGAATGAGACACTGCATTGAAATGCTTTGTCCATGCTCACGTCCATGCTCTGAGTTATAAGTCTAATCAGTCAAAATTTAAGACAGGCTGTCACCGTCGGGGTGACATCATGACCAGGGAATATAAAGTGCACCTGGAGAGAAGACTGCTTCAGCTTCTGTAACCATGAAGGAAGGGCTGAAGTGGTGGCGGAGGTGTGGCTAGAGACACAGCGTCTCGTTCCCCTAATGGAACTAGGGCTACATACGTAACCTAGAGACGTTCCCTTTCAGCAACTCGAGCTGCGTTGAAACGCTTTGGGAATAAGAGTCAATAACACCATACCAACCAGTCCCTGACTAGTGTGAATGAGCACAACTGATTGGAAGGACAGAGGTGCCAGGATTGGCACAGAGGTCAAGGTTGTAAAACCTGGCAAAGGTGAGACGGGTGGACCACCCTGCAGCATCACAGAGGTCTTAGAGGGACACTCCAGAGGACCAAGTTGCCACACTTTGGGCTGAGTGAGCTCTGCCCCGAATGGAGCTGAGAGACCAGAGGACTTGTAAGAAGACGCAATAGTGTCAATAATCCACCTGTTGAGCGTCTGCTTATCAGCAGGATGGCCTCTCCTTGGAGGGCTGTAGCAGATAAACAGTTGTTTCGACTTTCTCCAGGGATTCTCCAGGGACCCAAACTGAATCATATAGACTCGCTCTACAGTGCGCAGGACCCACTGGGACATGTCTGGCAAAGCCCTCAAGGCTGCCAGGTTCTTCCTTAAGGGTATGAGTCTCTCGAGACTGACCTCTGGTGTGTCCAGAGCCAGGGCAGTGCCCAGACATGGCCCTAGAAATGAGACCTCCTAGTCCGCAAAGATGCTGGGCACAACCAAAAGAGGGAGCTTGGTGGAGCTGGCCGTGCCCTGAAACACATTTCATGACAGGGTTAACGAACCAGGTCCCTGAAGGTGCTGGGGGGAAATGGGGACCAAGAAAAGCAGTGCTACGCACCCCCTGACCATCCCTCCACAAATCGGGTCAGGACCTTTTGGCCGAAGCCATCTTCCTGGAGATGACAGTCCTCAGATCTGTCACCTCACAGGGCTTTGACCCAGGGCACCATGCAGGATCCCGTACAGGGGGAGATCATGGCGTGACACCCTGACACCATAGCCATAATCCCTGAGTCCCGAGATGTTGGAATAAACCGCGATCCTGGGGCTGAAGGGGTGGGAGGAGAAAGCATGTACATGGTAGAAAAAAAAGCAGTGACAGTCAAAGATCTGGCAGGACCCCAAAATCCTGCTGTGTTTCCACCAGTGATCGATGACTTGTTTATACCAGAAGGTGTCTGAATGACATGCTACAGCCTGAGGCTTACAGTACAGCTGCCTATGTAATACCACTGTTTGTTATTGCCTTTGGTTTTGCCCATCGATTTGGATTTGTCTCCCTTTGTCCTATTAAATCTGATTAACTAACACTTGCATTCATCATCCCTCATATTATGTGGCAATGAATATTACAGGGGTGGCCAACCAGTCAGAGACCGAGAGCCACATTTTTGACTGTGTTACCGCAAAGAGCCACATCATACACATGGGCACACATGCACATCACCCATCCCATCCTCTTACACACACACACCTCTGCTCAGCCAGACTTATTGTAAATGTCACACACCAATATAATGACAGAAACCGACTCCTACAGTTCTAAGACCACAGGCCAGTCATTTTCAACAATGAACATTGTGTGCACTGTCTCACACACACAAACTCTTAGTTTAACCAAGTCCACAAACAAATATATAATAATTTACAATAGCGTTGTTCTTTTACTATTCATGTTACTTAGTGGGACTTTTTGCATTATTTGCCTTAAACAATCCCCTTCAAATCTGGATCGTATTCCGTTGTTGCCACTCGAAGCAATTCTTTCACATGGGTGTCAGTCAGAACAGATCGATGCTTTAATTTCACGTGTTTCAGGGTAGAAAACAAGGACTTTGTGAGGTTTTTTTATGTGCGTGTTCACTTCGCTTAAGTTTAATACGGTATTTTCGTCAAATGCGCATGTGCGTGAGATGAATATACCGCAGGGATGGGCAATTAATTTTTACAAGGGGCCACATGAGAAACCTGAATTGGGTCAGAGGGCCACACCAACGATAATAATTTAGGGATGCACCGAAATGAAAATTCAATTCAATTGGCAATGAAATCCATAATTTTTTGTGTTATGCCTTTTGCCTTGGCACCATCACTGGAAAACTTTCCTGCCTTACCAAAAACGTCCTCTACAGACGGAGTGCGCATGCTCGGATTCACTTTACTTTTCTGCGCCGCGTTTGTATGTTTGATGTTTGTATTTGTTTGATGTTTGGATTTCAGGTGATACATTAAACCCGACTTGGAGAAACTCTTTGCAGATACACCCCCTCTTGAAATTTCAGCATTGCATGTTTTGCAAATCGCTCTCCTCACAGCGCAGACATGTTGCTCTTATCCAGATAACCGTGTGCTGCTGCGCTTTTTTATTGCGTCATTACTATTGTGTTTCTGCCGTGTTGTTCGGTGATTTAGGTATTATTCGAAATTTCTCGGTGCATCCCTGTAATTTATGATTGGCCTCATGCCAAGGTCTGATATACCGCAAAGTTTCCCAGTAGGGGCAAGCTCATTTAAGTCTTAAAAATACCATATTGAACGTAAGCAAAGCGAACACACATTAAAAATCAAACACACAAAAATCGATATGAACGTAAGAGCCGCATGAAACCAGCCAAAGAGCCGCATGCGGCTCGCGAGCCGCGGGTTGGCCACCCCTGGAATATTAGATTAATGTACTTTTCCGTTATCGGTTTATGAGATTTTAGAGTTTTAGAAGTATTATTTATTTTAGTTTGATACTTTTGCTCACCTTTAAGCTGTTGAATTATGGATATTAGTTAGAAGGTGTTAAGTTGTATACGGTGTAAAGTTTGTACACAGACAATCCATTTTGCACAACAATCTGTACTGTACTTGTGGGTGCTACTATGTTACTCTTTTTATCCTTGTCTCATGTAGTTTTTTTAAACTGGAGACTCATTAGATTAATTTGATATCAGTATGAGAAATGCATAATGATGATACATGCATGATCTGTTTGAAATGTTAAAGATTATGAATGTTGTTGTTTTTTTTTTATGACCGTTGACATTTGATACTGATGTACGTCATGTTTGTATATTTGTCAAATGTTTTAGTAACTGATTTTTGTCTTTCCATATTTTTCCTAATGCATCAAGGTTCATCTGAGTATAGATGAACCTCTCCCAGCATATTTACCTTCTAATAATATCAATTTAAAAGTTACTGCTGCTCCTAGTGCAAGTGTTTATCTGGTTGCTGTGGATAAAGGTGTCTACGTTCTTAATAACAAGAACAGAATCACACAGCCCAAGGTGAGTAATTAACACTAGGCTTATCCATGGATACATCAGCAGATAAATAGCTAATTCTAAAAAGAAACCACTGTACCAATTAAAAAAAAACATTTGGATTTCACTTATTGTAATTTTAAAATAAATACTTTGTAAACCTAACTATGAGGACCATCACGGAGCCTGCAAAGTCTAATAATTCTGTTGTCTTTGATAATAATGAGTATGTATTGATGCACTGTGTAATGAAACACTATTTGGAAATTAAGAACTGGTGGTTTGTAATGGTGTTTGTAAAGAAAACCATTATAATTTCTCATATTTTTATTTATTTATTTAATTTTTTTTAACAAAAAAAGCTTTAATCTGCATGGTCATTTAGATAACAGATTCAAATTAGTGAGTAAGTAAGGGGGTTATTAGTTACTATTATTATAATATATTATAATATATTTTATTCAGAAATGCAAAAAAATTATAAATGGGCTGTTATATATATGTAGCTGTCATGTCACCCCACCAGAGAATTGAACACTTCTAGTTGATAGGTCACTTTCTGCTTATAGAAATGTGTGTCATATTCTGCAATTATACAGTTCTGAATTGTCCACATTTGATGCTATATAATTAACAATGTTGGTGAAGTGGTCTGAAGGTGATTACATTTGTAGTTATTACACTGCTTTTGTTGTTCCCAAACTAACAGATCTGGGATGTTGTAGAACAGCATGACATCGGCTGTACAGCTGGAAGTGGAAAAGATGCTATGGGGGTTTTCTATGATGCAGGCCTGCAGTTCATAACACAGACCGCAGGAAGCACTGCTGAGCGAAAAGGTATGGTAAACCCGTTATGTTTACATAACTGTAATCTGATATAATCAAATCTCAGCCGGCATGTTAACCATGTGATTTTAACCTATACATTTTTTTCTCATTAGAAAAAGTCATTTATAGTAGGTTACTATGGTGTTTGATGTGGTTTTTAAGATGAAGGTTTACAGATCATGTCCAGGCCATGTGACAAGTGCAAATTTCTCTAAATTCTTCATATAAAATCTTCAGTAGTTCTCCAATAAAAACACTCTCCTACATCAATATCTCCCTGCCAGTGAGCCATTATTCTTCTCACCTCTTTTTTTTTCTTGCCATTTTATAATTGGGTTAACCATGAAACTACCCTTAGTTTAAGGATTATATCCATCTATTATACTTCATATCAGCCACTGGATTTCCATGGTCCATGTTACACAATTGTGGTCATTTTTAAGTTGTTTTAGTTAAGTCCTGGGTCTTCATGCTCAGATTTATGGGTTTCTTTGTGTGTTTTTTTGTGCTTTGTTTTATACTACTTTTTCATGTTCTCCACCATAATGTGAGGCTGTCTTCTTTAAGATGGTGATAGATATGAAAATGTAATATTATATACAAGTAAATCAGAGATTTCTCCTCCTTAATTTGTTTATTTTTTTATTGGCAAAGTCACCACCTGTGCACCTGAATCAAAAAGAAAGCGGCGTGCCATCACCAAATCGGAGCTCATAAGCACTCTAGGTTAGTACTATTTTTAAAAAATGAATAGATTCATACTTGTTTGTTTTACTGTATATAATAGATAATAACATTTAATGTATGTGCATGGTGACTTATTTTTTTTCAACTTAGTGAGCAAGTACAATGATAAGATAAAGCGGTGTTGCAGAGACGGATTGGTGGAAAACCTTCTGGGTTATACATGCGAGCGAAGAGCTGAATACATCGAGGGTGAAGTTGAATGCCGCCAAGCCTTCTTGCATTGTTGCCAGAAACTTGCTGATGTAAGAAAAGCAGCTGTGCAGGAAGAACTGCACTTTGCCAGAAGTAAGTTACAGTAGCATTCTAAAGATTCTACAATGCATTATGGGGGAACAAAAGAAAAATGTAATTTGAAGAAGGTTCCTATAGATGTGTAGGAGGTTTAGAGATGGTGGTAAATGTGATGACTCCAGGTAAGGTTTTTTATCGCTAGATTTAAGGTTGTGATATTGGGAATTTGTAATAATTCAGTGTAATAATTGTGTGCCCCCTCATTGGTATTGGGGAGTGGCTTGCCAGAAGCTTGGTAAGAGGTCAGACTTAAAGAAGATAATTTCGGCCAGTTATCCTGAGGCTGGTGCACCCAAGACCATGGAATGTTGCCCCAGGTTGCTGACAGTCATAAGGTACTGCATTTTAGATCCAATCAAAGGATTGGTTTGTGAGAATCTGCCTCAAGGGTGCATACTGCCATATCCTTTTTTTACCATAACTTAGGAAGTCCTTGAGGTTCTCTTTTGGGGCTTTTTCTCTGAGAAATATAATATGAACTGTTTATGCTGTATTACGATGCATGTTAAATGTAATATACAAAGCATTTCCCTTTCAGGAACTTGAGCTGCGTCAAAACGCGTTGGGAAGGCGCCTGACTGTTTACGCTCTTAAATAATGTGTCTAATTAGTCAAAAATCTGAGGTGATGTCAGGACGACCGTTTTCTGGGAGCGGAGCATGCTAGTCGGTTCTTGAGAAAGCCAGTTGCATGTCAAAGCCATCGCTCCACCACCTCGCCGTTCTGCCCCACTCTCGCTGAGGTGGAGCGGCGCGGCAGTTCCTGGGGCTCGCAAATGGACCTCGCAGAGGGTTTTGAGATAGGCTTGTCCCTTTCTCCAACCTTACTTGCTTGGTCCAGCACTCAGTCACATGCCTTTCGGCGGATTCTTCCCCCTGCAATAAAAACATTTTCCTCTGAGGAGTAATAAAATAAAATGAATAATAATAATAATAATAATAATAATAATAATAATAATAATAACTGATAATAGGAAAATAAGCAGTAAGCAACCTGTGCCATAGCCAAGCTACATAACTTGGACGGCTCATGAGCAGAAAGTCCCTCTGTCCAGTAAGCTGGAGGAGCGCTTTTCTGACACCAGGTCACAACCTCCATGTCGGGATCTCCCGTTCTTTCCAAACCTGTACACTGCAGTGTCATGGTCATAGGTGTAGCCCCTTCAGCACCTTTCAATGTTGTATTCACACGCTATGGGCCGGAAAGTACATGGGTATGGAGCGATGCTGCGGGTTGAAGAGACGTTTGCGAACTATCTCTCTCCCGGGATCGCTTCCTCCCTCTAAACCCCGACATAGGAGTTGAGGTGCCCCGGGCACCCATTTTGTTGAGCTTCGCCGTACGGCGGATCTGGCTCTCAGAACCACTAAAGAGACGGCCAGGGCCATTGTCTGGTCTATGGCTGCCCTGGTGTCCACAGAAGGCACCTGTGTCTCACTATGTCAGAGATGTCTGATAGAGACAGGGCTATACTGGGTTCTTCCGTTTAGCCTTGCTCTTTCACCCTGTACCTTCACACAATGGGTGGATGCGGCTCTGGTTTCCCTTAGGTCTCAGGTTATCTGCATTCACAACTACATCGATAATTGGGTAATTCTAGCTCAAATTGAGCAGTTGGCGGTCCAGCATCGAGATGTCATTATGTCACATGAAGGCATTGGGGTTTTGGCTGAATGCTGGGAAGAGTGTGCTTTCTCCATTACAGAGAACCACCTATCTCCGTATCGTATGGGATTCGACTACTTTGCGTGTATAGCTTTGCCCTGCCCGCATTGTGGCCATCCTTACAGCCGTCAGGAAGGTCAGAGAAGGGCAGTCTCTCACTTTCAAGCAGTTCCAGAAACTGCTAGTGCTTAAGGCAGCTGCGTTCAGCATGAATCCACTGTACATGAGACCCCTTCAGTGGTGGCTCAGGACCCATGGGTACTCACAGAAGGGAAACCCCCTCCGCATCATGATGGTCACGCGGTGAGGCCTACTTGCCTTAGATGTTTGAAGAGATCCCCGGTTCCTACCCTGTGCTGGGAGTCCCCGGTCATTGCGTAAAGCTAACAATGGATGCATCCCTCACAGAGTGGGAAGCAATCATGAGTGGTTGCTCCGCCCAAAGTCTGTAAGAAGGGCCCCATCTAGGCTGGCACATCAACTGTCTAGAGATTCTGGCCATGCTACTAGCACTGAAGCATTTCCTCTTGGACCTCAGAGGTCACCACGTGTTCGTCTGTACGGACAATACTACGGTCGTCTCCTACATCAACCATCAAGGTGGTCTACGTTTGCGCCCCCTGTGCAGGCTGGCGCACTAGATCCTTCTTTGGGCCCAGGGGAAACTCCTCTCTTTGAGAGCAGTTTACCACTTGAGCCGGATGAACGAGGCAGCAGATATCCTGTCGAGGCAGGGGTTGAGACCCAGGCAATGGCAGCTCCACCCCGATGTGGTGGTGCAGGTTTGGGAAAAATTCGGAAGAGCCCAGGGGGATCTGTTCGCGTTTTGAGAGACATCGCACTGTCCCCTCTAGATCTCACTTCATGGCTCAGGCGTGGCTAAGGCTGCATCTGTATGCCTTTCCCCCTGTCCCACTGCTTCCAGGAGATCTGGAGAGAGTTTGCCGGGACAGATTCTGTCTCCTCCTGGTAGTTTCAAGGTGGCCGAGTAAGCCACGGTTCACAGACCTGGTACCTGTCCTCGAGCACCCTCCATGGGAGATTCCTCCGAGAAGGGATCTTATTTCCCAGCTCGGGAGTGCCATATTTAAACCCCTCCAAAGCTGTGGTGGCTGCGGCCCCTGATGGGCCTCCGAGGTTCTGGTCTCTTACTGAGGTGGTTAAAAACCATTCTCCACTTCAGAGCTCCCTTCACAAGCAGGTTGTATGCTACCAGGTGGCATCTGTTCTGCTCGTGGTGTGAGCACCACCAGCTGGATCCAGTCCACTGCCTGGATGGTTCAAAGCTGGATTCCTCTATGGACAGTTCACCAACGGCTTGACTCTGTCCACCCTAAGTGTCTATGCATCCACCATTCCGGCTTATCACGCCCCTGTGGCGGGGCAATCTCTGGTAGAGTCCCGATGGTAACATGTTTTCTCCGTGGCACCTTAAAGTTGAGGCCCCCGGTACGACCTAAAGTGCCTGGGTGGGACCTGGCCGTTGTTTTGGGGGCTCTGTCTGAGCCCCGCCTTGAGCCTCTAGCTGAGGCATCTTGGAGGCACCTTTCAATCAAGAACGCATTATGTTGGCCATCTGCTCTATCAAGAAGGTAGGTGACCTGCAGGCAGGGTAAAGGAGGTAGGGGACCCTCCTTTAGTTTACCTATAAGATTACCGGCATTCTATCGTCCTCTGTTCCAGGCCCCGGACCAGGTGAAACTGAACCGGCTCATGCATTGGACACCTACCTCCACAGGAAAGGTCTTTGCTGAAGGACCGATCAGCTGCTTGTCTGCTAAGGCCCTCCCAAGAGAGGCCTCCCTGCTAATAAGCAGACTATGAGCAGGTGGATTTTTTATGCTACTGGTCAGTCTGGCACTCTTGGACACTTGTTCCCAAAGCGTTTTGACACAGCTCGAGTTCCTGACAGGGAACGTCTCTAGGTTACGTATGTAATCCTAGTTCCCTGAGGGAATGAGACGCTGTGTCTCTATGCCACACCTCCAGCATCCCTGCAGTGCTTCCTTCTCCCTTACAGAAGCTGCCGCTGACCCACTCATATGCGTATTATACTTCTGGTCGTGACTCATGCACATTCCCAAAGCATTTGGATGCATCATCTTGATGCATCCAAATGCATCACCCTCAGGGAACTAGGTTTACATACGTAACCTAAAGACAATTTTCCATATTATTTAAGGTGAAGAGAAAGAGGCAAATGACCAGTCTGACGAAATTACATCACGTTCAGTCTTCCCTGAAAGCTGGATGTGGGACAAAGAAGAGATTCCCAGGTATGAATGAAAAAAAAAATCGGTCAGTAGGAATTTTTTGTGCATTGCAGTATTAATGCCTTTTTTCTTAAAACAAAAGTGATTAATACAACCAAATTAATACAATACAAAAGTGATTAATACAAAATGATTCACAAATATGTTGGCTTCTTTTATAGTGTCACAGTGTAATGGAATAAAAAAATCAACAACACAAGGCTGGCACGCTGGCAGTGTGTCACAGCAAGGTTTTAACCAAAAATGAGCCCATTAAAAAAAGTCTAAAGTGATTGCATTGTGGAAAAATACTGAAGCGCAAAAAAAAGGAAAACACTGATGCAAAGATTCCAAAGAAAGCAATGCAAAAAAAAAACCCAAAAAAACCACAAAAACACAAAAACGTACACCAAAGTCTTAGGAGGCAGGTGCTAGGGCAAAAAAAAAAAAAAAAATATTAAAATAAAATAATATTAAAATATATTTATATATATATATATATATATATATATATATATATATATATATATATATATATAATATATATATATATATATATATATATATAATGTGTGTGTGTGTATATATATATATACATATATATATATATATATATATATATACACACACACACACACACATGTATATACACAGTAGAACCCGGTTATTTCAATGTCCGCACATATGGTGCCCGTTTAGCATCATCACCAGCTCCTATTTAAACTTCCACACTCTCACTGTCCGTTATTGTTGGTATATGTTGGTTCACGGCGGTCGTTGTTATCGCTCATGCGTATACCGGTACGTGCCTTCTCACCGGCACTCTCTCAATGGCTGCGCTTTTCTTTCCAAAGCAAATCGCAGATTCCCCCGATCCTGCCATTGTTAACTATGCTTTTGCTGCTCATCCCACGTTCCGCGCTGCACTCCTACTAACACTAGCACTAACTTACAGCAGAGATTCACCAGTATACAATGCAACACCTGTAGTATCTGTAAGGCTTGATTTTTCCGCCACTTTCGCGAGTTCTTCTGTGGCTGCACAGTGCTGATCGACATAACTTACGTTAAATGACAAAATTTCCCCCCCTTGAGCGACATAAAAAACATAACCAATAAAAAATGGTTAGACAAAGCAAGAATTTGTCGTTCCACTTCAAAAACATCGACCTAATAACTTAATAGGATTGGGTTCCACTGTGTGTGTATATATATATATATATGGGAGAAAGATCCAGAAGCCAAAAAAAAGGGAATGACATGAGTAACAATCCTTAACAGGTAGCAGGAACCACAGGGACATGCAGGTGAACATAATGGCACAAGTAACAATAAACAAAAAATTCTATTATTTATACACAAAGTCTAACAAGATCCAGCTGGGTGCAATCATGCCCAATTGGACAACCAAATGCCATCTTGTGGTGGAACTGAGAACACATGGGGACAACACTCAAAATATCCCCCTGATCCATACATCTTTAAAACATTTTCTTCAGGTTAATAAAAGGGAATTTGCAAGCATTGTTAAATATTCCATCAATATTACTTCCATTATATTTTTGATGATAAACCTTTTCTGTAAAATACAGAGATATCAGCTGTAGTGAATGACCCAGATAAAAAGGAGGTACAAGGAAGTGCAAGTAGCTCCTTGTGCAGTATAAATAAATAAATAAATAAATAAATAAATTTACTACAGTGAGGCAACATATTGCATGCCATGCAATTACTGTTTCTCCACACAGTGGTACTACTTTCACAATTCGAGATGTTACCTTACCAGAATCCATCACCACCTGGGTGCTCACTGCTGTCAGTATTTCACAGGAAGGTGAGTAGGTTCAAATTCATATTGTGCCAATAATTAGGCTTATTGTGTTTATGCTACTCATACTTATTAAATAATTTATACAAAAATTATTTTGCTAGTAAAAAACGTAGTTGTTCAAATTTATATTCAAATATATATTTATAAAGACTGTTTTGAGAACAAAATCCCTCCCAAAAAATAAAATACTTATTGTTTCCTGTGTTCTTAGGTATTTGTGTGGCAAATCCATACGAGCTGATAGTTAGGAAGAACTTCTTCATTGATCTGAAATTGCCGTACTCTACCTCAGTCAACGAACAAATAGAAATCAAAGTGGTTATCCATAACTTAAACAACAAGCTCATGAAAAAGGTTTTTTGTCAGCAAAACATATGTATTTTTTTACAGAATTCTATGCTCAAAGCCAACAATGTTATGTAGAACAATAATTATTTTCAATGTTACACAGGTGTATGTGGAGCTGAAGGAGACCGAAGAAATATGCAGCATGGCCAGCTTTAAGGAGAAGTATCGCACAACTGTCAGCGTTGATAAACAATCGTCCAATGCGGTTTCTTTTGTCATTATTCCTCTTAAGGCAGGAAACCACAAAATCGAGGTGAAGGCCTTTGAACTGGGAACACAAATAACAGACGGTGTGGAGAAAGTGTTGAAAGTAGTGGTAAGCTATTAAAATGATTTATTGTAAAAAAAAAAAAATTCTGGTAAACGTAAATAAATTATTGGACACCTAAACATCACATCTATATGGGCTTGTTTAAAATTTTCATTTAAAAAACACTGGACATTCCTTACCGGGAGTTTTGTTCTTTAACTTGACAAGCAAAAATATTTGAATATCCCTAGCATATTTACATTTATGTCATTTTTTCTGTGTTTGATGTTAAACCTCTTTCAAATCATGTTTACTTTTCATTAACTTGAGATTTTGCTAATTTTAAGCATTTACTTTTAAAACAGAAGTCAAGTCATGTTAAGTTTATTTCTATAGCGCTTTTCACAACATACATTGTCTCAAAGCAGCTTTACAGAATTTAACAGTTAAGATGAATAGTGTGCATTTATCCCTGATGAGCAGCCATGGCCACTGTGGCAAGGAAAAACTCCCTTAGATGTTATGAGGAAGAAACCTTGAGAGGAACCAGACTCAAAAGGAAAACCCATCCTCATTTGGGTGTCATCAAGAGTATAATTATAAATCTTTAAACAATTCAGGACACCAGAGAGAGAAAACTAACATGAGCACTGGAGTGTAAGATTATAAGTAATGTTCTTTCTACAGTCTTATACAGTCATTTGTGGTTATAAAACTAGGAGCTACTGAGCAACTCATAAAATGGCTCAACATTTGCGATCATAGTAGATCGAACACCAGCTTCTCCATGCCAGAGCCTTTAAACACTCAAGGCAGTGTGATCCCTCCGCTCCCACTTCTTGCGGTTTACAAATAATCCAAGGAGGGGAAGGACAGTTCCTTACGAACCCAGAAGTGGGGAGCTCCTGGAGGTTGTGACAGCCCCCCTTCGAGCCATTGGCCGAGATTTCATTGATGCTCTTGTCAATTAAGACTGTGTTCTTGCTGGCTATCTGCTCTCTGAGGAGAGTAGGTGATCTACAGGCCCTCTCTGTGGCACCCTCCTTTCTGGAGTTTACTCCAGGCATGGCCAGTGCCTTCCTGCACCTCAGAGCGGGCATTTAATTTTCCTCCATTCCAGACCCCAGACCAAGTCCTAGCACTAAACTGTTATGTTCACAAGACAAGTCCTTGGAAGAAGTCGGAACAACTGCTAAAGCTCTCTGAGGAGAGGCCTTCCTGCTCATAAGCAGACCCTCAGCAGATAGATTATTGACGCAAGGCTTGTGTCCTCTTACGGGTCCTCTGGTCTCACCACTCCATTCAGAGTCAGAACGCACTCGACTCGAGCCTCTAAGTCTTATTTATCCGGAGTGTCCCTCCAAGCCGTAAACGTAACCTATAGACGATTACTGTCTTCCTGGACCAGGACCAAAATCACCTACTAGTCCACCAACTGAGCTTGTAGCAAAACTTGTCATAGAACTCCTGTTGTCTTTGACTGCCAGTTTATAATCAGTATTTTGGAATTTATTTAAAGTCAAACATTTAAATTCATTCAAACCCTCTCTTTTGTAGCAGCAAATAATTGACAATCTATAATGATGTCCATGTTTTTATAACCCCAATTCCAAAAATGTTTGGACAATGGGCACAATTTAAATAAAGACAGAATGCAATGATTTGCAAATCTGATAAATCCATATTCTATTCACAATAAAAAACAAATGTTTAAAATAAAAAATACGAAAACCCAACCCAAAAAAAAAACAAAAAAAACAATGTCATTTTGAAATCAATGGCTGCAAAACGCCTCAAAAAAGTTTGGAAATGTCAGCCAGCGGTGCGCACACTTCTGGTTCTTCCACTTACGCAGCTCCCGCTTCCGGGGTAGCGCGAACTCACAACCGTCACGGCTGCCATCTTGCTGTTGCATAAATGGATGCGGATTCCTCGCGTTCTCTGCCAGATTGTCTCGTTGGCTTTCATATCCATTTGAGACATTTCTGCCCCTCGTTTTTTACTTCCCGCGTTTTTTGGTTTAGGTTTTGGATCTACCGGTTTTCTCGGATTCGCACCGTGCCGCCAGTCATGGTATTTTTTATCCGGGGCGAATGCTGAATTTTTGGATGAGGAACTTGCTTGCCAACTGGGCATTGAGTCCAAACCACTCCCTGCTCAACTCCTGGTCCGTTTTTTCGACCGCCACGTTCTCTATTGGGTCACCCACCGCACCAAGCCTCTCCTCTTTTCCACCGCTGAAAATCATCATGAATGGTTATTGTTCCCCATCATCCCATCACCGCGAGCACCTGCCATGTTCGGTTTCCCATGGTTGCATAGGCACAACCCTCACCTGCACTGGACCAATGGCGCCTCTACCACTTGACTGGTCCTGAAAGAGAGGCTATGACTGAATACATCTGGGAGTCCCTCTCATCTGGGATCATCTGCCCTTCCTCTTTCCTGTTATGGGCAGGTTTCATTTTTGTGAAAAAGAAGGACAAAAGCCACCACCCCTTGCATTGACTACCGGGGACTTAACTCAATCACTATTAAGAATTGGTACCCCTTGCTCTTGATGTCTTTAACCTTGAGCTTCTCCAGGGAGCCACCATCTTTACTAAGCTAGACCTCTGTAACGCTACCACCTCGTACACATCCGTGAGGGGAACAAATGGAATATAGCCTTTAACACCCCAGCAGGCCACTATGAGTACTTGGTCATGCTGTTTGGACCTCACTAATGCCCCAGCTGTCTGTCCAGGCCCTGATTAATGATGTCCTTCGGGACATGCGCCTTCATTTTGTGTTTGTCTACCTGGACGACATATTAATCTACTCCTGCTCCCTGGAAAAACACAGCTGCCATTAGCACCATTGCTGCCCCCCTACACCTTCTCACCTCCACTCGTCAGCCATTCACTTGGAATCCTGAGGCAAAACAGGTCCTGTTCACCTCTGCACCTATCCTTACTCTGCCCGACCCTTCCCGGCAATTTGTCATTATGGTTGATGCTTCTTTTAAGGGCGTGGGAGCCATCCTGTTGTAGAGAGGAGCCACTGACAACCGCCTCCATCCTTGTGCCTTCTTCTCACGCCGACTAAATCCCACAGAACAGAACTACTCCATCAGGGACTGCGAGCTGCTGTCCACACCCTTTCATTGTGCGGACAGACCATTGCAACCTGGTGTATCTATGGGCAGCCAAGCATCTGAACCCATAACAGGCCATGGTGGGGGCTATTTTTTGGATGTTTTTGTTTTACCTAGTCATACCATCCGGGCTCTAAGAACAGCAAACCAGATGCCCTGTCTTAACTGGGTTCCCGCGAAGAGGAGGAAGGGGAAGACCCAGGTCACATCCTTCCTCCGTCCGAGTCCTTTGCTTGGACATTGAACACAAGAGCTACTTCGAATACAAGAGCTATTTCGGGGCAGCCCACCCCGGATGGCTGTCCAGAGGGTAGACTTTATGTTCTGTACCAGAACATGTGTCACTGACGGTGGCCCCGTCTTCACTGTGCACCTTCTCCTATACTCAAGACTCAGAGGAAGAGGCTTACAATACATTGTGGACTGGGAATTCTACTGTCCTGAGGGACGCTCATTGGTGCCTGCACGTCACATTTTGGATCCCAACCTTATTTCCTGTTTTCACCGGGAACACCCAGACCAACCTGGTGGGCAGTCTGGAGGCGGCCTAAGGGGAGGGGTACTGTCAGCCACTGGTACTTCCGCTTCCGGGGTAGGGCAAACTTGCAACCGTCCTGGGCGCCATCTTGCCATTGCATAAATGGAAGCAGATTCCTTGCGTTCTCTGCCAGATTGTCTTGTTGGCTTCCATGTCCATTTGAGACTTTCCTGCCCCTTGTTTTTTGCTTCCCGCATTTTTGGTTCCAGTTTTGGATCTCCTGAAGGGAAAGGAGCATGTTTACCATTTTGTAGCATTACATCTTTTGTCTGTATACATCTGGGAACTGAGGATACCAGTTGCCGAAGTTTTGTGAGATATGTTCCTAACTGCTAGGAACATATCTAACAGTTCTGGGTGTCCTTAATTGTATTTTTTGTTTTATGACGCAACAATGTTTCCAAATGGTGAAAGGTCTAGGCTGCAGGCAGGGCAGTTTGCTACAAAGTCATGCTATTATATTAGATGCAGTATGCAGTGAGCATTGTCTTGCTCAAATAGTCAAGGCCTTCCCTAAAAAAGACATTTTTCTGGAACGGAATACTTTTTGTTGCTTTAAAACTGGTATGAATCATCCGGCATTGATGGAGCCTTTCCAAATGTGCAAGCTTCCCATTATTTTTTCCTTAAAGAAATACATGAATGTACAAAGTAAATGTTTTTAGTTTATTTTATTCTAGTATGTTCTATTTAAACTATGAATATTTCTAGTTAGTTAACAAGCAGATTTTGGGAATGAGGTTTAATTGGCTAGATGTAACCAGTTGGAAATTATTGCAGCAGGATGTAAAACATTTTATTGTATTTGGATTGTTAGTAAAACACAATTTTCTTGTTTGTACTCTGTGTTTTTTGGTTCTGGTGCATGTGAAAGACTCAGGGCATTTTGACGTACACAGGAGAGGTCACTTTAATATTAGAGCCCAACAAGCACGGTAAGTTAACGCTCTTCTGTGTTTATTTCAGCATGCTTTTGCCTACCAGATTTCAGGAGCAAAAATAAAAAAATCACTGGTGAATAATCAATATTTTATTTGATTCTTATTATTAGGGTAATAATAATCTTTCTCATGCTGTTTGTCTTTGTCTGGCAGGAGGACGGCAGCGATCAGAGATTAGTAGGCCATTCCTGAACAACCAAATGCCAGACACAGATGCTCATACCTACATAGCTGTTAGAGGTAATATTTCTACAAAACATAATAAAACACAATTTCACATAGTTATTAGAGGAGCCTTTCTTAAACAGCAGGTTTTTACCAAAATTACCAGAAGAGTGTAAGCTAATCACACACACCATAAATACACAGGGTGCAGCTCACCAAAACTCATTCATGGAAGATACACACAGGTGTTTGATCCTTAACACTTCCTCTGCCTCTGCTCTCCATTTACAAACCAGTGCTTGACCACTCCCCTGTTGCCACACTTTGATCAATAAGTTTACATTCAATAACAACAATGTAGAGAGATAACAAGTACAACACAAAACATAAAGGACATAGTTAGAGGATAGGGAGTATGGAGTGGGGAGTAGGGCCTATGAGCCCAGTGGTGACATCTGGGGGCCAAAAACAACAGCACAGTCACAATGTCCCAGATCCTGACACCTGATCCTTTTTCAGATTTTTGCCCCGCATGTGTTCTAAGCAAGTAAAAAATCTGTTAGTCTCTATTTGTAAAAAAAAAAAAATTATAATTTTAAACAAGCATAATGTAAGTGATTTTGGAAAAAGATCAGACAGACGTCTGCATAAATAAAGCATTATTTTACTAGACTTGTATATAATTGTGATATAATGATATTTGTGTTGTTACGTATTTTTCAGCCAAATAAAATAGTTTGTGGTTTGTGGTCCTTACAGGCAGGCCTTTGTCACAGATGATTGAGGAAGCAATCAGTGGTAAAGGTCTAGAAACCCTCATTAAACAGCCATCAGGCTGTGGAGAGCAAAACCTGATGGCCATGGTCCTGCCTCTAATTGCAACACATTACCTGGACAAAACCAACCAGTGGAGTGATGTGGGGGTGGATAAACGTGTCGAAGCTCTTGGTCACATCAGTACAGGTTATATATATTGGATATAAAGCATTAAACTGGTATTTTCCATTTTCATCATTGTGCAAAAGACAGAAGCTGGTGCCCCACCAGTGCTACACTCCAAGATGCACATATATAGAAAGAATAAACTACAGAGATGAGAACTAGTGTTCAGGCTTCTGCTCATTGTCTCTGATTTTTTATTGTAGGCATTCAGACGGAGCTTACATATCAACAAAGCGATCATTCCTTCGGCATGTGGTCAAACACAAGAGGCAGCACATGGTTAGGTTTTTTTTATTTATTATTATTTATGGGTAATTGTTATAATTGGTATTATATTGTTCGATTGTTATCTTTTTTATTGGTCAATCTCCACATAATTTTAAGGTCAGTTGCATCAGTGTTCTAAATGCATGTGCTGCTTATAAACACCTGTAACCAAAGTATCATCAAGTTCCAGTTTCATCCAGAGTGAGACACCTATTATACACATTTTCTAATGACCTTCCTGAGCTTGATTTTTGCATGTAGTGGAAATCCTATGTTAAATATATTTAATTTGATAAATGGCTCCAAGCACAAGATAAAACTGGAAAAGAAAAGTAGTAGAGATGTGACACTACTTCATCTCTGTATGTGATTTGGAGCAACATAATTTTAGAATTTAGTTTATGATCAGAATCATATAAATGCGTAAGGAAAATTAAGCTTTAACCTGTTAATGCTGGAGAGAGACCATGGTATAAGGTTATAATCCATGGCAAGTTGGGAGGCTATTGTTTACCTCCAAATTGCTCACTAACATTTTGTAGGACATACACATACCCAGCACTGGATTATTACTCACATATCTGCATTTCTCTCCAGGCTAACTGCGTACGTGGTGAAAATGTTCAGTCTGGCGGATGACTTGGTCACCGTACACCCTAAAGTCATTTGTGATGCTGCCAAGTGGCTGGTTACTAAAACAATGTCTCCTGAAGGGATGTTCACTGAAGTGTCCAGCATTGGCTCCAGCTCTATGGGTGTAAGTTACCACATCTGACCTTTTAAAACCTTTATATCTCACTGGTACATTCAGAACTTTGATGAAGACGAATGTTAGTGTTATATGGTTGTCTTAGTTTTCACAAAAATTCCTTAGATTTTTACTTGAAGAAAAGTTCTGGAAGTTCTCGCATGTAAAAAAAAAAAAAGATTGTATGAACAGTAATAACACTTCAATAGCCCTATTCGGACGGGACTAGTTTTCCAAACGACGTATGAGTTAGAATCTTTTAGCCGACGTCTGTCATTTCATGTATGGATTCGGACAGAACTAACATCTCCGTGTTTATTGCGGAGGTAGGAGTGTCTGTGTTTTACATGTGGGCGTTGCACAAGATCTCTATATACATCATTGGTGCACAGAAAGCAGAAATTTGAATACCGGCATGCTAGGGTTAGTACGGTAGTTCACGTTGACCAAAACACAGAAGTAAACGCGTTTTGGAAAAAAACTTTTTTGCCAATCACAGACATTCGCATTCGGACGGGATTAGATTTCTCAGAGGAGCGCCGAGTTTGCTGAAAAACAGTAATTTGCTCTGGAATTTTTACAGAGGTCGTGTGAGAAAAAGATAGACATGGCAGATTCGGACGGGATTAGAATCACAAAGTACCTCTGTGAAACTGAAATTTCTCTAACGACCCCCTGTAAAACTAGTCCCGTCCAAATAGGGCTAATGTTCCACTATCCACCACATCACACCTTTATAAAGCCCTATTCGGATGGGACTAGTTTTACATGGGGTTGTTAGAGAAATTTCTCTTTCACAGACGTACTTTGTGATTTTAATCTCGTCCAAATCTGCCATGTCTGTAATTTTTTTAATTTAGCTTTCTTTTTCGCTGCCATTTTACCATTGATCGGTCATATACCACGCATCCTGGACATGTGGTCTTGTGCAATGCCCACATGTAAAACACAGACACTCCTACCTCCGTAATAAACACGGAGATGTTAGTCCCGTCCGAATCCATACATAAAATGTCAGTCGGCTGAAAAAAATTCTAACTCAAACGTCGTTTGGAAAACTAGTCTTGTCCGAATAGGGCTTAAGAAAACAGTTATCTGTAGTCTCACACACACACACACACACACACACACACACACACACACACACACACACACACACACACACATATGCTCAATCATCTGATTCTGTTTTTTTTATAGGGAAAAAGTTCCAGTCTAACCATGACTGCATTTGTACTGATGGCATTACAGGAAGCGCGCCAACTTTGTGAAAACGACGTACCTGTAAGTATGAAGGCAACTAGAGAGTTCGACATCTAAATATCAAGCTGATGCTTGATGTACAAACACATGTAATCATAATATCCCATACTTCGCCACTCAGTCTTGTTTAATTTCTATATTTTTTTAGAATTACCAAGAGCACCTGCACAGTGCAGCAAACTACATTGCAAAGAACATTGATTCTACAACGGACACATATGCTGTGGCCATGGCTTCCTATGCTCTGGCAAGAGATGGCCAGCTGGATACAGACCGTTTGTTTAGATTTGCTTCATCTGGTAAGCCAGAGAATGAACACTTCCCAATCCCAATTTGTGGTGTTCTTGTGTAGTTTGTTCAGGAAAATATACAAATATTATAGTAGTTAACACAAACATATGATTAAAAAACTGCTGATTAACTCCAGGTAAATATTTTCATTCCTGCTACACTTTCCTCAGCTAACTATAGCATTTGCTCTGTATGTCTGGATCACACTGACTAGTGTGCTTAAAGTCTACAGATATATTGGCAAATAAATATGAAACTAATTCTGAAATGATCACGATTGTATAATAAATCTGCATTAGCATTGATGCTAGGTCAGTAGCAGAGATTGATAGCCGCCTGTGTGCTTTATTTTTGAAGACCGGAGCTACTGGCCTGTGAAAGAGGGTCATTTGTTTACCCTGGAAGCAACCGGATATGCTCTCCTGGCCCTGCTGGAGACTCATGATTATGAAAAGGCCAAACCAATCGCAGATTGGCTGAGGAGGAATCAAGCATTAGGGAGCGGATATCAGTCCACCCAGGTAATGTTGCTATACATTATTTTACATTTAAATGCATTGCCTTTATTTAGCATTTATAGCCAATGCTATCTTTCTTTAATGTAACACATACAGTAGGTGATGGGCAGGTGTTAGTAAGTATTACGAAATACTACAAGTTAGTGTCTCTGCCCTCAATTCGTAAACTGGCATTTTACCATGTTTCCACACATTTATTGAGAATGCAGTCTGTAGTATCTGTTACTGTGTCTACTGGTGTTTCACAAAAAATTATAATCTAATATGCTGATGGTTTTAGCTTTGCTAATCTCCACTTTCAGGCTACCGCCGTGGTGTTTCAAGCTGTAGCTAAGTACATGACAGAAAAACCTAAGAACAAGGAGGGAACCATGACCGTCATTGTCAGTTCCACTGCAAGAAGTACAGACTTTAAAGGCTCATTCTCCAAAGCTGATAAAAATCTACAACGCTCAGACAAGGTAAGGAGACATGGCAAGGACTTTAAGATGCTCTTTAAGAGGCATGCAATATGTGTTGACGGATATCTTCTGTAACCTTGACCCGGACAGTTCATAGGACAGTGTGCATACATACATTTACACTTGTTAATATAGCCAGTAAATCTATTGGCATGTTTTTAAGAGGTAGGTGGGAACTAGACAACCAGAGATGAGACCTGAGCTGAAGCTCTGGAAGACTGATCTGGGGTCAGGAGGCTACAAGGCTCTTTATTGTGGACATATTGTGTTAATACTGTGTTGCTTTCAATAGTTCTTGGCAAATGGAGATCTAACAGTAACAGCGTCTGGGCATGGGGAAGGCTCCATATCGGTGAGTGACCTGATTTATGTTTTTTGGAGGGTGTTTTAAAGGGTTTTTGCAACAATAAAGATTTATTGCCTGAAAGCTACAATCTTATTTAACTTTTTTTAGTGTCATTACTATACTGTGTATCAAAACCCAGCCATTATGGATGCACAAGCCAGTGCACTCTTGGTGCCGGTCTCAAGCCCAGGTAAATGGGGAGGGTTGCGTTAGGAAGGGCATCCAGCGTAAAAACATGTGCCAAATCAAATATGCGGATCACAAATGAGAATTTCGTACCAGATCGGTTGAGGCCCGGGTTACCAACGACCGCCACAGGTATCGTTAGCCGACAGGGTACCGGTGGAAATTGGGCTACTGTTGGCCGAAGGAGGTGAAGGAGAGGAGGAAGACATCTACAGAGACGGCAGGGAAAGGAGAAGTGTAGGAGAGTGGAGGTTCGGGTTGGTACTTTAAATGTTGGTACTATGACTGGTAAAGGGAGAGAGGTAGCTGATATGATGGAGAGGAGAAAGGTAGATATGCTGTGTGTTCAGGAGACCAAGTGGAAAGGGAGTAAGGCCAGGAACATTGGAGGTGGATTTAAACTGTTTTATCATGGTGTGGATGGAAAGAGAAATGGTGTAGGGGTGATTCTGAAGGAAGAGTACATGAAGAGTGTAGTGGAGGTGAAGAGAGGTCCTGATAGGGTGATGATCGTGAAGGTGGAAGTTGAAGGGATGATAATAAATGTCATCAGTGCCTATGCTCCACAGATTGGCTGTGAGATGGAGGAGAAGGAAAAATTCTGGAGTGAGTTAGATGAAGTGGTAGATGGTGTACCTAGGAAAGCACGGTTGTTGATTGGGGCAGACTTTAATGGGCATGTAGGGAAAGGGAACAGAGATAATGAGGAGATGGATGGGTAGGTATGGTTTTAAGAAGAGGAATGTGGAAGGGCAGATGGTGGTAGATTTTGCTAAAAGGATGGAAATGGCAGTGGTGAACACTTATTTTAAGAAGAAGTAAGATCATAGGGTGACGTATAAGAGTGGAGGAAGGTGCACACAAGTGGACTATGTGCTATGCAGGAGATGCAACCTGAAGGAGATTGTAAGGTGTTGGCAGGGAACGGTGTAGCTAGACAGCATCGGATCTGGTCTGTAGGATGGTTTTGGAGGCGAAAAAGAAGAGGAGGAGAGTGAGGACTGAAAGAAGAATAAGATGGTGGAAACTGAAGGAGGAAGAGTGTAGTGTGAGGTTCAGGGAAGAGGTCAAACAGAGGCTCGGTGGTGTTGAAGAGGTGTTGGATGATTGGGCAACTACTGCAGGAGTGATGAGGGAGGCGGCTAGAAAAGTACTTGGTGTGACATCTGGAAATAGAAAGCAAGACAAGGAGACATGGTGGTGGAATGAGGAAGTGCAGGAGAGCATAAGGAGAAAGAGGTTGGCAAAACAGAAGTGGGATAGACGGAGTGATGAAAAAAGTAGGCAGGAGTACAAGGAGATGCAGCAGCAGGTAAAGAGGGATGTGGCGAAAGCCAAGGAAAAGGCATATGAGGAGCTGTATGAGAAGTTGGACACTAAGGAAGAAGAAAAAGATTTATACCAATTGGCCAGGCAGAGGGACAGAGATGGGAAGGATGTGCTGCAAGTTAGAGCAGTAAAGGATGGAGAGGGAAATGTGTTGACTAGTGAGGAGAGTGTGTTGAGAAGGTGGAGGGAGTATTTTGAGCAGCTGATGAATGAGGAAAATCAGAGAGAGAAAAGGTTGGATGATGTGGAGTTGGTGAAGCAGGATATAGATAGGATTAGTAAGGAGGAAGTGAGAGCAGCGATTAAGAGAATGAAGAGTGGAAAGTCGGTTGGACCAGATGACATACCGGTAGAAGCGTGGAGATGTTTAGGAGAGATGGCAGTGGAGTTTTTGACGAGATTGTTTAACAAGATTTTGGAAGGTGAGAAGATGCCTGAGGAATGAAGAAGAAGTGTGCTGGTACCAATCTTTAAGCATAAAGGAGATATGCAGTCTTGCAGTAACTACAGGGGAATTAAGTTGATCAGTCACACCATGAAGTTATGGGAAAGAGTAGTGGAAGCCAGGCTGAGAGAAGAGGTGACCATCTGTGAGCAACAGTATGGTTTCATGCTGAGGAAGAGCACAACAGATGCCTTATTTGCTTTGAGGATGTTGATGGAGAAGTATTGAGAAGGACAGAAGGAATTGCATTGTGTATTTGTGGATTCAGAGAAAGCGTACGACAGAGTGCCAAGAGAGGAGTTGTGGTATTGTATGAGGAAGTCAGGTGTGTCAGAGAAGTATGTGAGGGTGGTGCAGGACATGTATGTGGACAGTGTGACGGCAGTGAAGTGTGCAGTAGGTACAACAGACTGGTTTAGGGTGAAGGTTGGACTGCATCAAGGATCGGCCTTGAGCCCTTTCCTGTTTGCAGTGGTGATGGACAGGTTGACGGACGAGGTCAGACAGGAGTCTCCCTGGACTATGATGTTTGCGGATGATATTGTGATTTGTGGTGAGAGTATGGAGCAGGTTGAGAAGAGCCTGGAGAGGTGGAGATATGCACTGGAGAGAAGGGGAATAAAACTCAGTAGGAGTAAGACAGAGTACATGTGTGTGAATGAGAGGGAGGGCAGTGGAGTGATGCGGTTGCAGGGAAAAGAGCTGGAGAAGGTGGAGGGGTCAACAGTGCAAAGTAATGGAGAGTGTGTTAGAGAAGTTAAGAAAAGAGTGCAGGCAGGGTGGAGTGGGTGGAGAAGAGTGACAGGAGTGATTTGTGATAGTAGGGTATCTGCAAGAATGAAAGGGAAAGTTTATAGGTCTGTGGTGATGTTGTATGGTTTAGAGACAGTGGCATTAAGTAAAAGACAGGAGGTGGAGCTGGAGGTAGCAGAGCTGAGGATGTTAAGGTTTTCGTTGGGAGTGACAAGGATGGACAAGATAAGAAATGAGTTCATTAGAGGGGCAGCGCATGTAGGATGTTTTGGTGACAAGGTGAGGGAGGCGAGATTGAGATGGTTTGGACATGTGCAAAGGAGGGACATAAATTATATTGGTAGAAGAATGCTGAGGATGGAGCCACTAGGTAGGAGGAAAAGAGGAAGGCCAAGGAGGAGGTTCATGGATGTGGTGAGGGAAAACATGCAGGTAGTTGGTGTGAAAGAGGCAGATGTAGAGGACAGGGTGGTATGGAGACGGATGATCCGCTGTGGTGACCCCTAATGGGAGCAGCTGAAAGAAGAAGTAGAAGACTATTCTGTGTATCAGAGATGCCAAAACTTGTTCACGCAGGCAAAGTTGCCTATGGTGACCTTTGACTAGGCCTACAATGCCATATATAGTATGAGTAGAAGAAATAATAGGGATAATGCCAGTTTGAATAACTTTTGAAAAATCAGAGGCATTTGCATGTGTTAGGTATTGAATTCTTTTGTACAATGGATTAGATTGTACCTCATTGTACTATATGTTTCAAAGAATCAGAATTGAAAATATAACTGCATTAGTAAACAAGATTACAGAGTAGTTAATTAATTACTGGATTGATTGTTTGATTGATTGAATGATTTGTTCGTAAATCATAAATGAGAATAACCAGAGAACCTTTCATTTAAATATAATGCAATTTGTTATAGTGCAATATTTTCTTTTGACCCCGGCCCTTAATCAAGTTCAGTCATTGGCCCTTCTTTGTAAAAGGTTTGGGCATCTCTGCTGTACATAGAGCCATTTATTTATTTATATATACACTGGTGATCAAAATTAGAGAACAATTTATAAACAATTGAACAATTCTGAAATAATGTCATCTTCACTGCTCAACAGTTGAGGGAGTTTTTGTCCTGTCTATACCATGCTACCAGAACACCTTTTCCACAAATTAACTAAGGCATTTAAAAAAAACATTATTTTGCAGAAAACACACTGATCAAAATGAGAGAACAACAATGACTGTAGCATGGAAAAAAAATTACAACAATATTTTCTGAAGGTTACAACAGTCAGCAATTAGTAGGAAGTGTACAGGCCTCTGCTCTGAATGACTTCAGTACATCTGCCGCCACAGGACAGCACTAGTTCTCTCACACTGCTCTGGTGTGATTTTGGTCCACTCTTCTTCCAGTCTCCTTCACAGTTTGCTGACTGTAGTGGCTTTCTTGGCCATAACTTTGTCGCCAAGGATTTTCCAGAGGTTCTCTATTGGTTTGAGATCAGGACTCTGGGCAGGCCATGTCATTATTTCAATGTTTTCAGTTTTAGGGAACTGCTTTACCCGTTTTGCTGTGTGACATGGAGCGTTGTCCTGCATAAACACTGCAGGCTGATTGGGTGATGAACGCAGGAAAGGAACCATATGTTGTTGAAGAAGGTTCTGATAAACATTTGCATTCACTCTGCCATGTAGCTGTATAAGAGGCCCAACTCCTGCTGCAGAAAACATGCCCCAAACCATGACACTTCCTCCTCCACTTTTCACTGACATCGTCACACACTTTGGGTTCAGTCTTTCTCCAGTTTGTTGCCGAACATAATGTTTCCTATCAGACCCAAATAAATTAAACTTGCTTTTATCACTGAAGTGAAATTTGGACCAGTTTTCCTCTGTCCACACAACATGCTCCTCAGCAAAGCTTAGTCTAGATATTTGATTCTTTCTGCTGAGAGGTTTGGTCACTGCAGAGTGAGCTTTCAGTCCAAATGCTCTTAAACGTCGAGACACTGTATGACGAGACAGATCCTTACCCTGTTCAGCGCTGAACTGGTGGGCAATACCAGTCCATTGAGATCCTCCGCAGTATCCTGTCCTCTCTTGTATTTGTCTTCCGTGGACGACCAGCCTTCTTGGCGGACTTGAATGAGTTTGTGATGTTGTAAAGATTCAATATTCTTGAAATCACAGATTTGGCTGATAGGTTCATCCTTTTGGCCTTCATCTGGAGAACCTGCTGCTGGAGGCTTTCAGTCACTTTAGAACGGCCCAACATCTTGCAGAGTCAGTAAAACTGGAAGTTAGGCTGCCAGTTAAATAGGGGTTGACAGATAATCAAGGAAATTAGCACCAGGTACCAGATTAACACCAATAACTGGGAGGTATCTAAACGTGTTCTCTAATTTTGATCAGTGTGTTTTCTGGAAAATAAAAAAGTTTTTTTCGGAAATGCCTTAGTTAATATGTGGAAAAGGTGTTCTGGTAGCATGGTATAGACAGGACAAAAACTCTTTCAACTGTTGAGCAGTAAAGATGACATTATTTCAGAATTGTTCAATTGTTTATAAATTGTTCTCTAATTTTGATCGCCTGTGTGTGTGTGTGTGTGTGTGTGTGTTTATAAATATATATATATATATATATATATATATATATATATATATATATATATATATATATATATACACAGTGGAACCCGGTTATCTCGATGTCGTAGGGGGTCGCCAAAAAGCATCGAGGTAACCGATGATCGAGATAAACGAAAATCAAAATGGCGGCAGTATATTAACGTGCTTTAAATTTCTTTATGTACATGATGTGCGTTATTAAATGAGAATGTGCATGCACGTGTTTTTGGAGGTTTTTTTTACACAACAGCGTTGCTGCCATTTGTTTAATGAAGACATGCTATAAAAATGTACATACGTTTGTTAACAACAAAAGGCATAAGTGCACCTACTAACAGCAGAGATTTACCAGTATACAATACAAACCACCGTCCATTCTCCATACAAACCTTTATTATATTCTCCAACATTATAAACACACAGATCGCTCAAAAAAACAAAAAAAAAAAACAGCGGCTGCACAGTGCCGTCTCACATTTAGTCCACATGTGAAAAAAAAAAGAAAAATAAACAGTAACTAAGTTTCTGAAAACGTATGACCATCAGGCTGAAGTAATCCACACAAACACACAAAGCAAAGTGTCCGAAAAAATTTACGTCCGCGATGCCGAGGGGGAGATAAGCCGAGCGAGAGAGAGAGAGAGAGAGAGAGAGAGAGTTTGCGAATTGAAAAATATGGAAATTCTAAAATACCGGCGCGAAGCCGGAAAAAAACCCCGGAAGATCCAAAACCGAACCCGAAACCAAAAACGAGGGACAGAAAAGTCTCAAACGTGAACGGCCGAAGGGGGCATGGCAGGTGCTTTCTCGGCCGCTTTCTCTGAAGCTCCCGGCTTCAACTCCTTACCGAGAGAGCCGTGCTCCTTACCCTGCTCGCGTAAGGTAAGTTACCTGCTCGGTAAGGAGTTGAAGCAGGGAGCGCCGAGCTCCCGTTCATCGCATAACATTTAACAAAGAAATCCATATGTGCACTTACTAACAGCAGAGATTCACCAGTATACAATACAAACACCTGTAGTATCTGTAAGGTTTGATTTTTCCGCCACTTTCGCGAGTTCTTCTGCGGCTGCACAGCGCCGATCGACATAACTGACTGACTAATTTTCCCCCCCTTGTGCTCGAGATATTAGGGTTCCGCGACATAAAAAAAGACATAAACGATAAAAAATGCTAAGAAAAAGCGAGAATTTGGCGGTTCCACTTCAAAAACTTCGACTTAATAGGGATGTCGAGGTAACCGAGGGCGAGATAACCGGGTTCCACTGTATATATATATATATATATATATATATATATATATATATATATATATATATATATATATATATATATATATAAATATATTGCCTTCCAGCATATTCCAAACACCGTTATATAGTAAGAATAGTTCTAGGAGTTAATAGGTAGATAGGTAGATAGGTATCTAGAAGTAGATTAAAATGATTTAAAACACTAGAAAGATTCTAGAAGTACATTTCTGGTGAATGGTTTGCTATAAAAAAAACTAAATTTCATGAAAACATTTACTTTTAATTCTTGTCACTACTCTATTATTCTTATAATTATTTATTTTAATATACCAATATATATGTACATTTTGCTCTTTCCTAGGTTGCCACTTTGTATTACACCAAACCTGGTAAAAATTATACAAAGTGTAACAAGTTTGATCTGGAGGTTAAAATGACCAGAGACAAAACAAGTAAGTGTAAAAGTAATTTGAATTATATAACTCTTATTAGTATTATTATAACTGTCAGGTCACAGACCACGCTGAAACAACGGGAGTAACTCGAACATGTTTATTGTTAAACGAAACAACACCAGAGTCAGGGAGAGTTACGAACCGTGAAGCGGAGTGAATCCGGAAGACAGGTAAAATCTGCACAGCGGGTATAATCCTTGGAATGGGTATAATCCACGGAACGGGTATGATCCTCGGAAGAAGTATAATCCAGGGAACAGAAATAATCCACGGAATGGAGATAATCCACGTATCAGTAATCCAAGCATGGACCAGTGGGGAATGCTGGCGGTCAGGGATTTATGAGATCTGTAGCATGACCTTCAAGAACCGACAGCGAGTGACTCTTGAACGGGAGTTTATAAAGGTGAATCAGTAACGAGGAACAGGTGTCGGTAATCAAAGCCGGGAGCAGCAGAGAGAGCGGCAGCATGACAGCCGCTGAGGGGGGCGTGGCAGGTGGATTCCTGACATTAAGACACGGCGACTACGAGGGAATTCAAGAAGGTGGTGATGCCTGAGGACACCCTTTGTGGTTGTCCGTGGCGTGACGGCGGCTTTGGAGGAACGCTGAAGCGTGATGGTGCCTTTTGAGGAGCTGGGAGGCATAACGTCGCGTCACCTTCGGAGGTCACCAAACACTCTATATCCAGGATCCCTCCAGATCTACGCCTTTACCTAAGAAAAAATCTACTGATAAAAGGCTTGACTAAATAAATACATTTTTAACCTTGACATGAACACTGAGACTGTGTATGAGTCCCGAACACTGATAATTGTGGGGCTTTATAAGAGAAAGATCTGCTGTAGTCTTCATTATTTGAGATACCAACAAATAGCCTGCACCTTTTGATCTAAGTGAACGTGGAGGATCATACTGGTGCAGAAGTTCACTTAGATACTGCGGTGCGTGACTGTTAAGTGCTTTATACTTCAGTAGCAGTATTTTATAATCAATGCGAGATTTGATTGAGGGCAGTGTAGATGATTAAAACAGGGGTGATTTTGTCATATTTTCTAGAGGACCCTTGCTGCTGCTTCTGAACTAACTGAAGCTTATTTATGCACTTACTTGAACACCCAGACAGTAAAGCATTACAGTAGTCTAATCTAGATATAACAAAAGCATTAACTAATTTTTCTGCTTTCTGTAACGACATCATATTTCTAATTTTAGCAATATTTCTAAGGTGAAAAAGGCGATCCTGGTAATATTATTCACATGAGCCTCAAAGGAAAAACTAGGGTCAATAATCACACCAAGGTTTTTGGCTGCTGTACACACTGAGACAGAAACACCATCCAGAGATGCTGCATAATCCAAAAGTTTACTTCTAGCTGCATGTGGTCCTAGTAAAAGTACTTCTGTCTTATCTGAGTTAAGCAGGAGAAAGTTATTAAGCATCCACTGTCTAATGTCCTTTACACACTCCTCAACATTGTTAAGCTGATCCCTCTCATCCGGCTGTGCTGAGATATACAGTGGTGTATCATCAGCATAGCAGTGGAAGCGAATACCATGTTTATGTATAATTTCACCCAGAGGCAGCATATATAAAAAGAAAAGCAGTGGGCCCAAACCAGATCCTTGCGGAACACCAATCTTTACCTCAGAGAGTGTGGCGAACTCACCATTCACATCAACAAACTGATAGCGATCATTTAAATAAGACTTAAGACAGGAGAGAGCTGTTCCCTTTATTCCAACAATGTGCTCAAGTCTAGCAAGCAGTATAGTGTGATCAATGGTGTCAAAAGCTGCACTGAGGTCGAGCAACACAAGTAAAGGGACAAAGCCCTGATCAGAGGCCAATAACAGGTCATTTACCACCTTAACTAGCGCCGTCTCTGTGCTATGATGAGGCCGAAATCCTGACTGATACATTTCAAAAATCTTATTCCTGAGTAGATGTGAGCAGAACTGCTGTGCTACAACCTTTTCTAAAATTTTGGATATAAAGGGGAGGTTTGATATTGGCCTATAGTTGGACAGCTGACATGGGTCAAGGTCAGGGATCTTAATTAGGGGGTTGATAACTGCCAGTTTGAAGGATTTAGGTACATAAACAGTGCTAATATAAAAGTTTATTATTTTTTAAAACAGGTTGAATTATCTGTTTGTAGGCAATGGATCGAGAATGCAGGTTGATGATTTTGATGAGGAAATTAATGAAATTAAGTCATTCTTATGAATAGGAGTAAAGCTTTGTAATTGATTGTCTCTTGTAATTACACTGCTGTCTACAGGGTTACTAGTAAAATAATTTGGATTTATATTAATCGTCTGGATTTCTTGCCTGATGTTTTCAACTTTATTATTTAAAAAGTTCATAAAATCATTACTACCTGTTGATGGTGTGCATGTGAGTGCAGTGCTTTTATTTCCTGTTAATTTTGCTAACGTGCTAAATAAAAATCTAGTATTATGCATTTTTTACCACTGTGCAAATTTTTTCTCCCTGAGCATTTTGGTCTTAAGGGGAGCTACATCATCTAGAGCTTAACGTAACGTTGATTCTAGGTTTCATTTTCATTGCATAGTTTGTGGTCGAGTCAGGTCCCTGGTGCAGCTGCAGAAGTTGTCTCAAAACATTCAGTCCTCTGGCTGATTACTCATATACATCTCGACACACGTGTAGGAGTCCGTGAAATATGTGTAGGAGCCTCTGATCTGTTCATTGTTGTCCCAGGCTGCCAAATCCAATTCTAAGCCTTTTAGGTTAGCAGTGTTAGCAGCAGTGTGCATTTCCCGGGAGTCTGTGTTGTAGGTATCCACTTGGCAAGTAAAATAGTCTTTGCACTGTACTGCACTGCACCATGAGCAGCCATAAGCATAGCCTGCAGAGCTTGTAGGACGTGTGTAGGACACCTTTAGCTGCTCTAGGAATGTCGTGAGAAGTTGCTGATCTTTTTTGGGGAAATGTTTTAGTCTTTTTTTTTTTTTTTTTCTATTTTTGCAGCTTCCTACCCAGGTGCCCTTGCAAGTTATACACTCACCATAGAGACAAAGTGAGTAAACCCGATTTTCTTGGCACTTTAATTTGCTCAAAATCTCTAATTATTTTCCTGTGAACAAACAGGTGAATGAAATGTATTATTATATTATTATTATATATTATTATATATAATATTATTAGAATGAATGTGTCCAAAATATGTTCAAAGCTTTAAAGATTTTCGAAATTACTTAAAGGTGTTTACAAGGGGCTACAGAAAGCATTATAAAAGGTTCAAGATTCAAAATGTTGACATGGATAAATATGTCCTAAAAGTAATAGGGTTTTTGTTGTTAATCATCTGAACATGGAGGTGGTTGGGTTTAGGATCGTTGGAATATACTTTAACTTGATTTTTTAGACTAGAATCAGATCTGTAATTGCTTGTAAGATCTGTGTGATTTTTTTCATGTTGTTTCATTTCAGGTTCCTGCATGAAACAAAAGAGGCTGCTATGACTATCCTGGACATCAGCCTGCTGACAGGTTTTGTAGCAGAAAAAAATGACCTGGAAAAGGTATGGGTTTAGAAAAAAGAGAAAGTAAAATAAATGTAGCTTTAGAAGTAATATACAGCAGGGGTCTCAAGGTGTGGCAGGAAATAATTCTTTCTTTAACTTAATTTTTTAAAAACTCCTTAGCGGGTGAGACAACTGTGCTAAGTGTATAATAGATAAGCAGCTAATATACATCTGGTTGTTTATTAAGAAACCAAATGGCAAAAAAAATCTTGACTTGGATAATGTCACAGAAATTATGTATTTTATAATTAGATAAACAACTGAATAGCAGACAAAAAAGTATATTAAAAATAAATAAAGATTGTAAGATTTATTTAAAATGAACAAATTAATCTCTAAGACAATTCATTATTCCAGAATCAGGAAGACTTCTGGAATATCTGGAAAGACTATCTGGAAACCGATACCTGGAACAGTTTATTATCAAAATAAAGCCTGTCTAGTGACATTTATTACTGAATAGAAAAAAAACAGACTAAAATGATTATCTTTGCCACATTGAACCCTTTCCCAATTTAGTGATTAAACTCTTCCACCTGGTTGATTTGATTGGTGCTCCCTATTAACAGCGCTTTAGGCTTAATTTTTAGGCATCTTGTGTATCTTCATGGCAAGGGAATGGTGCAAAAATGGACAATACAAAAAACAGATAGATATTAGATCAAAAATTGTATTGTCTCATCTTTTACAGTGTAATAATTGATTGTGATTGGCTGAGAAAAGTTGCTTTGTTGTTTATTTTCCAGCTGATGGGAGTGGACAAGTACATTGATGATTTTGAGCTGAACAGCCAGCTTTCAGAACAAGCATCCGTCATCATCTATCTGAAAAGGGTACTCACATTGCAAGCTACAGTCAGACTACAAGACCCAGCTCACATCTAAATGCAAAGTGAACAAGCAACCCAAAGAAGTAGCATAGCAAAACCCTGACAACCCCAAGGATTAACAAGGCAAAAACCTAAAGAATGCAAAGAATTAGCATAGCAAAGCCATGACAACCCCAAGAATTAGCATAGCATAACCTGACAACCCCAAAGAGTAGCATAGAAAAACCCTGACAATCACAAAGGTTAGCAATCAGTAGTCAGTTATCAGTAATCAGTAGTCAGCAGTCCTGGACCTTCCCAAATTGGTTCTAGTGTGTTCTTAATTCTTTGCTAACTTAATTTTTTTCTTGTCAGGTCTCAAATAAAGTGAAAGAGAAGATTGCTTTCAGAGTTCACATGATGTTGAAGGTTGGTGTCAGTCAGCCTGCTGCAGTATCTGTGTATGAGTATTACAACATAGGTGAGAAGCACAGCACTTATTGCTCTTCCATGCTGCAACAATGATTAGCAATTACTGTACCATAACATTAGCAGCAATCGTCTGTGGAAATTCCTTTGGTTTTGCACCTATTTTGACCTACCAATGCACACACACACACACACACACACACACACACACACACACACACACACACACACAGTGTACACATGCTTACCAGGTGTGTGTTTTAGAGAACCAGTGTGTGAAGTTTTATGACCCGCACATGTCTCAGTCAAGCGGCTCCCTCTACCTCATCTGCCCTAAAGAAGTGTGCAGCTGTGCTGAGGGTATGTTATAGCATCAAACTTCTATTTTTGTACATTTATTCTATATAATCCACAGCATTTAGTTTAGTTTCTAGTTTGTGCTTTGCAATTTATTAGTTGCATTTAAAAAAAAAAAACATTATGGTACTTAAGATAAATGTTTAAGATAAATGTAGTGTCAGTACTATATCAGAGTATTTATATTTTCTTTCGCTACATTTTACTGTGTAATATTTAGCCTTTTCACTTTTTAATTTCAGCTCAATTCAGTTTTATTTGTTGAGCCATTTTAACGATGCATTTGTTGTTACATGGATTGTTTCAAAGCAGCTTTACACAAATAAAGTGGTTATAAAAGAATGTATACGCTTGTGCCTTATATTTGTAAGTTGGCCCCAGCGGCGACTGTGGTGAAGGAAAAATTACCTGAGATGACACTTTACTTCTTTGGAGCGAATACATAAATAAAGAGTGTTAAATGAGAAGTTTTTTCTTTTAAAAGATCTGATGTACAGAAGACCTGAAAAATGAACTGCAAAAAAAAAAAAAATTTGTGCTTATAGATCACTACTTTCACTTTTTATACTTAAATCAGTTTAAAAGCCTAAACACTTGAAAATTCTGTAATTATATTTAAACAGAGGAATAGTATTCCAGAGCAGGAACAGTGTACTCCATCCTGGTTCAAAAACATTGACAAAGATGGAATTCGGCTGCACGTGTCTCGGAGAAGCTCGTTAGCCTTCATCCTCATCAATCAGTAGCCCATGGTGTGATTGAAAGGCCACTTGAACAGCCTAAAAATACATAAGATTACTGTGGATAGTTCACTCATGTACCTTAAAGACGGTCTGGTCTGTAAAATGAACAGTTTGCTACAATGGCTTAGGATTTCAATTACCATAAGCAGTTTTACAGTCAAATGTCCATCAGTGAACAGCTGATAACCTCAACAACGACTTAAATCAACGGACACGTGTGTCACACAGATGAGGAAGCTTCCCTTTTAAATCTGGTTCCTCTCAATGTTTTTTCTGCATATTAGTTTTTCCCTTGTCATCGTTGCCACTGACTCACTCATTATAGTTAAACTTACAGGTATTCATTTCTAAAATGTATCTAAAATGTATTTAATTCTATAAAGCTGCTCCAGGACATTGTTAATTTTTCAAAACACTGTACAAGTAGAATAGAATAGAATAGAATAGAACGGGGGAGAGTTGTGCAACTTGGTGAGAGATTTTTCCCCAAAATTTGGAAATTTGAGAAAGTTGTTGAAGAATGAAAGAAAGAATGTTAGTTAGTTATGGGTACATTTGTGTTCCTTCAAATGAATAGATACGATGACAGGAAATGTCAGGTATGATATTAGCAACCCTATCATACATGTTAGAATGTCAAAAAGATAGACCAAGACCGATTTATAAGAGGAATAAAAAAAAAAATGCAGATTCAATATGAATTTTATAAAAATGTATACAATGATAAAGTGTTGTAAAATAAAGAACAATTCACAGCATTGAGATATCACACATGGTCAAATGCTATTTTTTTTCTGTTGTCTGGTATTAACTTCCGGTCCCAAAATATTTTTTTTATTCTAATAGCAAATTGTCCTCAGCTGAAGGGGCCTGAAGTTCCAGATGAAAGGTTACGCATTAAAGAAGCCTGCCACAACAAGGACTTCAGTATGTAGACTTCCTCTCTTTCAAAAAGTACAAATCAAAAAACATGAGCAAATTAATTTTTAAAATGAGTGCAGAATAAAAGAAAATTGTTTTTATTAAATTCTAAACAATATAAACAAAAGTTTGTGGACAACTGATCATTTAGTCCCAACTTGCTGGAGTGTACTTGTGGAAATGTATGCTCATTCTGCCACAAGGGTGTTAGTAAAGTGATATAGGTGAGGAGGCCTGGGGTGCAGTCAGCAATCACATTTATCCCAGAATATTTTTCAATAGGGTTGAGGTCAGAACTTCATGTAACTGGCTTTATGCATACATGCTTTGTCAGGCTGGAACAGGTTTGGGATTCCTGGTTTAAGTAAAGGAAAAATTTGATACTTCTGCATCCAAAGACGTCCTGTACAATTGTGTACCTACAGTTTTGTTAGAAAAGGTCGGATGTCCCAATACTTTTGATAGAGTGTATCCTTTTTTTAAGTAACAAAACAATATAATGTCAACATACAGCCAATTCTGCCATCTTTAATTAGTTTTTCCACTTTTGCGCTAGTTTACAAGGCAACTCTGGAAGTGGTGACAAGAGAACGCACATCAGACATCTATACCTTTACCATAGTACAAGTTATTAAAGAAGGTGAGTGTCTACAAATGCTGAGGTGTTAAAAGGATGTTAAATTTCAAATGTCAAAGACTTGTACGTATATGGCAAATTTCAAAATAGTACAGAAATGGCAATTTTTATATATGCAACATATATTTTCCAAAATACGCATGTATATGACACATATATGTGTATAGAATACAGTATGAATGTTTATCCTTGTATTTATAATAGTGACAAATATTATATATATATATATATATAATATATATATATATATATATATATATATATATACCCCTGTCAGGGGTCCTGCACGGCACTTTGCGCCAGAGCCCCTTGAAGTGAGAGATCTGAAATCAAGAAGGCATCTTCAATAAGAGGGCTACGGTAAAAAACTCCTGACATAGGACGTTCTGGGGACCCGGCTGTGAAGGAGCGTGTTGCACCGCAGTATCTCGTGCCCGCCCTGCTCCAGACCTGGTCTGTAAACCTGCCACTGAATGTGCTTCAGGGCACGGCCAGCTCCAGCGAGCATCCTCCTCTGTCTCCACCCAGTATCATAGTGATCCAGGAGAACTCGCTGCCTCCTAGAGTCGCTTCAGGGCACTGCCCACTCTAGGCACACCAGAGGTCAGTCTCAAAAGACAGATACCCCTAAGAGACTTCCTAGCAGCCTGAAAAGCTCTGCCAGACGTGTCTCTGTGGGTCCTGCCAATGTAGAGCGAGGCTATTTGATTCATTTTAAGTCTCATCCCCCCCGTTTCAACTGGGTTCTTGCCACTCTGGTGGGAACCACGCATGCTCTGGTCATGGAACAAGAAGCACTCTCCTGAGAAAAGAGGCAATTGAGGTGGTTCCTCAATCAGAACGAGAGTCTGGGTTCTATAGCCGGTACTTCATAGTTCCCGGAAAGGACGGTGGGTTGTGTCCTATTTTGGATCTACGTCAGCTGAACCACTCACTCGTGAGACTTAGGTTCGGGATTCCTACTCTCAAGCAGGTCATGTCTCAAATCATATCTGAGGACTGGTTTGTCACAGTAGATCTAAAGGATGTTTACTTTCTTGTATCCATCCTTCCTTCTCACAGAAAAATCCTGACGGGGTCCGAAGCTTATCAGTATCAGGTTCTTCTGTTTGGCTTTTCCCTCTCACCCTACATCTTCACAAAATGTGTTGATGCAGCTCTTGGCTCTGTGAGACATCAGGGCATCCGCATCCTCAACTATGTTGGCCATTGTGGTCGTGCAGATTTGGGAGAGATTTTGCAAACTCAGGGGTAACTGTTTAAGTCCCAAGAGTCATTGCACTGTTCCCTTTTGGTTCTACCTTACTCCTCCAGCCCCATTGGGGTTGGAAGCCATGACTCAGGCATGCTGATTCTTGGATTTCTGCAGAGAGTTCGCTCTTCCTGGTGGCTCAGCTTCAAGGTTCTGGCCTCTCCACCGAGGTGGTAGAGACTATTCTCCACTCCAGAGCTACCCCCCAAGAGGAGGTCGTATGCCACCAGATGGCATCTGTTCTGCTCGTGGTGCGACACGAACAGCTGGATCTAGTCCACTGCCCGTGTGGATGTAATGGATTTTCTCCAAGAACAGTTTGTGAAAGGGTTGGCTCCATCCACCCTAAAAGTCTATGCATCTGCTATTTCGGTGTATCACATGCCCAAAGCGGGGCAGTTTCAGGAAAGAGACCCTCCTGTGATGCGTTTTATGTAATGCAACCTAGAGTGCCTGGATGGGGCCTGTCCATCGTTTTGGGGGCTTCCTCTGAGCCCTCCTTTGAGCCACTGGCTGAGGCATCTTGGAGGCATCTTTCTATCAAGACACCATTCTTGTTGGCCATTTGTTCTCTTAAGAGAGTAGGAGATCTACAGGCCCTTTCTGTTGCCCCCTCCTTTCTAGAGTTTACTCCAGGTATAGCCAGTGCCTTTTTGTGAAGTAAGGTGCCCTCGGTCATCCCAAGACCTGTAAGGAATTTTATCCAACTCCTTCTCAGACCACAGACCAGGAGAAATTGAACTGGCTGTGCCCGCTACACACTGAACACCCAAGTCCATATGACGGGTCCCTGGAGAAAGATTGACCAACTGCTCATCGGCTACGGCCCTCCAAAGAAAGGCCTCCCTGCCAATAGGCAGACCCTTAGCAGATGGATCATTGATGCCATCGCATCATCATATAAGTTCTCTGGTCTCCCAGCCCCATTCGGGGTCAGAGCTCACTACACCAGTAGTGTGGCTGCCTCAAAGGCTTAGTCCTCTGGAGTACTCCTCCAAGACATTTGCAACCCTGCGGGCTGGTCAACCCCGATGACCTTTGTCCGGTCTTACAACCTGGACCGCAGTGCCACTCCTGGCCTCTCTGACCTAGCTGTGCTTATACACACTAATCAGGGACTGGTCAGTCTGACGTGATTAGACACTCATTCCCAAAATGTTTTGACTCAGCTCGAGTTAATGAAAGGGAATGTCTCTAGGTTACGTGTGTAAACCTAGTTCCCTGAGGGAACGAGACACTGTGTCTCTTAACCACACTGCCTGCATCCCTACAGCACTTCCTTCTCCCTTAAAGAAGCTGGCGATCGCCTCACTCCATGTGCGTTTTATACTTCCTGGTCATGAATCCACCCCACCGGTCACGGCCAGCATTCAATTTTTCGAATGATTATACTCGGGCGATTTTCCAAAGTGTTTCGACACAGTGTCTTGTTCGCTCAGGGAACTGACTTACGTAACCTAGAGACATTGCTGATTTTCAAGTGTAAATCATTTATAAATAAATAAAAAATATCTTACCTTGTAAAATCTTTACATATTTTCATCCAAATATTCCTTGTTTTTTTTTTTTTTTCTTTTTAGGGACTGATAAGGACGTGGTGAATGAGCCCAGAGACTTTTACATTCACATTGCCTGCAAAGACAAGCTCAGGTTGAAGGAAGGCAAGGACTATCTCATCATGGGTTCTGAGCCAAAGAAAATACAAGACAGGTGAGGATCTTATCTGAACTACATGACCAAAACACCTCTGACCATCATACCCTATGTGTCCTTGTTGAGTGTTCCATTCCAGATTTATTCCACTTTTACCTATAGCTTATTTTGGGTTTTGACTGTGTGGATGAATGTGTATTCCTCATTAACAAGAGCAATTAAAAGGAGGTCTGGGGTGCAGTTAATTTTCTAGTTTTACCTGATGGTGGGGTTCAATGGCATTAAGTCAGTCAGGACACTCGGGTTCATCCACTTCAATCTTATAACCTTCACACGCAGGTTTGAGAAATTCCACAGCTACAACATAAATACATAAATTGTTCAGTGGTGAACAGTAACAAAGTAAAAGCAGATGTTTTTGCATATCTGTACTTTACTAAAGTATTTCCATTTGGGGAGACTTTTATTTCACTATATCTACATCAAATATTTTAGATTTTCCTCAACTTCATTTAGTAAAATTTGTCAATCCTTTTTATTTATGAGGATAAAAACTGTTAACTGGTCAAACACGCAGCCAGTCACCAATCAGGTTCGAGCGCACGCTCTGTTTTAAACTCGTTTGGATTGATGCTTGGTGTATCTACTGATCAACAACATACAGTTCAGCATCAGTTCAACATCAGGCAAAACATTTACAGAGGAATAAAAGATAAAGAAACTCCAGACTCAAACTCACCACAACACACGGATTATTTGTGCAATTTGTGTGAAGTAGTTGGGAAGAAGGTTTTGTGCTCATGATAATTGTAATAGAAATCAATCAGTGTTTAAGTCATTAAAATCATTCTATTAATAGATCAGTGTGCTGAGAGTCACATTCGAGTCTTTTCACATGAACTGAGTTGATTAAGCAAAATAATGATAATATGAACATTATATTCATAATAAATTAGTGCTTTTGGATACTTAAGTACATTTGAAGGCAAATACTTTTGTACTTTTACTCAAGTGAAATTTCAAATGTACTTTTACTGGCGTAATATTTTACCACGTGTTTCTCTACTTTAACTCAATAACATGTTTTTTGTTCTTCATCCTACACTGCAATTGTGTGTTTGAGACTTGGTTTTAAGGATAAACCATGTATAGGTTGGTCCGGGGTAATTATCTGAATCAGAATCAGATTTATTGGTTTATTACAATAACCAATTATTATTATTGGTTGGTTACAGGTTTATTAAGTGTGTTGGCATACAAGGAATTTGGTTCCAGCTGTAAGTGACTCTTGGACAAAAAGGACTATACGAGACAAAATAGACAGTACAAGTATTAAATAGGAATGCAGATTATATGAAAGATTAGTAATGTACATAAAGTGTGAAAGTGCATGTAGTGCAAAAAAAAGTATTGTGCGTTAGGTACGATAAAGAGTTACTTTGGAACTTTCTACAATATACAGCAGTAATAGTGTGTGTGTAACATATACGGATGATGTAATGACTGACAGTTCTGAAAGTGTAGCACTTATAGATATGAAGCAGGGAATATATTTATGGTGAGTTGTTAATGATGCTGATTGCCTGGGGAAAGAACCTGTTCCTGTGTCTGGCAGTTTTGGTAAACTGAGTTCTGTAGCATCGCCAGAAGGGATGAGCTGAAAGAGGTTGTGTTTAGGGTGTGAAGGGTCATTAGTGATTTTTCCTGCCCAGTTTCTAGTTCTTTTATGGCGCAAGTACTGGAGAGTGGGCAAGGGAGCACCAATGATTTTTTTTCTGCTGTTTTAACTGTTTGCTGCAGTCTGTTAATGTCCTGTTTTGTTGCTGCTCCAAACCAGTTGGTGATGGGTGAGCACAGGACAGATTCAGTGACTGCAGTGTAGAACTGCATCAAAAGCTCCTGTGGCAGACCAGACTTTCTTAATTGGTGTAGAAAGTACATCCTCTGCTGGGCGTTTTTGAGAATGCACTTTATGTTGGACTCCCATTTCAGGTCTTGAAGTTCTCCACAGATGACACAGGGCTGATGGATGTTGTAAGGGGGAGCATTGTTGAGGGGTGTTTCCTAAATTCCACCATCATCTCCACATTTTTGAGTGTGTTTAGCTTTATGCTGTTCTGACTGCACCATAGCACCAGCCACTTCACCTCCTTCTGTAATTACACTGTAATTACACATTCCTTTGGCCTTCAAGTGTAATTACAGAGTTTAGCAAGAGTTTGTTTTTATATAACTTTTCTTTATTGATTAGGTCTATTTGGTTTATGGTGAAAATAAAAAAAATATAATAAATACATAATGATCATCATTTCTATAATTTAACACTTAAAGCCAAGCTGCACACAAATTTCTCTATTTGTTTGTATTATGATTCTCATGCAGTGAACAAATGTGTTGTTTGATGATATTATCTTGTTCTTCCTATTACACACAATCAGAGCAAAACACCTCTGAGTCTAAGAGTATTTCAGTCCCAGACAATAATTTGTTCAGATTTATTCTGCAAGTTACCTCAGTGCAGTCTAGTTTGAGAACAGTAGTCATTAAAAAAATATTTTATTTTGTTCACAAACAAAAGATCACTGTTCTGTAATAAAAAGGTCTGAATATTGTGCATTTTCATATCTAAATCCAAACTCCTTTTTTGTCTCGTCAGTTGGCACTACACGATCAGAACGAGCAGTTGGTTGGAGTACTGGCCCACGCAGGTGGAGAGTCAAGATAACAAGAACAACAACAACAGGGATAGATACATCGGACTGAGCAGATTAAGCGACATCCTGGAAAATGAGGGATGCACCACTTAAACTTCTCAATGTGGAAATACAGCTCATATCACAGCTTATATACCGCTGGCCACCGGCTACAGCTTTAATCTAGGTCTGTTTTTTAAATAATTATATTATCTGATTTGAACATGGAATCAACCAAAAAATGCAATAAAAACAGAAATTTAATGAGTCGATATATACATGCATAAATAAAGTTCTTGCAATGAATTCAGGAAGTTCTGTGTGTTTTTAACGTATTCATAATGACTATAGACCTAAAACCTAAATAAAAATAAAATAAATAAGTCAAATGTTAAGATTTTTAGGTCGAAATCAGAATGTGTTCAGTAAATACACTTTATTTAAAAGTGGTTTTGTGTAGGAGAGAAGAATATGGAGAAGTTCTGTGTATTCCGCGACAGTTTAAGAAAAGCTTTCTGGGTGACATATTCATCAGGAACCCTGTTAAAGATTTAAAAATATAAATTTTTTTTGTTTAAGTGGACCCCTTTTTCTTATTCAGATACACACACTCTGGTCAAAAAAGTCATAATTAAATGAATTCCTTTCATTTAAAAATTTATTTAGTTTATTGGTGCTATTGAGTTTTTATATGATTGACTTTAATTCTGCATTCTATCATGTAGTTATTCATTTATTCATTCATGCATTTATTTACCTTTATATTAACTACTGCAGCATTAAAATATGAAAAAACAGAACTTTAAATGAGTCAATGATTTAATTGTGTGAAGTCATTAAATAAATACTATTCTTTTTATCGACCAAAACATGTTCTAATTAATTGAATTAATTGAATTAATTTATTTATTTTATGAAATTTATACTTGGGCAATTTTTCGTCCTCCATAATTCTCATCATGTTTGTTTTTGTAAGAAAGAAAATCGTTTACACTGCAATATCAACGCTGACCAGTAGGAAAAAAAAAGTTTCTTTTAAAAAATAGGCTGTAAGAAAAGCCTCTGTATCTATCTAACACACCCCCCCCCCCCCTTTCTCTCTCTCTCTTTCTGAATGAGGTTTTAGGAAGACGTTTTACCGGTGCACTATTTAATATACTCTTTTCTTTTAATTTTTTTTTACATATGTTAAAATTAAATGTTACATTTATACGTAAAAAATTAGAGTAAGAAATATAAAAATGGGGAAAGATAACAGCACGTGACTTATACCGAATGTTTAAACATCTGATATGTTTTTTGTTGTGAATAGTATATGAATTCATGATATTTGCAAAGCATTGCATTCTGCTTTATTTACATTTTACAACATTGATTTATTTTTTATTGTCATGATTAAGTCACTCTGGATAAAATGCCATAAATATTTCTTAAATAAAAAGTCATTTTTGGTTCTCTCATGTGAGTAGTTATTTAAATGCCGACTTATGTATAAGGAAGTTGTACAACTTTAAATTTTTAGCTCAGAGCAAGGTCTTGTGCAGCAAAACAATCCTGCAGCATGAGCCTGGTAAAGGGTTAATCATTTTGTGTTCCCGTAAATCAACCGGCCTGCTGCCATCTTCTTGTGTAAATTTACCTTTTGGAAATCTAGAGCTGCTGAAGATAAGCTAAAGTGGAAACAGTATGAAATATGCATTCAATTGTTTTGCATAAATCATTTTTGCATAATTTGAAATGGAACACAGCTCATTGTGCATCTGTTTCTTTGTCTATTTACAAGTGCATGATTGTAAATGGCATAAAAAAGAAAAAAAAGAAAAGAAAAATCAATTCAAAATGTTAGCAACTGCATATATTGTTTATATAATTTTATAATTTCCAAGTAAATTATATAATAGTTTATATCAAAACTCATTTGGAGGAGCAAGTTCTGAGTTAAATTCTGAGTTTGGTTTATTGTCTGTGTGGAGTTTCACATATTCTACTTTTGTTCACACATGTTTCCTTTGGGGTTCTCCAAGTTTCATCTTCATTCCAAAAAACATACAGGTTGGCAGACTGCAGTTGCATCTTGACCAAGATAATACAGTTATTCAATGATTGAATATTTACTGTATGGTGGAAAACTAATCTGCAAAAGATAATGCAT
The DNA here is from genome assembly GCA_039877035.1 of Silurus lanzhouensis. Taxonomy (NCBI): domain Eukaryota; kingdom Metazoa; phylum Chordata; class Actinopteri; order Siluriformes; family Siluridae; genus Silurus; species Silurus lanzhouensis. Next base: position 584,553 of record JBCEWE010000243.1, on the reverse strand, counting down.
GCGATGCAAACATTGGTTTTATGTACAATATTTTGTTAGTTTAAAAAAAACAATAAGGAAAACCTGCTAAAAAAAATATATTATTGTGCTAATTCTTTCTGTATGATCGGTAAAAAAAAGTTCTCTAAAACTTGCAAATAGCTTCAATAAACAAAGTTTAACTTTGCTCAACAAACCAACATTGAACACAGATACGTTTTTCAAATATCAAACAGATCAAACTCCAAATGTGTCATTTCCAACAATCTCAGCGTAGATAAATAGCCTTGGCCTCACAGGTCATTGACAGTTGAGTTGGAGAGCAACAGGGGGGGTCCGCTTTGCCTATACCAATACATATTAGTGTATCCAGTTCACAATCTGTGTAGGTGTAGATACTTTTTAGCCAACAATGTCTTTGTGATATTTTCAACATGGCATGCTGTGATATCTGGCACCAAGACCTTAGCAGCAGATCCTTTAAGTTGTGGCATAGAGACACAATGTAATATGTTATTATTATAAATAATATACAAATGTTATTCATTTTAATAATATCAGACGCCTTATAGGTGCCATTGTAAGGAAATAATCAACATAATTCACTTCACTTGTCAGATTTGTAACTTTATAAACTATATGTTAGATATTGTGTAGTGTGTACAGTATAATATTATGAATGGTCATTGTAGGCTTCATTTCTTTATTTTCTAATTCATAACTGTTCTGGTGTCTACATTATTTATGTTTGATGCTCAGAATTTCATAAAAAAATAAGTTTTAACAAAAAATGTTTGCTGTCAAAAACTAAAGTTATATTTGTTCTGCTAAAAAATTATACAATACAGTAATAATAATAATAATAATAATAATAATAATAATAATAATAATAATAATACATTTTGTGGTTTAAGCAAAATTTAAATAACGATTGACAAGATGTCTAATTGAGGTAAAATATGTTACCATATGAGGTCAAAGTCTCTTGTGTCCTGTTGAGGCCACACCCACCATGTCACATTCATTACTTGTCTTTTATTTTAGCATCATGATTTATCTTATCATATTTTTCTTATCCGGATTTAGCAAGTCCCTATGGGGGTTAAGCAAAAAGTAGGATTTGTGTGCTTGTGTGTGTTTGTGTGTAAGTTTCAAAACACAGTTCAAAGTACTGTAGTGTATTGATCTTTATGTCAAAAGAGGGTGGGCATGAAGATATTTGAGAGAGGATAGTTATTTTCTTGCACACACACTTCTTCAGACTGACTCAAATCCAGCAGGCAGGATGCTTGTGGACGTGGTGTGGTTGACGGCAACATTGCTCTCTTTTCCTTTGCTCACACTATGTGACCCACTGTGAGTACTACAATTCACAATAAACATACCGATTCTAAACTTTGACTTTTGTAATGTATATTTTATATGACTAAAAGTTAATTTAATTGCCTGGGACGTCTGGATTCTGATTGATCAGAAGCTGTTGAATCTTTTTATTAAGTGCAAATTATAAGAGCTTCCTCGATAGATATTACACATATATACAACATTTTAAACGTTTTTATGTATCGGTGCTTAATGTCGATCAGAGTTTCTACACTTTGTAAAAGATTTTAACATTTTACCATTTTGATACACATGACTACTCAAATCGTATAGCAATGATACGGTGAGATCTGTAGATATCCTGATTTGAATACTGTGGAAACCCTTTCTAATTAAATATCTGCAAAATAAATTTAAAAAAATACAACGATGATAGTGGACATTTGGGTATCAGCAGAATGGGCCGGAGTGCACCATCGTGCAGTGTAATTGTTTCTTCTGTGACAGCCCTGAAAAATAACTGTCTACTAACTGTACATTTATTTTTGTCTTGCTTTGTATTGTCTATTAAATCTAAAGCTAACCACAATACCAGCACTATATACCTCAAAACACAACAAATCATAATAATATGGGACCACACCTCCTCATGAACAAACTGGCATGCAACCAGTACTCATACTTACACATTGTCCATCATAACTGAGTCCATTTTGAAAGTGCACACTTGTAAAAAAACATGCATACATTTATTTAAACAATATTTCTACTTCTGTATATATTGCATTATTAATTAAATGTATGTTTTAATTTAAATATGTCTGTACTTTCTCCTGCACTAGAAACTTCTGTCACAAAGTAAAATTCCTTGTGTGTGTAAACATACTTGGTAAAAAAGCCATTTTTTATTCTGATTCTTATATATCAAAAGTCTATCAGTGCAGTCATGTGATGACGATGATGATGATGCCGCCAAATAATAGCTTTTGGTCAATTTCAGTTTAGAGCTGTTTCAGGAGGTAGTCGTAAAAACTTAAAAATCATCTCTAGGTTACTAATGTAACATCTCTAGTTTCCGTATATAACCCTAGTTCCCTAAGGGAACATTTTCCGGCCAATAGGCAAGTCATGACGTAATCGGCGAGAAATGTCTCAAAAACCAGGAAGCTACAAAATGGCTGAGCAATGATAGCAACATTAGCTTTTGAGAAAAGAGAAGGTAAGCACTTGCAAGGATGCAAGGAGTATGGCCTAAGACGCAGGGAACTAGGGTTGGATTAGATTAGATTAGATTAGATTAGATTAGATTAGATTAGATTCAATTTTATTGTCATTGTGCAGGGTACATGTACATGCAACCTAGAGACGTTCTCTTTCAGGAACTCGAGCTGCGTCAGAACGCTTTGGGAACGGGAATTTATTTACACCATACTGACGAGTCCCTGCCTAGTGTGTCTGGGCACCACCAACGTACAAAACAGAGGAGCCAGGAGTGGCTCTGATGTCATAAAACCTGACAAAGGTCAAACAGCTGGTGCAACCAGCCGCATTACATGTTACGTGTCTTGCAGGGGACCCCATGGACCAGGCTATTGAGGCTGCTATACTCCAGGTTGAATAGCCTTGACTCTGAAAGGAGTGGGAGAAAAAGATGACTTATAACCAGAAAATAGCATCCACCATTCATCTGCTGAGAGTCTGCTTTTTGGCGGACGCTCCTTTTTCCTGTGAGGGCCATAGCAGACAAACAGTTGTTTGACTTTCTCCAAAGACTTGTCCTGTGTAGGTACCTATTCAGTGGTTTACCTATCCAGTGGTTTAGGGGAGGATATCGGCAAAAGAAAGGCAGTCTTTACCGACAGGTACCTTAGGGCCACCTCGGTCAAAGGTCTGAAGGGGAGCTCAGATAAAGCCGCCAACACAATGGCCAAATCCTATACAGGCACTCTGGATCGTATTCCGGACCTCAGCCTCCAAATGCCGCGCAGGAAACTCGTCACAAAAGGGTGCTTTGCCAGCGACTGCCCCGAAGGCGGGGTACAATAAGCTGCAATAGCAGACACATAAACCTTTAGGGTGGATGGGGCCAACCCTGTGGCAAATTGTTCCTGCAAGAACTCCAGATTTGACCCGACCGGGCAGTTGACTGGGTCTAACCAGTGGCGCTTACACCACGTGGAGGACAGCTGCCACCTAGCGGCATATGACATCCTTGTGGACTCTTTCCTGGCTAATTCTCTCCAGTACTCCCGGAAGCAGCGCGATAGGGGGAAAGGCATACAGGCATAGCCTCGGCCATGTCTGTACCATTGTGTCCAGCCCCAAGGGGGCTATGTAAGTGTGGGAGAACCAGAGGGGACAGTGTGATGTCTCTACAGTTGCAAACAGATCCACCTGTGCTCTGTGAGACCTCCGCCATATGCGCTCCACCACCTCGGGGTGAAGCATCTATTCCCTGGGCCTTGGCCGTTGCCTTGAAAGGGCACTTGCTTTTTGATTAGACCATAGAAAGATCTGCCGTGCCAGACTGTATAGGGGCGAGATTGGAGACCCCCTGGTGGTCGATGTAAGAGACCATCGATGTGCTGTCCGTACGGACCAGCACATGGTGATCCCTCAGTTCTGGGAGGAAGTGTTTCAGTTTATGTGCCACGTGAGATGGAGCTTGTTCCACCAACCTAGCTACTCATGACTGCTCCCCACCCTATGAGGGATGCATCCATATTTATTATTACATGATGACAATTAGCTCCCAGGACAGGGCTCTGAGACAAGAACAAAGGTTCTTTTCACATATCTAATGCTCACAGAGCTCGCAGCGAGACCTAGATAGTACAAAGTGGATTGCCCTTTCGGATGAACCCTGGAGGGGTCACCACTGGAGGGGTCTCATGTGCAGAAGAACTGAGTAAAATCACAATGGATGCTGCTGCCATGAGTCCTTGCAGCCTCTGGAACTGATTCAAAGTGAGTGACTGACCTTCTTTCACTCTCTTGACTGTCCCGAGGATAGCTTCGGTCCAAGCGGAAGACAGCTGTGCCCACATAATGGATCAAATTAAATCAAATCTAATCAAATTTTAGTATGGAATGCAGTAAAATGCTTTTTACAACGGTCCGGCATGAGGGTATAGGATGGGGAGAAAAATAACAACAAAGAAAAAGAAAGCAGATAAATAAAGTATACAACTATGTAATATATAAGAATATGTAAAGATATATGTGGGAGAGCGTGTGGATGCGGGAAAAGAGTAACGCCACAGCAGGTCAGGTGCAAAGGCTTCACAGCCGCTTTTATTTATAAGTGCAAGTGTGTTTGTTTAAGGTTTCAGGCAGCACGCCTTCTGGCTCATGCGCGTACACACACCACCGTCTCACACACCCTCTCCTCCTTAAATGCACCCCCCGATCACTGGAAAACAGAGAACACTGATTAGGTCACATAGTCTTCAGGTGAGGCAATCCCCCGCCTACCTGCTCCCAGCCCCACCCTCCATTCACAAACCGACGCTCGACCACGCCCCCGCTGCCACAATATATAAGAAAGAAAGGTGTATATACAAAATATGCTTATAGCAGTAAACAGTAAAACAGTAAACAATTTAAGGTGGTTTATGCGGTTGTCCTTCAAATGCCTGTGTGCGGTATGGTGGGGTATAAAATATAAAGTGCACTGTGCTGTGCGAGTCCAGAGCTAAAGTGATAGTCCAGGGATTAAAGTGTCGTAGTGCAAAAAAAGGGCAAAAAGAAAAATATTTGCAGGAAAGTGTAAAGATGGAGAGAGTGGACCAGTTTTTAGATTCTGGGTGTTTCCTGGTTCAAACTCTGAATGGCCTGCAGGAAGAAGCTCCTCCTCATTCTCTCTGTGTTTGCTTTCAGGGAGCGGAAGCGTTTCCCTGAATGCAACAAAGAAAATAGTTCATTGTTGGGCTGGCTGAGGTCCTTCACAATTTTCCTGGCTCTGGTACAGCACCGCATGCTGAAGATGTCCTGCAGGTTGGGGAGCTTGGTGTGGATGGTATGTTCAGCTAAATGCACCACCCTCTAGAGGGCTCACCTGTCCTGCATGGTGCAGTTCCTGAACCAGGAAGTGATGGTACCTGTCAGAACACTCTCACTGGTGCAAGTGTAAAAAGTCTTTAGCACCTGAGAGGGTAGTTTAAAGTCCCTTAAGCGTCTTAAGCGGTGTGAGAGGACCAAGACAGGTCCTGTGTGATGTGAACACCTAGGTACCGGAAACTGTCCACTCTCCCCACTGGGGTCCCGTTGATGTTTAGCGGTTGGTATGACCGCTCCTGCTTCATGCTGAAGCCCACTATCAACTCCTTAGTCTTGCTGACATTCAGGAGAGGGTTGTTCTCTTGAGACCATCTCTCCAGGTTGGAGATCAGGTCCACCACAACAGTGTCGTCAGCAAACTTGATGATGGTTGTGGAGTTGGAAGTGGCCACACAGTCGTATGTTTACAGTGAGTACAGCAGGGGGCTCAGAACACAACCCTGGGGAGCTCCAGTGCTGAGGGTGAGAGTGGATGAGGTGTGTTTTCCCACCTGAACGGGTTGTGGTCTGTCTGTTGATGATGAGTCCCCCACCATACTTATGAAGGTGATTCTCTGTACTGGAGAAAGCACAATCCTCTTGGTGTTTAGTCTAAACCCCAGTTCCTTTATACAGGGGAGAATGACATCTTGATGCCGGACTGCCATAAGCTCTGATTTAGCTAATATCAACCAGCTACTAAGGCTGACATGGACCAACCCACGGCCGTTGGCCTTTTCTTGGTGGCCCTAAGGGCTAGGTCGGCAGCGCAAACTAGCTCCTAATATCCTCAACCCCAGAGATGATTCCCTCATCAATCTCCCGCAGCAGGTCAGCCTGGTATGCCTGCAACACACCCATTGTGTGGAGGCAACCTGCAGGCTTGCCCACTAAAGCCAAAGTGGCTCGCAACAGTTTAATGGGCAATACCAGGGCCTTGAGGGATGATGCTGCACCTGGGGAGAGATCGCCAGCTAGCGTCTCTTCCACCTGTGGCTCATAGCCGCACTCTTTTATCCACACCACATTCACGTACGAACGACACAACGGCTGTGAGTATCAATCCCCCCGAAATGAAAAGAGGAACACAGTCAGAAATTCAGCTTTCTTTTAAAGCATGCCTGCAAAGATTAACACACAAAGTGTTTACCAGTACAAACAGAAGCTAGCGGGGGCTCCACTGCATGTGCATTTTGTATCTTCCTGGTGGTGACCTTAACCCGCTGGTGATGTCGCGCCTTTCCGTTGGTGGTTCAGACGTTGTTCAGAGCGTGAGCAATGCAGAGCCGTTCACAGAGCAAACCGTTTCGACGCAGCTCAAGTTTCTGAAAGGGAACTCTGGAAATGGCATTATATTTTAAGACACCTTTTACTTTGATAAAATGACAAAAAATGGACCACTAAATCTGTCCTTTTATCAACGAGATTTTTCTGTTTTTTCCTCTAAACCACTTCTTTGTGTTGAGGCAATATGGCTGGCTGCATACAATCACTTCCCGAAGACATTCTATGGGGATTGTGAAGGAAAAAAGTGTCCAAAAATTTTATTCTATCTCAGTAGCTTATGTCCATGACGGTTGAAAAAATAAGTAGAAGAAGCTGTTTTTAAACAATTAGGCCTCATGCTCAAATGTTTGTGTGTGATTTATTAATGAAGAATAACTTTTATTCCTAATAATGTAAAATGCTTATGCAGTTTTCTTCGGGACTATGCAAAAGTATGCAAAAAATAGTGCATCAGCCATTATATTTGCTGAGATTAGTTCACAGCAATATTACTTAAGGATTGTCTCATGTAATGCATGAGGTCTAATTTGAAAAATAACAGGACAAAAATCACAAAGTATGCAACAAAAAAATATATATATCGAAATAATACAAATGTCAGATCATTTTTTTCCACGTGTAATACGACATAACGGCAAACAAAATTGTGGAATAAAAAGCGAAAAAACAAAGAAATAAAAAATTGAGTAGAATGAATAGGGAATATAATGTGATAACCTGTCTATGTCCATCTCAGGTTCATCATGTCAACTTCCCAGATTCTGAAAGTGGAAACAGAACAGAAGGTGTTTGTAGAGGTGCAGGACTATGGAGGCAGTGACACTTTAAGCATCAAAATAAATGTAATGAACTTCCCTAGTAAACAATCTAGCCTCTTCAGTAAAACCATCAATCTAAATCTGAACAACAAATATCAAGCTAATGTTGACATAAAGGTAAGACTCAGTAGGTATTTTTTTATATTTTATATATATATAAAAGTGGAACCGGGGGGGGTGTTTATTAACGTCAGTTATCTCGGTTCAGCCGCAGGGGAACTCGCGGAAGTGGCGGAAAAATGAAGGCTTACAGCTTCTACAGGTGTTGTATTGTATACGGGTGAATCTCTGCTGTTAGTTAGTGCACATATGCCTTTTGTTGTTAAATGTTATGCGATGAACGGGAGGCGAAAGTAGAAGCGCGGCGCTGAACAGCACACGGGAGAACGTGGGATGAGCAAAAGCATAGAATGAACACCGGCAGGATCGGAGGGGGAATCCGCGATGCGCTTTGGGAAGAAAAGCGCTGCCGTTGAGAGAGTGCCGGTGGGAAGGCACGTACCGGGATACGCATGCGCGATAACAACAACCGCTGTGAACCAACATATAGCAACAATAACGGACAGTGAGAGTGTGGAAGTTTAAATAGGAGCTGGTGATGATGATAAATGAGCACCATATGTGCCCGATTGAAGCCTGGAGCTTCAGAGAAAGCGGCCGAAAAAGCACTTGAAGGGGGCCGAAGGGGGCGTGGCAGGTGGATTCCTGACAGATAAACATGTACTGTATGTATTTTTATAGCATGCCTTCATCAAACAAATCGCGGCAACGCTGTTGTGTAAAAAACCCTTCAAAAACTCGTGCATGCACATTCTCATTTATTAATGCACATCATGTACATAAAGAAATTTCAAGCATGTTAATATACTGCTGCTATTTTGATTTTCTTTTATCTCGATCATCGGTTACCTCAATGCTTTTTGGTGACCCCCTAGGAAATCGATATAACCGGGTTCCACTGTATATATATATATATATATATATATATATATATATATATATATATATATATATATATATATATACAGTGCCCTCCACAATTATTGGCACCCCTGTTTAAGATGTGGTCGTGGACTTCTAAAAATTCTCCTTTTTCTTTTAAACAACATAGAACCCAAATGCAAAAAAAGAGAAAAATCCAACCTTTAATTTAAGTACATAACTTTGGTGGTAAAAAAAAATCATATATTTAGAAAAAAAAAAAAAAACTTGAAATCATGTGTGTCCCACAATTATTGGCACCCCTAACAATTCCTCTGAAAAATTTAATTGTTTTTTTTTTTTAAATATATATTTTTCTGTAGTTGCTAAGGTTGGTCAGGGTATCTAGGGACTTTTAATTAGTAATTCATGATTTCCTGTTTCCCTGGGGTATAAATATGACGTGACACAGAGGCCTAATTCTCTTACCCATTTGTCAACATGGCAAAGACAAGAGAACACACCATTCAAGTAAGGCAGATGTGTGTCGACCTTCATAAGTCAGGCAATGGCTACAAGAAAATAGCCACTCGCCTTAACTTGCCGGTATCTACAGTCAGAGGAATCATTAAGAAGTTTAAAACAACTGGAACAGTGACAAACAAGGCTGGAAGAGGTCCCAAGTTTATCTTGCCACAACGCACAGTGAGGAGGATGGTAAGAGAAGTAAAAAAAATTCCCAAGCTCACCGTCACAGAATTGCATCAAAGAGTGGCATCTTGGGGTCACAGAGTCTCTAAAACAACCATCAGATGCTCTCTACATGCAAACAAGCTGTTTGGGAGGCATGCAAGGAAAAAGCCTTTCCTCACTAACACTCACAAACGTAAACGTCTGGAGTTTGCTAAGCGGTACTGGGACTTCAACTGGGATCGTGTGCTTTGGTCAGATGAAACTAAGATTGAGCTTTTTGGCAACAAACACTCTAAGTGGGTCTGGCGTAAAACAAAAGATAAGTATGCCGAAAAGCACCTCATGCCCACCGTGAAGTATGGTGGAGGATCTGTGATGCTGTGGGCCTGTTTCTCTTCCAAAGGCCCTGGGAACCTTGTTAGGGTGCATGGCATTATGAACGCTTTGAAGTACCAGGATATTTTAAATAAAAACCTGATGGCCTCTGCCAGAAAGCTGAAGATGGGTCGTCATTGGGTCTTTCAGCAGGATAATGATCCAAAACATTTGGCAAAATCTACACAAAAGTGGTTCAGCAGTCACAAACTCAAGGTCCTCCCATGGCCATCTCAGTCCCCAGACCTCAACCCAATCGAAAACCTGTGGGGCGAGCTAAAGAGAAGAGTGCATAAGAGAGGACCCAGGACACTGGATGATCTAGAAAGATTGTGCAAAGAAGAATGGTCAAAAATCCCTCTCTCTGTGTTCTCCAATCTGTGAAATGTTATAGGAGGAGATTAAGTGCTGTCTTGTTGGCAAAAGGAGGTTGTACAAAGTATTAACATCAGGGGTGCCAATAATTGTGGCACACATGATTTCAAGGTTTTTTTTTCTCTAAATGTATGATTTTTTTTTTTACCACCAAAGTAATGTACTTAAATAAAAGGTTGGAATTTTCTATTTTTTTGCATTTGGGTTCTAAGTCCACGACCACATCTTAAACAGGGGTGCCAATAATTGTGGAGGGCACTGTACAAATGTGTGTGTGTGTGTGTGTGTGTGTGTGTGTGTGTGTGTGTGTGTGTGCGTGTGTGCCTCATATCTATTTTCCTCTTTATCTAAATTCAAGTGTATCATTAAACTTGAATTTGCTAATTTGCAACACTGCTAATAAATGTATATGAGTAAAAGCTTCTGCACACAATAATTGTACACTGAATTCTTTGTGCCATAGATTCCTTTTAGAAACACTGTGTTTAAAGCCGACTCTGAGGAACAACAGTATGTTTATTTGAGTGCAGTTTGGGGTATCCAAACATTGGAGAAGATTGTTATGGTCTCATTCCAGCCTGGGTATTTGTTCCTTCAGACAGATAAGACGTTATATACTCCAGATACCGATGGTGAGTGCGACTGCTGAAACTACAGTATGATCCAATAGTAAATGGTTAACAGTGTAACATAATTATTGTTATTGGAAAACTTTATAAAATATCCGGATGAAAGATTGTACTTGTAAGAAATGTCCAGACAGTGGTGCAGTGTTTATCTGATGTGAATGTGTGGGCTTTTATTTCAGTTAAATACAGAATATTTTCTATGAACTCATTCATGAAGCCTATGGACAATACCGTAGTTGTGAAAGTATCAGTAAGTTTGTATAAGGCTGCATTTGATTTTGTTCATAAAATATTACGGAAATAACATATATATAAATTAATATGTCTAATATATTTTCATGTCTGCAGACTCCGGAAGGGATTATTGTTGAACAAAAATCAATCAGTGTAAAAAAGGGAGTAGCCACATATATATTTAAACTGGGAAATCCCGTCAGGTTTGTGTTGAGTTCTTATGTAAATGATCATCTTTCTTTATTAGGATCTGAATGCAAAAAAATATTCGATTAATTCTGCTGTTGAACTGTTTCTAATAAACAGCAATGGCCATTAGTCTTTAGCCATATGATTATTACCATGACATTGCTTTCTGGAATTGCATTATGAAATGAACAACCTTTAAAGAATAAATGAATGAAGCATAAATATTTGCATGAACATGGTAATATTTAATCTAACTCTTGTTTTTGGTTTGGAAGAAATGGAATCTGGAAAATAGCAGCACACTTTAAGGAGAATTCTTATAAGAATTTTACAGCAGAGTTCGAGGTCAAAGAATACAGTAAGTATTTCAATAAACATAATACAAATTATAACAATAATAATACAAAAAACTTTCACATTCACAGATATGTTAGAATTGTTGCTAGACATGATTTTTAACAAAGGGATCCAAAGTGACTTGTAGTTTGGTTTGTGTGTTTTGAGCTTGGACAGTGGTGGAATTATCTGACAGCCGAAGGAAAGGTGTAAAAGAATAAATGGGCAGCAGGGTGGCTTTGACAGCTGCAACTATTGTAGTCAGTTTTAATTGTATGGTCTTAGGATACGGTCCTATCAAGTTTTGTAATGATAAGTAGATAGATCGGTGAGATACACCATCAAATCCTGTTTTTGTTTTGTTTTTTAATTTTGCCATCACCTTGTAGGAGAACTGGCAGGGTGGCTTTGATGTCGTTGGCTAAATTTAGCAAAATCAGGAAAATTTTAGGGAAAGGTCTAATAGCTAGGCATTGTTATAATTTAAAAAAAGAATTCTACATCATTGGGTTCAAAAGTTATGACTATAAAGGTACTTTTAAATAAAGACCAAATTTGACCCCGATGCCCAAAGCAGGTCAGAATGTTCCTTAGATCCTCCTTTTTCAAGAGTCAAGAGGCTTTTATTGTAACTTATACTATTCACAGTGGTACACAATACACAGTAAAAACGAGACAACGTTCCTCTGGACCTCTGGTGCTACACTAAACAACATAAAGCTACAACACAACACAAGCTACGTAAAGTGCATCGAGTGCAACCTAGTGCAAACAGTGCAGACGAAAAACAGTACAGGCAGACAGTGCAGACAGACAACACAAGACAAGACAGAAAACCAGAGATAGCGCCGACCAGTAAACCTACTGTATACTTTGATTATACAGTACTGTGCGAGAAAAACTGTAAAAACATAACTGGGATATAAACAAACACAATGCAGTGCAAAAAAAACAGCAGCAGTGAAGATGTGCAAAAGATAGCATGTAAACAGTGTAGGAGTCAAAGGTGCAAAAACCAGCATGTATCAACCATTGAACCACTGTATCAAATTTTCTAGGCTAAACTACATTTTTGTTGATACAGGTGAATATTATGTGAGCCGGATATGGTGAAGCATTGGACAATATTTGAATAAGTTGCTATCAGTTAGATGGAAGCAATTTTGTGTTTCTCAGGCCCTGCTCAATCATTGTTCCAAGTTTTTATCGGACAGTTCTATGGGCTGCCATAGACAAACTATTCATAGGAAGAAGTAGAAGAAGAATACCGATAGTAATAACAACAATTATAAAAACAATAAAATAATAATTATAATTATGATGATGATGATGTTAATAATTATTAATATTTTTTTATCAATAATGAAAATTTAATTTACTTATAGCAGGACACCACTGTTTGTATTACTCAAATTCAGATAAAATGTATTGATCATTATATCGATCTTTTTAAATGACTTTATTTTTTAGGGCTGCCCAGTTTTGATGTAAGTTTGACAACTGACAAATCTTTCTTCTATGCTGATGATGAAAGTTTTTCTGTCAAGATCAAGGCAAAGTAAGAGATTTTTTTTTTTTATCATTTTTGTGCAGCAAAGAACAGATTGACTACAGTAGTTGATTTTGTAGCATTACTATGTTACAAATTCTAACACTTTACTGCTATGGTTCATGTGCCTCATTGGTGATTAATCTGTTCTTGACAATACTTCTTTACTCTTCACTGTTTTTAAGGTATCTGTTTGGTGAAAACGTTGAAGGTAGTGCTTTTGTTGTGTTCGGAGTGTTTCAAGGAAATGAAAAAAAAAGTATTCAAAGCTCTCTGGACAGGGTTAATGTAAGTCTATGAATATACCATTAACTTTAATAAAATTCTTTATCTGTAATGAAATGTCTTTCATTAGTACATTCAGCGATTTTTCACTTTGGTTTAATGGTTTCCAACAGTTCTTTCTTTAGGTAGTTTTATAAAAAATAAAAAAAATAAATAAAGATGAATTGGACGCTGCTGGAAGAACACTGTAATTAATTAGGGTAACTGGCAACAGGTCAGCAACATGTTTAGGTATATAAAAGCATCTTAAATAGGCAGAGTTGTTTAGAAGTAAAGATGGGCAGAGATTCACCAATATGTGAAAAACTGAATGTTTAAATTGTAAAAGATTTTTGAATAATGTCTCCTAATATAAAATTATTAAGACTTTGAATAACTCATCATCTACTGAACATATCATCAAAACATTCAGATAATCTGGAGAACTTTGTGTGCAAAAGACAAGGGTGAAGATCAATATTATATGTCTGTGATCTGAATAAAATGTCTACAAGATGCCACAAATGTAAATGTTTTGCTTTAAGAAGCTGACAGTAAACCCTGACAAAAATATATGAGATTGCTCATAATGATTTCACACTGGGGGGCTATAGAAATTATGTGTCACAGGAATAATGAAAATGTAATGTAACTAATTGCTGCAGTTGTTGATGATGTTGTAATAATGCAATACATAAAAACATGTGTTTCTGACCTGAACTGTGCAGATCAAGAAAGGAGAAGGTAGAGCAACTCTAACCAGACAACAGATCATTCAAACCTTTCCAGACGTACTTAAACTGGTTGGTGAAACACTGTACATATCTGTCAGTGTGCTCACAAATACTGGTGAGTAAATTGCATTGTTGTTGCCCACTTTGACTTCCGTTTTAATCTTTACAAAGATTCCAAATAAATTAATTGTTGTTGATTAATATGTAATTGTGTAATTTCTTTTAAATGTATTGAACATTTATGAAAGGAGTTTCCAAAGTCAGCATTAAAAAAAAGCCAGAGGTAAATCTGTAACTTTTTCTGACTCATAAACTGTTATAATAACAGAAATTAGTTTGATAGATTTAAAAACATGAAATGTAACTACAAATAAATATAAACTGGATGTTATTTAATACCAGTCTACACACCCTTTAAAAAGGAAGCATGTGACTGAGCTCAGAATCAAACAGTTATTAAACAATTTAGTTTAATGTCCAAGCTGAAGCCATGGTCACAAAGCATTTATGGGATTTTGTCGTGGAACAGTATCATTTAATTATGGGTTACTAACCCGTAGGCAGCCTAGAAGAGGAAAAGTCCTATGGCAGTGGTAGGCAGGACGTTGTGACCATATTCTATCCAGATGAGCTTGGAAGACCAGATGAAGACATTGTATGCACAGAGGATGCAGACCCTGTTTACAATTCCTGGTTCTCATCTCTTCCTGGCCACTGGTCTTTGGGTGGAATCCAGAGGGTAGGCTCACTGTAATCCCAAGAAACAGACCAAACTCTTTCCAAAGTTTGCTGTGAACTGGGCCTAAACATGGTCATACATAATATTGCACAAAATGGCATGGAGGAGCTGGGCTTTCCTTGGCGGATGGCAGTTTGACGAATGGGACAAAGTGTAGCATCCTGGAGAAACGGTTGACAATAGTGAGGATACAGTCTGCTGGGGTAAGGGAGGAAGGCCTGTGATGAAATCCATTCCTGTGTGAGGCTGGGGTCATTTGGGAACCGGGAGAGGATGGAGTAGATTCACTAGGTGACCCTTGGACATCTTGTGTTAGGTGCAGTTGGGACAGGTGGCAACAAAGTCACGGATTTCGTGCCGAGCGGTGGGCCACCAGAACCGGTGGTCAAGCAGGGCTAGTTTATAATTGGTGCCCAGATAGCAGAACAGGGGAGAGCTGTAAAATCATTTGAGTTCTTGAGAGCATAGCTTATTCAAAATGTAGAGCCTCTACTGCAGACAGCCCTCAAGGAGTGGGCGAGCCTGAGGGCCTGTCAAGTCAACACAGCAGCTTTCCTGCGAATCTAATATAATCTTTTATTAATTCTATAAAAGGGGTATCTCTCTGGCCAAGAAAAACCATTAAATGAATATGACAAATATGACAAACACAACATAAAACTAACTACACAAACATACAAAAGAAAGAAAATATGAATGAAAATAAATAAAAGAAACAAAAAGTTAAAAATGGGTAAAAAGAGGAAGAGAAGGAAAAGAAAGAAAGAAAAAGAATGGCAAGCTTAATCTTCAAAATTAACCACAACCCACATTAACATTTACATTTGCAGCATTTAGCAGGCGCAGGCGTAGTTGTTGTTCTTGAAGGTAAAGCTTGCTGTAAGATCTCAAAAAAGGGGTTTGAGTCCCGTCCTGTCTCACGAGAGGTTCTGAGCCCTTGAGCCTCTGAGTGTCCAAACCTCTGAGCGTCCAAGCCTCCGAGCAACGATTATTGGTGTTTGGGATATTTTAAAGGTCCCGAATTACATCTTTGGTAGAATGGCCAATGCTAGGCCTGAATTTTTTGGAGGGAGAAACTTTCTTTGTTCATGTGTTTGTGGGTGGTTACCAGTTTATACTTGCTTTGGAGAACTGAAAGTTTTATCCAAAGTGTATTGAGACAGTATGGTACATTTCATGATCATATAAAATGCACCCTTGATTGGAAAAAAAGGAACGGATAATTTTGTGATAATTTTGATATTTAAGATGAAAAAAAAAAAAGACACCATTAAAGAAGAGATACATTAATATACAGGGACACGTATTTAAGGTATAACTTGAATTAATACAATGTAATATTCTGGTATACAAAATGCACCCTTGTTTGGAAAGTAAAGAACAGATAATTTTCATTTACATTTTGACATTAAGCCTTAAACGAAAAGACAGGCAGAGAAAAATTAATAAACCTTTAAAGTGTAATTATTGTTGAGGTAGATTTAAACATTAGGTTTATTTAAATGAGAAAATACATTCAAGATATAGGTTTATGTCATGGAATGTGGAACATTTTATTTATTGTTTAATCAATAAAAGAATGCTCCCTTGTGGTGTGTGTATTTGTGTATATGTGTGTGTGTGTGTGTCTGTGTGTGGGGAGAGTGTGTGTGTCACAATCAGATGTACTGGGGCCAAGTTTTGAGAGTGAATTGTTTTATGGTTTGAGGGTACCTGTGAAGTCAGACAGAGAGGTCAAGGTTTGTCCTGCTTCGTGTCTTCCGGGGTGGGGGTATAAAACTGTGGTATGCAAACCCCAATAAAAGTGTAAGCCGTGGTGCTCATCCTTTAATTGAAATGCAGATGTCAATGGTTAAAAGGATCGCATGGGACATGAAGTCTAAATGACCCTTGCCCAGATGCTACAGCATGGACATGGAAGCGTTCCCAAAGCCTTGCGACGCAGCTCCTGTGGAACAGTCTTATGTTCACTTGTTGATTGTTTTCCTTACACTTTTGCTTTTATCCAGCTCATCTCAAAAAAAGCTTGAAGAGTTTTAAGTCAAGAGACTCTGCATTCAATGATTTAAAGCCTAAACATATTTTCTTTTATGGTAGATTGACACAGCCTGCAGGTCAATTTTGTGTCATTATCTTGCAGTAGGATGAACCCTTGTGTATATCAGAGGGCACTGCATGCTCCTGTAAATTGTTTTGGTAGTAGCTTTGGTTCAGAATGCCACTCTTTATATTAATGACACTGGATCACACAAAGAAGCTTCACTCCATCATACTTCCTCTTCCATGTTTGACAGTTGTTGTCATACTGATGACCCATTCTTTTGCATATTTAATGATGTACAAAAACCAACAATTTTAATTCATCAGTCCATTAAGCCTTCCTCGAGTCCACTGCTGGTGTTTCACGACCCAAACACATTGAAATTTAAACACACCCTTTTTTTATTTTGCCATCTTGAAAACATTTGTCATGTTAAAAATTGTCTGCCACTTGAACTGCAACAACTGGGTTGTTTCATAAAGTTTTGTTTACTATATAATTCCATGTGTTCTTTTATAATTTAAATGTTTTCAGTATAAATATACAATGTTAAAAATAATAAAAAATAAAGAAAAGAGATGGTGTGTCCAAACCTTTAACGGTTAGAGTACATCAGTATATTGCATCTTTTCTTTTCAATGATCTGCATGCACCTGTTAAAAGCATGCAAATGGTGTGTAAGCACTGTCTTTAAGAATGTCCCATAACATTGCAACTGTGCAACCGTGTGTTTCAGGCAGTGAGATGGTGGAAGCTGAGAGGAGGGGTATACATATAGTCACATCACCATACACCATCCAGTTCACCAAAACCCCCAGATATTTCAAACCTGGAATGCCGTTTAATTTCAAGGTACAGTAGTGTAGCAGTTCTGTTCAGTAATATTTATATAATGTTTTTAACAATACACTGAAAATCTACAACCGGTAGCCATTTTGTATTTTATAGGACTACAACCATGATCAATATTTACAGTACATTACTTTTTACACCAAATACAGTATTCCACTGCATATAATTTAATATTAAAGTATTATACTGTTTTCAGTTAATTGTGTTTGGGGAAAAATGTGATTTCTGCTTATTGTACCATATACATGCACACACAAATAGAACTGTAATTAAATTTTAACAGTAGAAGAAACAGAAAATGGAAAGCAGCATTTAATGTTCATATAAATATAAAAATAAAAAAAGTACAAATGAATTGAGAACAGACATGTTTTATAGAAATATGCAGTATTTTGGCATTGATATTGACCATAATGATCTTACATTAACAACGAGACATCAATGACATGACCAAAAATCAATCAATTTGTGGTATATTGGTGCAACTGTTACAGGTATTACGGTATTTTGATAGCGCGCATGCGCTGTGTGTTGTCTCAATTAGCAGACTGGAAGTTAGTGAAAATAACAGTAAAGACTGCAAAGACATACCTCCGTGTCTCTCTCTCTTCATTTCCCATAAAAACACTACAGTGGCGACGAGGATGGGATTCCACAGTGAAGGAAAGTAAACGTGCAAGTGAATTTGCATTACTAGAGTAACAGTTTGCCTGTTATTGAAGCAACTGGAAATCGGAAGTTTCAAGCCGTTAGCTGTCCGTGATAGAGGAAGCTAATCAGTCGGCAGCTCAAAAAAAAAAAAAAAAAAAAGACCGGAAGACTGACATCTAGTGGCCGTCGTTAGTACTTCATGGAGAAATCGTAAGTACAACAAAACAGATATGGGAGAAAATAAACTGAAGTGAAAATCAAAACAAAAACCAAAAACAAAGAAAAATCAAAAACAATCGGAATTGCACGGAGGTAATAAACGGAAATTAAAGTGACAGCAACATGGCAATGATCGGCAAAGTTCCCGAATTTGAAAGTAAGAAAGAAGATTTTGAAACTTACTTAGAAAGATTTGAGAGATGGCTTGCGGCAAATGAGATTGCTGCGGAGAAGAAAGCGGACGTGTTCCTAAGTGTCTTGGGTCCGACAGAGTATGGACTACTGAAGAATTTGAGTCAACCAAGGAAAGTGACTGAACTAACGTTTAAGGAAATGACTGAAACTTTGTCATTGCATTTTAAGCCAAAGCCAATATTGATCGCTGAACGCTTCCGATTTCACAGGCGATACCAGAAAAACGGTGAAACGTTGACAGACTATATTGTTGACCTGAAAAGACTTGCTAGCACATGCGAGTTTGGCCAGTTCCTCAATGATGCACTGAAGGATCAGTTTGTTTGTGGAATGTCAGGTGAAGCTTACCGCAAACGACTCTTATCTGAGAAGGATTTGACTTTCAAACAAGCCTGTGAAATTGCTCTGGGCCTTGAACTGGCATACAAGGATACTAAGGAGCTGACGGAGCGTGCTGACCATTCCAGTGCTGGTGTTCACAAGGTTGCCAGTTTTGCAAGGGGAAGACAGATGAACAAACCACAGAAAGGTTCTTCGCATTCAAGTTTCTCTGCATCGAGCAGAGCGGCACAGAGCTCGTCAGCCAGACGAAAATTTGCATGTCATCGTTGTGGCAGAGAGGGTCATCAGCCACATGAATGCCATTTTCGCACTGCATCTTGTCATGCATGTGGTAAAACAGGCCATTTGAAAAAGGTCTGCAAAAGCAGTAAACGAGCAGGTAAAGCCCAGTTAGTGACAGCTACGGCTGACGAATTAAGTGCTCCCGTTGATGCCTTTGAACTTTTTACAGTTTACACTGCACAAGGACAGAAAGATGGGCTATTTCTACAACTGGAGCTCTCAGGGAAGATAGTAACCATGCAGATTGACACTGGTGCATCTGTCTCTCTAATTCCAGAATCCGTATACAAAGATCTTTTAAATGACTGCCCCTTGCAGCCAGTTAAAATTCATCTATCATCATATACAGGGGATACAATACCGGTTCTGGGACAAATTCAAGTTCCAGTCCAGTATAATGGAAATGAATGGAGACTGCCATTGATGGTAGTCAAGGGTGACAAAACGCCATTACTAGGACGAAATTGGCTGCAGAAGATCAAGCTTGACTGGGGTAAAATTTTCAGCCTAAAACAAGAGACAAGAACTGAGCTCTCTCTTAAAGCCATACTGGACAAGCATAAAGATCTTTTCAAAGATGGTTATGGAAAGATTAGAGAATTTCAGGCTAGAATCAGAGTTCAGCGTGATAGCAAACCAATATTCCATAAGCCGCGAACTGTACCATATGCGCTGAGGGATGCTGTGGAGAAAGAGTTGCAGGACTGCAAAGCAATGGAATCATCACTCAGGTGGAACGAAGTGATTGGGCAGCGCCTATAGTAGTGGTTCCCAAGAAGGATGGCTCTGTCAGAGTATGCGGTGATTACAAAGTGACTGTTAATCGTTGTATACTCCCTAAAGAATATCCACTGCCAAATACTGAGGATCTATTTGCCACCTAGCAGGAGGTAAAGTGTTTAGCAAACTTGATCTCTTATTCGCATATCAACAGTTACCTCTAGATCTTGAGTCAGAGCAGTATTTGACAATCAACACCCACAAGGGTCTTTTCCGTTATCACCGCCTGGCCTATGGTGTTTCGACAGCTCCAGCTGTTTTTCAGCACACAATGGACCAGATATGCAAGGCATAGACAATGTGGTCTGTTTTATGGATGACATTTGGTGTCAGCATCTACTGAAGAAGCACATCTAACAGTACTGGATCAGGTAATGGCCAGGCTAGAGAAGCATGGATTGAGGATGAAACTCGCAAAGTGTGCTTTCCTTCAAGACTCTGTAGAATACTTGGGGTACAGGATAGATGAGCAGGGTTTGCACCCTACAGAAGAGAAGGTGGAAGCAATCATAAATGCCCCAGCTCCAAGGAATGTCTCAGAGCTAAGGTCATTCTTAGGCTTGCTAAATTATTATGGAAAGTTTGTGGCCAACCTTTCAACATTGTTACACCCTTTGCACCAGCTTTTGCAAGCAGACACAAAATGGAATTGGTCACAAAATTGTGAAGAGGCATTCAAAGCCAGCAAACAACGGCTACTGAACAGTAAGTGCCTTGCGCATTATGATCCAGGAAAACCTCTCAGACTTGCCTGTGACGCCTCTCCATATGGCGTGGGTGCGGTCATTTCACATATCTTACCATCAGGAGAAGAGCAACCGATTGCTTTCGCATCACGGACCCTGACACCTACTGAGTGCAATTATGCTCAAATAGAAAAGGAAGCTCTGGGTATAATTTTTGGTGTAAAGAAATTTCATAAGTATCTATATGGAAGAAAGTTTGTGTTACTGACAGATCACAAACCACTTTTGGCCATATTTGGACCAACATCCGCAGTTCCAACTCTGGCTGCATTACGAATGCAACGATGGGCATTAATTCTCTTGGCCTATGACTATGAGATTCAGTACCGTCGTTCCTGTGACCACGCAAATGCAGATGCATTATCCCGTCTTCCATGCAATCATGGTCCTTCAAAGGAGGAGAAGGAAGGGGTGTTTCTGATCTCTCATGTGGAGGTACTACCGGTTTTAGCGAAAGACATTGCAGAAGAGACCAGGCATGACTCTATCCTATCCAAGGTTTTGGATCTCACACTAACCGGATGGCCTAAGTTTGTACCGAATCCAGATCTCAGACCTTTTTATGAAAGGAAAGATCAGTTGTCTACAGACCAAGGATGTGTTCTTTGGGGATCACGGGTGGTCATACCGCCTAAGTACAGAAGAAGATTGCTTTCCGACTTACATGAGGGACATCCGGGAGTCACTCGAATGAAAGCTCTGGCAAGAAGCTTCCTTTGGTGGCCGGGGTTAGATCATGAGATTGAGACATTTGTGGCTCACTGTACGCCTTGTGAAACTACACTAAATAGACCCCCGGCAGCCCCTCTTCACCCTTGGCCATGGGCCACAGCACCATGGGGAGAATTCATGTTGATTATGCGGAGGTTAACAAGCTGCAGTTCCTGGTGGTGACAACTGCGAAAAAGACTGAAAACCTTCTTAGGAATCTGTTTGCATCGTATGGCCTGCCGAAAGTTCTGGTTTCCGACAATGGCCCTCAGTTTACAGCACCTGAGTTTGAGCAATTCCTTAAGGGGAATGGTGTACGGCATATACTATCACCGCCATACCATCCAGCTTCAAATGGTGCAGCTGAGAGGGCTGTTCAAACCTTTAAGAAGGCATGGATTCGATTGCAGTCTCAGTCAGCATCTCCAAATCAGCAGCTAGCCCGTTTCCTGTTTACATACAGAAATACACCACACACTGTCACGGAGCGCACTCCAGCAGAGTTGTTCCTGAAACGGCAACCACGCACTCGTCTTTCATTGATTAAGCCTAATGTGTCAGATGTTGTATCCAAGCACCAGATCCAACAGCAGAAAGTGCATGATAAGAAATCAAAGTCTCTCCGGACATTCAGTTTGGGGAGAGGGTGTTGGTACGAGACTTCAGACATCCCAAGAAGCTTTGGATACCTGAACTATTCTGCAGTGTACAGGACTTCTGACTTACTGTGTGCAAATAGGCCATCGACAAGTTAAAGTGCACGTCGATCACATGCTACCATCAAGGTCTACAGCACAGCAGCGTGAAGGGATTACTGAAGACATGTTTGATTGCTTGCCAGTTGGTGGAATGCAGAGAGCTGAAACATCTGACCCAGACGATCAACCTGATCAAATTCAGGAAGCTCAACCTGAACGGCGCTATCCACAAAGGCAACGCAAAGCACCACAAAGACTTGATTTTTAGGTTTGAGTTGGAGATAAGTACTGTTCAGAAAAACTTATGTTAAATTGGTTGATCACTTTAAAGTAATGCATGTGTTTAGGCTAGAGCATATTAAGTTTGGTTTATGTTAGGGTTCAGTCTAAGGAGGGAGGAGTGTGGTATATTGGTGCAACTGTTACAGGTATTACGGTATTTTGATAGCGCGCATGCGCTGTGTGTTGTCTCAATTAGCAGACTGGAAGTTAGTGAAAATAACAGTAAAGACTGCAAAGACATACCTCCGTGTCTCTCTCTCTTCATTTCCCATAAAAACACTACACAATTAGCAAAGCATTTGTCAGAGCAGGTCGTTTGAGTATTATGGGGTAACTTTTTGCTACATAAGAAGAAATATCAGTGCTGCTCAATCGTTAATTGTTTCGTTGGAATAAAATTTTGCAACTAAGTTTTATATACGTTTTATTATTTATTCTGCACAAGAGGCTACTTGCGCGATGAAGTTATAAGAAAAAGTAGTGGAATCCTGGCTGAGAGAAGAGGTGAACGTCAGTGAGCAGCAGTATGGTTTCATGCCAGGAAGAGCAACACAGGCGAATTATTTGCTTTGAGAATGTTGATAAAGAAGTATAGAGAAGATCAGAAGGAGTTGCGTTGTGTGTTTGTGGATTTAGAGAAAGCGTACGACAGGGTGGAGAGAGGAGTTTTAGTATTGTATGAGGAAGTCTGGTGTGTCAGAGAGGTATGTGAGGGTGGTGCAGGACATGTATGAGGACAGTGTGACGGCAGTGAAGTGTGCAGTAGAACAACAGAGTGGTTTAAGGTTGGAGGTGAAACTGCAACAAGGATCGGTTTGTCTAAGATTTCGATGGTTTGGACATGTGCAGAGGAGGGACATGGTGATACTGGTAGAAGAATGCTGAGGATGGAGCCTGCAGGAAGTTGCAGGTAGTTCGTTTGAATGGGAGCAGCCGAAAGAACAAGAAGAAGATTCTATTCCATCAATTCTATTTTATTCTAAATTCTTATCACTATTTTTTTTTTTATTATATTTCACTCTAGTCTAATCTAAACATATTACAATCTCAATGCAAGTAAAATATCATTTATTTCATGTGCTTTGGCAACATTATTACAAAAGTTATCCCAATAAAGCACAGCTTGGATTAAAATTTTTAATTTGACACAGAGAGAGAGAGAGAGAGAGAGAGAGAGAGAGAGAGAGAGAGAGAGGCATAATGAGAGAAAGGGGCAGGGGCAGAGAGAGATAAAGGAACAGAGAGATTGTTTTATTTCTTTTACTGCAGCTGATGTGGGTTTAAAGTTTAGTTAAGGAAAGTCCAGTGCCACTTTAAATACATCAAATATTTGTATTAAATAATTGAGCTGAGTGTTTTTTCCTCTTTAGGTTTACGTGACAAACCCTGATGGGACACCAGCAGAAAACATCGACTTGCTGGTGTTTCACGAAGACAAAGCTGGAAAAACGGATTCAAACGGCTTAGCTTCGTTCCACTTAAACACCAAACCCTCAGATACTGAGCTGAAGATCAAAGTAGGTTTCAGTTTCTCAGTCATCTTCTCTGTTATTTTTTAATCTAAACCTGCTTTTGATAGTTTTTTTTTCTATCAAAAATGTAAAAAAGGATGATTCTGTAGGATTCTACAGACAGCATTTTTGATTTCATTTTCAAAATTTTCTCTTACGCATAGGCATGGATTATCACTTAGAACTGAATGAATGGAGGAAAAAATTAACACAATGCACACATTGTCCATACTTATTTTATAAAAACTCATTAGATCTAGAATTCTGCAGCTCTAAATCACACGCAGAGATACTGCCATAAGATTACATACATGTCGATAATAAATGAATGAATGAATGAATGAATGAATGAATGAATAAATAAATAAATAAATAAATAAATAAAGTTTTTAGAGAGGTGAGAAAAAGGTAGTGGTGTATGTAAATTACTTCCTGAAACACTTAAACTAGTGCTTCTTCCTCCTGTTTGTTTTATTTATGTATTCAAAAATGAAATGTGTGCTATAATTCCTGGTGCTGATTTTCATTAAATGCACCTTGTGCTTAAAACCATTCATTAAAATCAATGTATTCATCATATAAGTAACAACACACACACAAAAATCCTCCAAAAGCTCTTTGAGGTCATTAAGAAATGTGTACAATCGCTGTCTCACTTTGTGTGGAACTTGAATCGTATGTTACTATAGTTACGGATGTTTATATGTATATACATCACATTCATTTAGAACACTGATTTAACTGACAAACGCAAACTACCTGTGTGTTTAATGCTATGAACTCACACCTGAACTTAAATTTGATTTATTGTAAATGTTTTACTGATGACATTTATCTTAATATTAAATGTACAGCTATCAGCTAAAAAGTGATTATTATATAAAATCAACCACATTCCTTCTTTGCCGTATGCCAAGTCTCAAGCATTACTATGTTTCACCAAAGGTACAAACGAACGAGGAGAGCCTTAAAGGCAGGGCAGGAAGTCAAGCAGTTAACACATTCACAGCCCACACCTACAAATCCAGCTCCAAAAACTACCTGCACATCACCTTAACTACACCAGTGATAAATGTCGAAAGTCCGAGCAGTTTCACGCTGAATATACAAACGCCTTCAGAAGATAAAATTCAAGATATTACTTACATGGTATGTAGTTTTAAAAATTATATTTTCTCTTAAATGTGCAGTTTTGGGTAAAATTACTGCAAAATACTTTGTCTTGTATTTTGGGTTATAATCATGTGTATCACCACTTCATGGTTGTTTTTCCAGATTTTGAGTAAAGGGCTGATTGTGCACACTTCGAAGATAAAGAGAGAAAAAAATAATGTGATAACTGAAAATATAGTTATCACAAGACAAATGCTTCCTTCATTCCGACTGCTGGCATATTACCATGTAGGAACTACAGAGGTTGTTGCTGACTCCATCATGGTTGATGTGAAGGACACATGTAACGAACAGGTTGGTTGTTTATCATCATTGTTGTTGTTTATAAGGGTACTATTAGATAGATTGATGAATGTCAAAATGCCAGAGCTCATGGAACACATGCTTGCTTGCAGCTATAGTCCACACTTGTCTCCATCCCATGTAATTGGATGTTGTCTACACCAGCTTTAAGTTCATCCCCTTGATTATTTTTTGGTTTTCGACATTGTACGTAAATACCGAAGCCATTTAAAATATGAAAGAACCCACAAAAGAGCATGCTAAAAAGAGCAAGAATAAGTTATAGATTCTTCAGGGGCCACCTTTTGCTTTCATGATAGGTTTGCATGCTCTCTGTCAGCCTCTTGTGGTAGTCACCTCCAACTATCTTGAGTTTCCAGAGGTGTTGAGTGCTTGTTGTCTGCTTTTTCTGCTATATTGGTTAAGACCTTAATTTTGACTAAATCGCCAACTGTTCAACACTATCACACATTTTTTCACAGTGGGAACCACACATTTAGTACCCACCTATAAGAACCAAAATCTAAAATTTGGACTCATCAAAACAAAGCAAGGCCCAAGCAAGTGCTTCTAAAGAACAAGAAGAACTTGCTTGGGCCTTGCTTTGTTTTGATGAGTCCAAATTTTAGATTTTGGTTCTTATAGGTGGGTACTAAATGTGTGGTTCCCACTGTGAAAAAATGTGTGATAGTGTTGAACAGTTGGCGATTTAGTCAAAATTCATGAATTTACATTCATGTAAATCTGTGTTTTCTGAGGCTGGTAAGTCTAATAAACTTATCCACTGCAGCAGAGCTACCTCTTGGGCTTCTTTTCCTGAGACAGCAATTATGAGAGCCTGTTTTATCATAGTGTTTGATGGTTTTGGAGATTTTACTTGGGACACATTCAAACTTCTTGATTCTGATTTTACTTTATTTCTTTTAAGTAATGATGGATTGCCCTTTCTTTTTACTTAAGTGTTTTTTGATATAATATGGATCTGTAAAGTAGTTGTAGTAGCATTAATAGGGCTATTGACTCTGTACTCACACTTTCCTCTGGACAAGACAACTGTCTTCCCTCACCACATCCATAAACCAGCATTCTCCTACTGTTATACCTCATGTCCCTTCTCTGCAAATGTCCAAACCATCTCAATCGTGCCTCCCTCACCTTGTCTCCAAAACACCCTACATGTCCCTCTAATAAACTCGTTTCTAATCCTGTCTATCGTTGTCACTCAAAATGAAAATTTCAACATCTTCAGCTCTGCTACCTTAAGCTCCGCCTCCTGCATTATGGTATATTATAATGCCACTGTATCTAAACCATACAACATTGCAGGTCTCACCACAGTCCTATAAACTTTCCCTTTCACTCTCACAAGTACTCTTTAATCACAAATCACTCTTCTCCACTTACTCCACCGTGCCTGCACACTTTTCTTCACTTCTAACACACTTGCCATTACTTTGCACTGTTGTACCTGGGTACAACAGCACCACTCCACTGCCCTCCCTCTCATTCACACACATGTACTTTTTCTTATTCCTACTGACTTTCATTCCCCTTCTCTCCAGCGCGTAACTCCACCTCTCCAGGCTCATCTCCACCTGCTCCCTACTTACATCACAAAAAACAATATCATCCACAAACATCATAGTCCACGGAGACTTCTCTCTGACCTTGTCCTTCAACCTGTCCATTACCACTGCAAACAGGAAAGGGCTCAGAACCGATCTTTGATGCAGTTCCACCTTTACCTTGAATCAGTCTGTTGTTCTTACTGCACACTTCACTGCTGTCACACTGACCTCGAACATGTCCTGAGACACAACCTGCTTGAGGGTCAGCATTTTTAACCAAATGTTACTATGTTACTGTTTTGTCCTTGTCTCATGTAGTTTCTTGACACCCCCCCTCACACACATTTTTTGAAATGAAAAAATAATGCCAACTTAAACTTGTTCCTATAACAGCACCTAAGCAGTGCAAGTTTATATTCATGCACTTATTCTAATATGGTATCTTATCTATAGTAACAGCTCGTCCAGTACTTAAAAATAGATTGAAAATAATCTCTCTCTCTCACACACACACACACACACACACACACACACACACACACACACACACACACACAAACAAACTAAACCCTAGTGTTACAGCTTAACCTCTGGCCATTATACACTTGCAAGTATTAAAACTGGAGACTCATTCTATTAATTTTACATCAGTATGAGGAATGCATAATGAAGATACATGCATGATCTGTTTGAAATGTTAATGTTTATGACTGTTGATTTTTTTTAATGACTGTTGACATTTTATACTGTTGTATGGCATGCTTGTATAAATGTCAAAATGTTTTAGTAAATTATTTCTGTTTTTCCTTTTTTTTCTAATGCATCAAGGTTCATCTGAATATACAAGATCCTCAACCAGTGTATTTACCTGCTGATCAAATCAAGTTAAAAGTTACTGCTGCTCCTAGTGCAAGTGTTTATCTGGTTGCTGTGGATAAAGGCGTCTACGTTCTCAATAACAAGAACAGAATCACTCAGACCAAAGTGAGTAATTAACACTAGGCTTGTCCATGGATTCATCAGCTGATAAATAGCTAATTATAAAAAGAAAACACTGTACCAATTAAAAACACATTTGGATTTTACTTATTGTAATTTTATAATTAATACTTTCCAAACCTAACTTTGATTACCATCATGGAGCCTGCAAATTCTAAGAAGGTTCTACACTGTTGTCTTTGATAACAATGACTATGTAATGATGCACTGTGTAATGAAACACTATTTTAATTTCCCAATTTTTATTAAAAAAAACAACAAAAAAAACTTTATTCTGCATGGTGGTTTAAATAACAGATTTGAGTGTATGAGTGTATGAGTGAGTGAGTGAGTGAGTGAGTGAGTGAGTGAGTTAATGAGTAAGTAAGGGGGTTATTAGTTACTATTATTAATAATATATTTTATGCAGAAATGCAAAATATAAAATTGTTTGTCGTTTTATTTTTTATGAACGTAGTTTATTATTAACATTTGTGATGACCAGCATGTAAAAATATAAACTGTTCTAAACAATTAAAATAAAATACCTGCTTATAAATGGGCTGTTATATATACAGTATATATGCAGCTGTCCAGAGGTGGCAAAAGTACACACAGCCTTTACTTAAGTAGAAGTACAGATACTCATGTTTTAAAATACTCGGGTAAAAGTTGAAGTACTGATTATACATTTTTCCTCAAATGAAAGTAAAGAAGTCTTGGCTCTGACATGTACTTAAGTAAAAACTAGTTATTACTTCTACCTGTTTTAGTGTCACATATCATGATATTAATGATAGATGGTCAGGAATGTGTCTGTTCTCAGTCATGTTTACATCACTGACTCCCTCTGTCTCATCTACGTTAGCTTTACTTCTTGTTGCTTTCTGCCTGCTGATTCTTAGCTTCGTAAACTAGTCTACATCTGTGGTTAGTGAGAGTCAGGACTTTATACACCAGTGGATTGAAAAAGACGTGCAATGACAGAAAATCGGTTGATTGGCTTAAAACTGGCTTGTTTTCACTTCCCACCTCTGCAGCTGTCATGTCTCCTTCACCCCACCAGAGAATTGAACACTTCTAGTTCATAGGTCACTTTCTGCTTATAGAAATGTGTATCATCTTCTGCAATAATACAGTTCTGAATTGTCCACATTTGATGCTATATAATTAATACTGTTGGTGAAGTGTTCTGAAGGTAAATACATTTGTAGTTATTACACTGCTTTTGTTGTTCCCAAACTAACAGATCTGGGACGTTGTAGAACAGCATGACATCGGCTGTACAGCTGGAAGTGGGATAGATGCTATGGGGGTTTTCTATGATGCAGGCCTGCTGTTCATAACACAGACTGCAGGAAGCACTGCCGAGCGAAGAGGTATGGCACATGCCCGACACTTAACACAGACTCTCGTAATGAAACTCATGAGTGCTTTAGTCTCATGGTAAATGCACGAAGAGTCTTGCAAACTCATCAGTATCAACACTTGTCAGCAGTTACAGAACAAAATACCAATGAGTACTACTGTGTATAAATATTTAGAAATTTTGAATTGGATGCCATGGAATATTCTGACAGAAAGTGTAAAAGATGAATGACCATCTACATTACAATTCTATAAAAAAATGTCCAGGCCACGTGACAAGTGGAAATTTCTCTAAATTTTTCAATTAAAATCTTCAGTAGTTCTCTAATAAAAACACTCTCCTACATCAATATCTCCCTGAAAGTGAGCCATCATTCTTCTCACCCTTTTTTTTTTTCTTGCAATTTTATAATTGGGGTAGCAATGAAACTACCTTTAGTGTCAGGATTATATCCATGGATTATACTTCCCATCAGCCACTGGACTTCCATGGTTCATGTTACATGACTGTTTCAACCTGAAATACATTTTGGGAGCACCTGGTCTTAAATTTGTAGTTTGTGGTCATTGATTTTAGTTAAGTCCAGGTCTTTATGCTTTATGGGTTTCTTTGTAACATTTGTGGGTTTCTTTTGCTTTTTTATACAAATTTTACATGTTCTCCACCATAATGTGAGGCTGTCTTCTTTAAGATGGTAATAAATATGAAAATGTAATATAATATTATATAATAGAAAATCAGAGATTTCTCCTGCTTAATTTGTTTATCTTTTCATTGACAAAGTCACCACCTGTGCACCTGAATCGAAAAGAAAGCGGCGTGCCATCACCAAATCGGAACTCATAAGCACTTTAGGTAAGTACTATTTATAAAAAACTAAAAAATAAAAAAAGAAGAGACTTCATACTTTTTTTTTTCTTCACACGTTTTACTGTATATAATAGATAATAAAATGTAATTAATGTGCATGGTGACTAATTTTTTTCCAACTCAGTGAGCACGTACAATGATAAGCTGAAGAAGTGTTGCAGGGACGGATTGGTGGAAAACCTTCTGGGTTATACATGCGAGCGAAGAGCTGAATACGTCGAGAGTGAAGCTGAATGCCGCCAAGCCTTCTTGCATTGTTGCCAGAAACTTGCTGATGTAAGAAAAGCAGCTGTGCAGGAAGAACTGCACTTTGCCAGAAGTAAGTTACAGTAGCATTCTAAAGATTCTACAATGCATTATGGGGGAACAAAAGAAAAATGGGTAGGAGGTTTAGAAATGTGGTAAATGTGATGACTCCTGGTAATGTTTTTACCACTAGATTTTAGGTTGTGTTTTGGGAATTTGTGATTATTGAGCTACAGAAACAGAGCAAAGCGAGTTGTGTGCCCACTCATCAGGATTGGGGATCGGCTTGCCGCTCTCAAAAGCTTAGTAATAGGCCAGACCTAAAGAAAATAATCTTGGCCAAGAAGTCGTCCTGAGGCTGGTGCACCCAAGACCATGGAGTGCTGCCCCTATGGGGAGGAGCATGAGAAATTCTCACAGAGAGAAAAGTCTCCTTCCCGGCACCCTCAGGGAACCGCTGTACTATCTGGGTTTTCCACAAGGGCTGCGGTCTCTAGCAAAATGTTACATGTTTAGTTGCCTCCTGTCACATTTTAGAACACTGAACACCTAACCTCCCCCAGTAAAGTGTAGTGTCAAAACTAGTGCACCTTTCAGAGAAACTGGCAACATGAAAACCATTGCCAAGCATCTCTCTGTGGGTTAAAAGGTTAATAGAGAAGGGCTGCATGATCGTTTGTGCATCATACTCCGGATTTCAATGGCATGGAATCCACTACCGTAAAACCGGCGCTAACGTGATTGTTGACACAAGAATTGCAAGCTCTTCTGAAGGTGCTGTTCAGACAGAAAGTCAGGATACTACAGCCGGTATTTTCTACTTCCCAAAAAAAATGGGTGGTGTTGTGTCCAATTTTAGAATTTTGCAGTTTGAGCTGTTACTTAAGAACATACAGGTTGAAAATGCTGACAGTCAAAGGGACTGCATTTCAGATCCAATCGAAGGATTGGTTTGGGAGAATCTGCATCAAGGACTTATACTGCCATAGAATCTTTTTTGCCGCAACTCAGGAAGTCCTTGAGGTTCGCTTTTGGGGCTGAAGCTTACCAGTATCAGGCTTTTCTCTTCAGCCTAGATTTGTCACTCAAATATTCTCTGATTCTGTAATACGTATGAAAGTTAGAAGAAGTACAGTTTCTCTGGTATCACCACATTAACCGTCCGTGTGGAAACAAAGGTTCCGTTTGGTGTCCTGCTAATTTACGTAATTTAAAACACCATAATTATTTTCAACGTTTACAAGAATATTTTGTCTTCATGCTTTATGTTGAGTTTGGTTCAATATGAGTAAAGCATCAATATTTGTCCATGTGCATGTTGATTAGAGTATTAAAAAAATTGAGAAGTATTAATTTAAGGTACATTTAAAATAGATAGAAATGTGAGATTAAGTCAAATATTAATCATGACAATCATGCTATTAATTGCAATTAAGTATTTTAATCAAGTGACAGCCCTAATATCTATATATAATGTGAGGTCCAGTTACCAGTGTGACACTAAAACAGGTAGTAGTAATGGCAACTTTTTACTTAAATACATGTCAGAGCCCAAACTTCTTTACTTTAACTTCAGTAAAAAAGTCAATACCTAAACTTTTACCAGGATCTTTTAAAACATGGGTATCTGTACTTCTACTTAAGTGAAGAATGTGTGTACTTTTGCGCTGGCCAAGATGTCCAGGAAGGATGTTTTACTGGAAAAATTGCAAAAAGTCAATGCCATCTAATTTCTCTCTTAAATTTTTTGTGTTGTTAAATGTAATATACAAAGGATTTTTTCCATATTATTTAAGGTGAAGAGAAAGAGGCAAATAAGATGTCTGATGAAATTACATCACGTTCAAAATTCTATGAAAGCTGGATGTGGGACAAAGTGGATATTCCCAGGTATGGATGAAAAAAATATGGTCAGTAGGAATTTTTTGTGCATTGCAGTATTAATGGCATTTTTCTTACAAATAAGCAAAAGTGATTAATACAATCATTGTACAAAATGATTCACAAATCAGTTCGAGTAACTTTCCAAGAGTATGCATTTTAGTGTCTTAGTCTAATGGAAAAAAAGCTCATACCTTTAGCAAATTCAGAAAAGAGCAAACCGTTATATTCTAAGGCACAAGGCTGGCACGCTGGCAGTCTGTCACAGCGAGGTTTTAACAAACTATGAGCCGCTTAAAAAAAAAGTCTATAGTGATTGCATTGTGGAAAAATACTGAAGCGCAAACAAAAAGGAAAACAAGAACAAAGGAATCCAAAAACACAAATGCAAAGAATCCAAAGAAAGCAGTGCAAAAATATTTTGAAAAGAGAAAGCAGACAGAAGCCAAAAATACAAACTGGCATGATTAACAAACCTTAACAGGTGGCAGCTACCACAGGGACATGCAGATAAACATAATGGCACAGGTAACAATAATCAAACAATGATATTATTTATACACAAAGTCTAACAATATCCAGCTGGATGCAATCACGGCCAACTGGACAACCTAATTCCATCTTGTGGTGGAACTAGGAACACATGGGATATCCCCCAGATCCAGACATCTCTAAAAACATGTTCTCCAGGTTAATAAAAGGGAATATGCAAGCATTATTAAATATTTAATTATATTTTTTTATAAGAAACCTTACCTGTAACATACCTGTTATTCACTACAGCGATTTAAGCTGTAGTGTATGACCCAGATACAAAGGAGGTACAAGGAAGTGCAAGTAGCCCCTTGTGCAGAATTAATTAATTAACCACAGTGAGGCAACATATTGCATCCCATGCAATTACTGTTTCTCCACACAGTGGTACTAATGTGAAAATTCAAGATGTTGCCCTACTAGACTCCATCACCACCTGGGTGTTCACTGCTGTCAGTATTTCACAGGAAGGTAAGTAGGTTCAAATTCATATTGCACCAATAAGCAGGCAAGTAACCTCTTATTGTGTTTCTGCAACAAATATTTTTTATTTAATCTTTTTTCTTTTGCTAGAAAAAAGCTCATTTGTTCAAATTTTTATTAAAATATATATTTATAAAGAATGTTTGTTTTGAGAACAAAATCCCTCACAAAAAATAAAATACTTATTGTTTCCTGTGTTCTTAGGTATTTGTGTGGCAAATCCATTTGAGCTGATAGTTAAGAAGAACTTCTTTATTGATCTGAAATTGCCGTACTCTACCTCAGTCAATGAACAAATAGAGATCAAAGTGGTTATCCATAACCTAAACAACAAGCCCATGACAAAGGTTTTTTGTCAGCAAAACATATGCCTTCTTATTTTCTTTTTACAGAATTTTATGCTCAGTTGGCAAAGCCAACAATGGCACGTAGAACGATAATTATTCTTAATGTTACACAGGTTTTTGTGGAGCTGAAGGAGACAGAAGATATATGCAGCATGGCCAGCTTTAAGGAGAAGTATCGCACAACTGTCAGCGTTGATAAACAATCGTCCAACGCGGTTTCTTTTGTCATTATTCCTCTTAAGGCAGGAATCCACAAAATCGAGGTGAAGGCCTTTGATCTAGTATCACAAGTGACAGACGGTGTGGAGAAAGAGTTAAAAGTAGTGGTAAGCTATTAAAATTGTAAAAAAAGAATGAAAAAAGAATGAAAAAAGAATGAAAAAATGTGTTATTTCTGGTAAACGTAAATAAATTATTGGACACCTAAGCAGCACATCTATATGTTTAAATTTTAAATTTCAAAAACACTGGACATTCCTTACAGTTTTGTTCTTGAACTTAACAAGCAAAAATATTTGAATATCTTAAGCATAGTCACATTTCCTGTGGTTGATGTTAAACCTCTTTTAAATCATTTTTACTTCTCATAAGCTTGAGATTTTGCAAATTTTAAGCATTTACTTTTAAAACAGAAGGAACATTATTTAACAAAGCTTTACTTTTACTTTTCAGCATATACATGCACACACAGCATTGTTTTTTAAATCGCTTTCTCGAGGCTCTTGTCTCTCTTACATTTTGTCCCTTCTATCACTCTGTGAAATAGAGTGTGTTCAAAACATAGCGTAGTGTGTGATTCTGACAATTCAGTTACATTTACATTGATTGCATCAAACAGACTTCCTTATCCAGACCGGTTACAGTTATCTTAGTTATACAGCTGAGCTGTTGATGGTTGAGGGCCTTGCTCACGAGCTCAGCAGTGGCAGCTTGGTGATGCTGGGATTGAAACCCATGGCCTTCTGGTTAAAAGTCCAACACCTTATCCACTGAGAAACCACCATTCCCAAATTCTTCCTCCCCCTATTCAAACTTTAAACTGTTTGTTCGACCATGCCCCACTTCCACATAACCCCACCACCCAATTTAGGCCAGGGAACCATCGTTCTGCATCCAGAGAGAGAGAGAGAGAAGGGAGAAAGGTTAAGCTCCCTGTTATACAACACCAGATGGTCCTTTACCAGCTGGACCAAGGCAAACTTTATAATTCTCTCTGGTAGTTAAGCATTTGCTGAGTTAATGCGAATGAGCTGAGTTTGCAGAACATGGGGAAAAGAAAACCCTGACAGTGCTGTTTCAGAATGCAGTGGAAATATCCCACTTCATGTCTAGGTGCTCCAAAGGTTGGATCCAAATCACCTGATAGTCCTCCAACTGAGCTTGGAGCAAAACATCTCTAGGTTATGTATGTAACCCTAGTTCCCAGAGAGAACGAGACGCTGTGTTGCAACGCTTTGGGAATACCTCGCGTTGTCCAAGCTCTGAACTATGTGTAAAATCCGGTCAATAAACAAGTTGTGATGTCATTGGGGGCAACGTAAACCAGGAAGCTACAAAATGGCTAAGCGATGGTATTGACATTAGCTTCTGACAAAGAGAAGGTAAGTGCCATAGGGATGCAGAGAGTGTGGCGCAGGGACACAGCATCTCATTCCCTCTGGGAACTAGGGTTAGGGTTAGGGTTAGGGTTACCTAGAGATATTCCCCATTAGACTCGAGCTGAGTCGCACAATTTGGGAACGAGTGTCCAATCATGGCACACTGACCAGACCCTGCTTACTGTGTGAGAGCTACACATCCAGAATGTAGGACAAGGGAGCCAGTTTGGCTCTAAG
This sequence comes from Silurus lanzhouensis, assembly GCA_039877035.1. Lineage (NCBI taxonomy): Eukaryota > Metazoa > Chordata > Actinopteri > Siluriformes > Siluridae > Silurus > Silurus lanzhouensis. The sequence continues at coordinate 549,194 of JBCEWE010000243.1, read as the reverse complement.
GTCAAGGTCAGCGGGGTGGATGAGCTCACAGCGTTGCAGATGTCCTGGATTCAGGCTGTAGAGGCCGAGTGGAGTGAGCCTTGACCCCGAGCGGAGCACACTAAAGTCAGAGCAGAGGACTTGTAAGATGATGAGCATCCACAATCCACCTACCGGGAGTCTGCGTATTGGCAGGGCCAAACAGTTTCTCCAACTTATCCACGGACTTGTGATATATTGTTTTTTCCTTAAAATATGTGAATAAACATATTCTTAGTTTAAATATTTAATATATTTTCTATGTTCTATTTAAACTATGATTCATTTTTTGCAGTTAGGCTTGTAAAATGAAGTTACCAAGCACATTTTGGGAATGAGGTTACAGGCTACATGTAACCAGTTGAAGATTATTGCAGCAGGATGAAAAATATTTTATAGTGTTTGGATTGTTAGTAAAACACCATTTTCTTGTTTGTACTTTGTGTTTCTTGGTTCTGGTGCATGGGAAAGACTCAGGGCATTTTGACGTACACAGGAGAGGTCACTATAATATTAGAGCCTGACAAGCACGGTGAGTAAACACTCTTCTGTGTTTGTTATTTCAGCATGCTTTTGCCTACCAGATTTCAGGAGCAAATATTATTAGGGTAATAATAATCTTTGTCATGCTGTTTCTCTTTATCTGGCAGGAGGACAGCAGCGATCGGATATTAGTAGGCCATTCCTGAAAAACCAAATGCCAGACACAGATGCTCACACCTACATAGCTGTTAGAGGTAATGTTTCTAGAACACATAATAAAACAAAATTTCACATAGGTATTAGAGGAGCCTTTCTTAAACAGCAGGTTTTCACCAAAACAAGCTGTCTTTTTTTAGCCAGTCATGTCTTTTACTTTAGCTTGGACTCTTCGGTTAATAAGCACACATCATCAATACACAGGGTGCTGCTCAACAAAACTCATCTCATGGAAGATACACACAGGTGTTTGATCCTTATGAGTTTACATTTAATAACAACAATGTAGAGAGATAACAAGTAACAGGTGGAAAACATAAAGGACACAGTTAGGGGATAAGGAGTATGGGTTAGGAAATGGGGTTTAGGGACTTTGGGCCCAGTAGCGCTATCTGGTGGCCAGAAAACAAAAGCACTTTCACAATGTCCCAGATCCTGACACCTGATCCATTTTAGGAAAAACAAATTTTCTAAAAGTTACAAATAATAAATATAAATAATTTTACACTTATACTTTAAAGATTACATTTACTCTCAATTATGTGCAGGTATTTGCCCTGCTTTTGGTGTAAGCAAGGAATTCTCAATTTGTACAAAAAAATTATAATTTTAAACAAGCATAAGGTAAATGAGTTTGAAAAAGATCAGACAGACTTCTGCATAAGTAAAGCACTATTTTTCTAGACCTGTATATAATTGTGATTATAATGATATTTGACCACTGGGTGTTACGTATTATTCAACCAGGTACAATAGTCTGTGGTTTGTGGTTCTTACAGGCAGGCCTTTGTCACAGATGATTGAGGAAGCAATCAGTGGTAGAGGTCTAGAAACCCTCATTAAACAGCCATCAGGCTGTGGAGAGCAAAACCTGATGGCCATGGTCCTGCCTCTAATCGCAACACATTACCTGGACAAAACCAACCAGTGGAGTGATGTGGGGGTGGACAAACGTACCGAAGCGCTCGGTCACATCAGTACAGGTTGGATATAAAGCTTAAAACTGGGCTTTTCCATTTTCAGCATTGTGGAATAGACGGAAGCTGGTGCCCACCAGTGCTACACACCGAAATGCACATATATAGAAAGACTCAACTACAGAGATGAGAACTAGTGTTCAGGCTTCTGCTCATTGTCTCTCCTTTCTTTATCGCAGGCATTCAGACAGAGCTTACATATCAACAGAGCGATCGTTCCTTTGGCATGTGGCCAAGCTCAAGAGGCAGCACATGGTTAGGTTTTTTTTAATTGTTTTTTTTAATTTTATTTTATTTCTAATTATTCATGGGTAATTGTAATATTGTTGTTATATTGTTTAATTGTTATTATATTGTATTGTTCAAACTACACTTGTTTCCTGAACATAATTTTAATAAACACAATAAACAATAAAATACATTTTTGAGATCCAAAATGATGAGATTGAAAATTGAAATGTTGAGAAAACAACTCCAGTATAATAATAATTATTATTAATATAATAATAATAATAATAATAATAATAACAGGCAATGTATTATAATTCTATTATATTATCCATAATCCTGGATAAGTATAGCACTTTTAAGTTTCAATTCATGTGTGAGTTCAGTTTGTTGAACACACAGTTCAGTTTAAGGTCAGTTGCATCAGCGTTCTAAATAAATGCGCTGCTTATAAACACCTGTAACCAAAGTTCCAGTTCCATCCAGACTGAGACACCTATTATACACATTTTCTAATGACCTTCCTGAGCTCCATGGAGGATTTTTGCATGTGGTGGAAATTCTATGTTAAAAACATTCAATTTGATAAATAGCTCCAAGCACAAGATAAAACTAGAGAAGAAAAGTATTAGAGATGTGACACTACTTCATCTCTGTATGTGATTTGGAGCAACAAAATAAAAAAATTTTGTTTATGATCAGAATCATATAAATGCGTAAGACAAATTAAGCTTTAACCTGTTAATGCTTGAAAGAGACCATGGTATAAGGTTATAATCCATGGCAAGTTGGGAGGCTATTGTTCACCTCTACATTGCTCACTAACATTTTGTAAGACATACACATACCCAGCACTGGATTATTACTCACATGTCTGCATTTCTCTCCAGGCTAACTGCGTACGTGGTGAAAATGTTCAGTCTGGCGGATGACTTGGTCACCGTACACCCTAAAGTCATTTGTGATGCTGCCGAGTGGCTTGTTACTAAAACAATGTCTCCTGAAGGGATGTTCACTGAAGTGTCCAGCATTGGCTCCAGCTCTATGGGAGTAAGTTACCACAATTGACCTTTTAAAACCTTTATATCTCACTGGTACATTCAGGACTTTGGTAAAGACGAATGTTCCAGTGTTATATGGTTGTCTTAGTTCTTTAAAAAACTAGTAAAAAAAGTACAATAAAGAAAAAAAAATGTTTAGAAAAGTACAATTTCTTAGATTTTTACTTGAATAAAAGTTCTAGAAGTTCTCACTTGTAAAAAAAACATGAACAGTAACAACATTGATGCAAGAGAACACTGTGGGAATGATGGATGCACTTCAATGTTCCACTATGCACCACATCACACCTTTATAAGGAAACAGTCGCTCAATCTTCTAATTCTGTTTTTCTATAGGGCAAAAGTTCCGGTCTAACCATGACTGCATTTGTACTGATGGCATTACAGGAAGCGCAGCAACTTTGTAAAAACGACGTACCTGTAAGTATGAAGGCAACTAGAGAGTTCTACATCTAAATATCAATCTTATGCTTGATGTACGAACACATGTGTAATCACATGATCCCATGCTTCGCCACTCAGTCTCGTTTGATTTCAATATCTTTTCAGAATTACCAACAGCACCTGCGCAGCGCAGCAAACTACATTGCAAGGAACATTGATTCAACAACGGACACATATGCTGTGGCCATGGCTTCCTATGCTCTGGCAAGAGATGGCCAGATGGATACCAACCATTTGTTTAGATTTGCTTCATCCGGTAAGCCGGAGAATTAACACTTCCCAATCCCAACATGTGTTGTTCTTGTGTATTTTAATGAAAAAAATATAAACAGATTATACCAGTTAACAAAAACGTATGTTATCAGTGGGACAAAACTGCTGATTAACTCCAGGTAAATATTTTAATTCCTGCTACACTTCCCTTAGCTAACTATTTCATTTGTTCTGTATGTCTGGATCACACTGACTGGTGTGCTTACAATCTACAGATATAATTGCAAATGAACATTAAACCAATTATAATATGTTATGGTCATGATTGTACGATAAATCTGCCTCAGCATTGATGCTAAGTCAGTAGCAGAGATTGATAGCTGCCTGTGTGCTTTATTTTTTAAGACCGGAGCAACTGGCCTGTGAAAGAGAGTCATTTTTTCACCCTGGAAGCAACCGGATATGCTCTCCTGGCCCTGCTGGAGACTCAAGATTATGAGAAGGCCAAACCCATTGCAGATTGGCTGAGGAGGAATCAAGCATTAGGAAGCGGATATCGCTCCACCCAGGTAATGATGCTATACATTATTTTACATTTTAATGCATTGCCTTTATTTATCATTTATAGGCAATGCTATCTTTTTTTAATGTAACGTAAAGAAATTCTGTTACAAAATACAACAAGTGAGTTTCTCCGCCCTCAATTTGTAAACTGGCATTTTACCATGTTTCTACACATTTATTTAGAATGCAGTCTGTAGTATCTGTTACTGTGTCTACTGGTGTTTCACAAAAAATTGAAATCTAATATGCTGATGGTTTTAGCTTTGCTAATCTCCACCTTCAGGCTACCGCCGTGGTGTTTCAAGCTGTAGCTAAGTACATGACAGAAAAACCTAAGAACAAGGAGGGAACCATGACCGTCATTGTCAGTTCCACTGCAAGAAGTACAGAGTTTAAAGGCTCATTCTCCAAAACTGATAAAAATCTACAACGCTCAGACAAGGTAAGGAGACATGGCAAGGACTTTAAAATGCTCTTTAAGAGGCATGCAATATGTGTTGACAGATATCTTCTGTAACCTTGACCCGGGACAGTTCATAGGACAGCGTGCATACACACATTAACACTTGTTTATATAGCCAGTAAATCTATTGGCATGTTTTTAAGTGGTAGGAGGGAACTAGACAATCCAGATGAGACCTGAGCTGAAGCTCTGGAAGACTGATCTGGGGTCAGGAGGCTACAAGGCTCTTTATGGTGAATATATTGTGTTAATACTGTGTTGCTTTCAATAGTTCTTGGCAAATGGAGATCTAACAGTAACAGCGTCTGGCCAAGGGGAAGGCTCCATATCGGTGAGTGACCTCAATACATTTTTTTTTGTGTAATTAATATACTGTGTATCAGAGATGCCAAAACTTGTTCTTGCAGGCAAAGTTGCCACATGGTGACCTTTGATTTTGCCCACAATGCCATATATAGTATGAGCAGAGGAAATAATAGGGATAATGCCAGTTGGAATAACATTTGCAAAAATAAGAAGCAGTTGCATGTATTAGGTATTGAATTTTTTTGTACAATGAATTAGATTATTCCTCATTGTACTATACGTTTCACAGAATCAGAATTGAAAATATAACTGCATTAGTAAAAAAGGTTACAGAGTAGTTATGTCAGGAATCCACCTGCCACACCCCCTTTGGCAACTGTCATGCTGCCGCTATCCCTGCCGCTCCTGGCTTCAATACACACAAGTTGGACTTGTTAACCACTCATGGGGCGGATTTGTACGGCACGTGTGCGGATTCATTAAGGTGCATTCACCCCTATTCCCCACAGAAAGAGCCAAAATCGCATTCCACATCTCTCTCCTGTCTGGGGACTCTCATTCCACATCTCTCTCTTGCCAGTAAGTTGTGGAGCGCGGCTGGAGGCAATTTCAGCTCATGCTCCCCCTTTATCGGGCTTCTCACAGGGATGTTTGGACTGACTACGGCGGATCTACACTAAATCCCGCTCGATTCTGAAAGGGTTTCCACGAGCGTGCCACTTAGCTCTAGGGGTTCCACGAGCGTGTCGCTCCGCTCCGGAATTTTCACATGCCCCCCTTCGCTTTAGAGTTTCGACGAGCGCTCTGCCCCAGTGTTTCGCCGATGGCGCCGCTCCGCTCCAGTTCTCATTAGAGCACTTCTCCGACGGCGACGGCTCGCCTCCACGCTCCTCCGACAGTGACTTTTCACCTCTGAGCTCTTTCAAAGCCGACGTCTCTTCTCCGAGCTCCCCCAACGGCGATGTCTCGCCTCCGAGCTCCCCTGACGGCGACGTCATGCCTCCGAGCTCCTCTGACGCTGACGCTTCACGACAGAGTCCCTCTCAAGGCAACGTTTTGTCTCCAAGTTTTTCTAAAGGTGACGTCTCGCCCGCAAGTCTCGCTGGAGGTGACGTTACGCCTCCGAATGCCTGTAAAGATGGTGTGGCGGCCCCAAGGTCCACTGAGGGTGAAGACAACATCTCTCCTCCGTGTCCATCTCAAGGTGACGTTACGCATTCAATCTCCCCCGACGACGATGTCTCTCCTTCAAGTACATCTCAAGGCGACGTCACGCAACCAAGCTCCAATCAAGGCGACGTCTCACCTCCATGTTCCCCAGAAGGTGACGTCTCTCCCCTGAGGTCCTCTGAAGGTGACATCGTGCCTGTAAAACCCCGCAGAGGGCTTTGCTTAGTCTCTGGACTCCACCAAGGACGTCTTTCTGCTCCCGGCACCTGTAGAGGGCGTTGCTCGGCCTCCAATCCCTGCTGAGGGTGTCGCTCTGCCTCGGGACTCTGCAGAAGGCGTAGCTCCTCCTCAGGACTCCACCGTGGGTGTCGCTTGATCTCTGTTTTCTGTCATGGGCATCGCTTTGCTTCCGGTCTCCGCCCAGGGGGTCATCCAGCCCTTAAGCCTTGTTGAGAGCTCCACCCAGTCTCCGGTCATTGCCACAGACGTTGTGCCAATTCGGGTTTCCGTGGTGGACGTAGCTCAGTTCCAGGCCTTCGTAGGGGCAGCGCTCCGCTCCTGACCTCCGTAGTGGGCACCCCTTTATTCCAGACCTCCACAGAGGACATCGCTCCATTCCAGGTCTCTGGGGTGGACATCGCTCTTCTCCAGACCTTCATCGTGGATGTCACTCTGCCCCAGTCGCCCAGCCTCTGGTCTCCTCCGTGGAAGTTGAACAGCCTCTGGACTCCGCTGCGGACGTTGCTCAGCCCTTGTTCTCCCTGCCAGAAGCATCTCTCCACCTCTGGTCTCCACTGAGGGCGTCGCTCTGCCTCTGGTCTTCTCCGAGGAGAATTCTGAAGGGGAATTCTAACCGAATCCCCTTTAAACCCTGGACGGATGGCGAGGCTCTTCTCCAAATGCCCTGGCCCACCAGGCGTATGTGGGTTTGGGGGGCATCAGATGCTGCCAACGGGTGGTGGGGGTGGGGGTAAATGTCAAGAATCCACCTGCCATGCCCCTTTGGCGGCTGTCATGCTGCCGCTATCTCTGCCGCTCCCAGCTTTAATTACACACACACCTGTGACTCGTTAACCACTCATCCCTGGCACCTACATATACCCCCTCGCTCCCACTCACTCATTGTCCATTATTGCTTGTATCTATATGCATAACCCTATGTGGTCCTTCCCGTTCGGACTCCACTATCCTGAAACGGCTGTGCTTTTCCCCAAGCACACCTCAGATCGGCTGCGCTTTTCCCCAAGCGCACCTCAGACTACTCCATCCTCCCTGTTGCTTATTCCAGGACTGTGTGGACGTCACCCCTCCAGGGCATACCACGGCTATTACTCTCTCTATATATATATCTAAGGACTGCTGTTTATGTGTGTTTGTGTCACTCACTCTATTTAACCCCAGCGAGCTGCACTCCAGATTCCGCCTCCATTCATTTGCCACATGACAAGTTTATTAATTAATCGATTGATTGATTGATTGATTGATTGATTTGTCCGTAAATCATAAATGAAAAGAACTAGAGCAACTTTTATTTGAATAGAATGCAATTTGTTATAGTGCACATTTACTCATGATCCCTGGCCCTCAATTAAGTTCCTTCATTGGCCCTTCTTTGTAAAAAAAACTGCATCTCTGCTGTATATAGAGCCATTTATTTATTTATTTATTTATTTATTTATTTATTTATTCATTTATTTTTTAATTTATTTATTTATTTAATGTAGCATATTCCAAACACAGTTTGAGATGAAAAGGTAACACAAAAGAAAAAGCCTAGTCAGAATATTTCTAGGAGTTAATAGGTAGATAGTAGATAGGTATCAATAAGTAAATTAAAATAAAGTAAAACACAAGAAAATACATTTGAAAGTTTTTAAAAAATATGCAGATATAGATACAAAAATCTTAGAAATTATAGTAAGATTTCAGAAATAATGGTTTCTGTTGAATGGTTTGCTATAAAAAAAAATCATAAACATTTACTGTTACTACTCTATTATTATTCTTATTATTTATTTATTTCTTTTATTATATACCAATATATGTACGTTTTGGTTTTTTTCCAGGTTGCCACTTTGTATTACACCAAACCTGGTGAAAATTATACAAAGTGTAACAAATTTGATCTGGAGGTTAAATTGACCAGAGACAAAACAAGTAAGTGTAAAAGTATTTTAAATATATAACTTTTATTAGTATTATTATAACAGTGCTGTGGTGCTTGAAGACTTGATTACCACAATAGAGTATTTAGAGCAAATTTATGGATCCTGGGAATTTAAATAGACCTGTCTGCTGGGAGATCTTTCATTCAGAAATATTTTATATCTAGCAGGGCAACAATCTAGACCTGTTAAAAAAACATGTTTCACCATCAAGCTAATATTTCTGCTTATTTCACTGACACAAGGTCATGAATTATGTGAGTCAATGGTCTTGATTAAATTTTATTTTAATTGTAGAGTGCAGGTAACAGTGGACATTGTCACAACAAAAATATATAGACTCAGGATATGCATTTTAAAAATAACATTTTATTCCTAATGAGTGTGGTGATGGTGGTGAGGGGAAAATTCCCTAAATCTATATGATATACTGATATAGATACCAGAGAGTGAAATCTTAAATCATTCGTAGCTACATACATCTATCTACTATTTAGTCTATGCATACAGTTGTGTGTCTTCAACTTGTGCGAACAGTTTGTGTAAAAAACACATATAGCTAAAATGTAATTTAGGAATGCAATCATTTAATGGCTGCAATCAAATTTAACACAATAGTTTGAAAAGGCATTAGCGAAGCATAAGCAGGCTACAAACAGGAAGTGACCCTTGACCAGGTGGATTTCAGAATTTGGGTGAACACTCTGTGCGTGCAGTGGGAGCTGTTACAGAATACCCTTTCATAGCAACACCTCTAAGTTTTTTCCTATGGGTTTGTCAGAATGGTTACTGTGGAAATCCTCGGTCAGTGACTGGTTAAGAATATCCTTCTTGTTTACCCAACACTTCTCCTCTGGTCTGTACCCCTCCCGGTCCACAAGGTATTGGAGTCGACACTGAACCCCCACCCCCTCTTTTTGTGACCGTAAAAAGGGATCATAGTATATAAGTTGGGGCACCATCAAGAGGAGGTGGGGATCGCGTCCTGCTTGCTCATCATTTGGAGGCATGTGTGCAGATTTAAAGATGGAGACGTTGAAGGATGGAGGAATACGGTATTCAGGTGGTAGCTGTAGACGATAAACGACCGGGTTAATTGGACGTGCAATCTTGAGAGGACATTTTCGTCTGAAGCATGCGGTTTAATATGCTAGGAGAACTGCTCAGAGGACCGTGTCATTCCACTCACTCTGAGCCGTAAGGATCTGGAATTTTATTGCATAGTTTGTGGTCGAGTCTGATCCCTGGTGCAGCTGCAGAAGTTGTCTCAAAACATCCAGTCCTCTTGCTGGATACTAAAATACATCTTGACACACGTGTAGGAGCCTGTCAAATATGTGTAGGAGCCTCTGATCTGTTCATTGTTGTCCCAGGCTGCCAAATCCAATTCTAAGCCTTTTAGGTTAGCAGTGTTAGCAGCAGTGTGCATTTCACGGGAGTCTGTGTTGTAGGTATCCGCTTGGCAAAGAAAATAGTCTTTGCACTGTACTGCACTGCACCGTGAGCAGCCATAAGCATAGCCTGCAGAGCTTGTAGGACGTTTGTATCTGCAGTCTGGTACACTTTTAGCTGCTCTAGGAATGCCATGAGATTGCTGATCTTATTTTTGGAAATGTTTTATTCTCTTTACTTTATTTTTTTGCAGCTTCCTACCCCGGTGCCCTTGCAAGTTATACACTCACCATAGAGACTAGGTGAGTAAACCAGATTTTCTTGGCACTTTAATTTGCTCAAATTCTCAAATTATTTTCCTGTGAACAAACAGTTGAATGAAATTTAAACAAATCTCAAGCAATTAAACTTTGAGCCTATTATTAGAATGAAAGTGTCCAAAATATGGTAATAATAATAATAGTGCATTTTATTTCATGGCACCTTTCAAAACACCCAAGGTCACCTTACAGACAATATACAGGTCATTGCATAAAACAGAACACACAACAGAGAAACAGCATTTGCATGTAAAATTCATTTAAATCTCAATAAAACATTTCATAAAAAGGCCTGTATAAAAAGATGTCTTAAGACGCTTTTTAAAAGTCAACAAGCACTCTATTGCGAATATCAAGGGGAAGAGAGTTCCATAGTCAAGTCAAGTCAAGTCAAGTTTATTTGTATAGCGCTTTTCACAACAGACATTGTCTCAAAGCAGCTTTACACAAATCAACAGTGATGGTGAATAGTGTGAATTTGTCCCTGATGAGCAGCCGTGGCGACTGTGGCAAGGAAAAACTCCCTTAGATGTTATGAGGAAGAAACCTTGAGAGGAACCAGACTCAAAAGGGGAACCCATCCTCATCTGGGTGACATCAAGAGTTTGATCATAAATCTTTCAACGATACAGAACACTGGAGAGTGAGAACTAACATGAGTACTGGAGTATAAGTTTATAAGTGATGTTCTTTCTGCAGTCTTAAACAGTCTATATGGATAGTAGCTCCTAGTTTTATGAGCTCAGCATTTGTGATCATCACAGATCCAGCATCAGCTTCTCCATGTCAGAGCCTTTAAACACTCCAGGAGGTCCAATGTCAAAACTCCACACATGTAGCGGGATCCAAATGGCACTGGTACATCTCTAGATGGTTCGGGATGTTTGCGAGTTCGGCATCAACTTCTTCAAAGGTCCGTAATCATCATGAGGTGGGAGGTGACAACCACCATAGGTGGGGGGCAGCATAACTAAAAGATCTGGCACCCATGGTAGTCAGTCAAATCCAAGGTGCCACAAGAGAAATTGAAGATGAAGATCTAAGTGCACGTGAAGGAGTGTAAACATGAAGAAGTTGAGAGAGATATTGTGGTGCAAGATTATGAAGTGCCTTATAAGTGAGTAGCAAGATTTTAAATTGTACTCTATACTTTACTGGAAGCCAGTGTAATTGCTGAAGAACCGGAGAGATGTGAGCCGTATAAGGTGTTCTAGAGAGAACACGGGCTGCGGAATTCTGAACCATCTGAAGTTTATTCAGCAATTTGGAAGGAATACCTGTGAGAAGTGCATTGCAGTAGTCTATACGTGAAATGACTAGTGCGTGAATAAGAACTGCAGTATTATTATTTGAAAGAAAGGGACGAAGACGGTTAATATAACGCAGATGAAAGTATGCAGTCCGCGTGATATTATTAATTTGTGCTTAAAAAGATAGTGTACTATCCATGATGACAAGCTTTTAACCTGAGAGGAAGGACAAATTGTGGTATTATCAATGGTGAGAGAGAAACAGTTAGGTTTAGACATAACAGATTTAGTGCCAACCAGCAAAGCCTCAGTGTTGTTGCCATTTACCTTCAAGAAGTTCGCTGAAAGCCAATCTTTATTTTCAGATAGACAGTTTGATAAGGATGGTGGAGGAAAAGAACCGGTGGGTTTGGCAGGCAGGTAAAGTTGGGTGTCATCCACATAGCAGTGAAAATTAACACCATATTTCCTTAAAATGTAACCAAGAGGGAGCATATATATAATAAAAAAGAAGCGGGCCCAATACAGAGCCCTGGGGTACACCAGTGGTGACTGTTGATAATCTTGAACTAAAACCTTTTAATTGAATACGCTGACTGCGTCCAGATAAATATGACATAAACCAAGACAGAGCAGTGCCAGTAATACCAATTGAAGCTAACCTGTCAAGAAGTATCTTATGTGAGACAGTATCAAATGCAGCGCTCAAGTCAAGAAGGACAAGTATAGTTAAAAGCCCAGAGTCGGCTGCCAACAGTAAATCATTGGTTATTCTGACAAAAGCAGTCTCAGTGCTGTGGTGGGGACGAAAACCAGATTGGAATTGTTCATACAAGTTATTATTGGAGAGATGTTCATGAATTTGAATTGCAATACACTTTTCCACTACCTTGGAGATAAATGGTAAATTTGAAATTGGACAGAAATTGTCAAAATTTTATGGGTCACCTCCTGGTTTCTTAAGTATGGGTGTAATAATAGCATATTTAAGAGATAGAGATACAAGACCAGAACTAAGTGAAGCATGAACAATTTTTGTAATCAACGGCAAAAGATCTGGTAAACAAGCTTTCACTAAGGGGGTTGGTAGAGGGTCCAACTAACAAGTTGAAGATTTAGATTTACCTATCAGACCCATTATCTCTGAAGGAGTGGGTAGTGTAAAGTTAGAGAAAACAGAATCGGGGGGTGTGTGCATTATAAACTGAGAGGAGTCATTGTAAAGAGTATCAATAAGTATTTGCTGATTTACATTTTCAACCTTAGATGCAAAGAAAGTAAAAAAAAACTATCACACAGGTCAGTGGAATACATATCAGACGGCAAATAATCAGGTGGTTTCAGAATATTGTTTACCACCAAAAAGAGAGACCTAGAGTTCCCATTGGTAACTGCAATTCTGTTGGAGTAGTAATCAGATTTAGCTTCAGTCAGTGCAGTTTTATAATTTTGAATATGTTCAACATACATTTCCTTATGAACAGTAAGGCCAGTCCTGGCACACAACCGCTCTAACCTACGGCCTTTAGTTTTAGGTTCACGCAGTTCAGGTGTGAACCAGGGAGCTGAATGTACAAATGAAACAGTTTGAGTTTTCACAGGTGCGAATTCATCCAAGATCATGTTCAGACCATCATCATAATATTTTACTAGTTCATCAGCAGTAGATAAATCAGATTTACTGGAGAAGATGGCAAGTTCATCAGCAAGAGTAGGCAAATCAATGTTCTTAATATTCCGAAATGAAATCGGACAGCACAGGTTTGCCTTAAAAATGGCCAATTTGGCACAAAAAGACACCAAAAAGTGATCTGATATAGAAAGATCAAAAACAGTACAATTAAAAGGTATTATACTGGAGCAACAAACGAGATCAAGAATATGCCCCTTGATGTGAGTGGGCAGTGTGTTAAATTGTTGTATACCAAAGCAATCGAAACATGATAAAAAATTTGCTTGTAACTGCATTACTGTTATTATCTATATGAATGTTAAAATCACCCAGAAGGATAACATTTGGAGATATGGAACATAGATGAGTTAAGAGTTCATATAGTTCAGTTAAAAAAGCATTATTGCTTTTGGGAGGGCGGTAGATAGTTTTAAGGATTGTAGGAATCGCACCATTGATTTTTATGGCAATTGATTCAAAAGAGGAATATGTGGAAAAAGGTAACTGAGATACTTTCAATTTCTCTTTATAGAGTATTGCTAGTCCCCCTCCCCTTCCCATATGGCGAGATTTACAGACATAACTATATCCTGGGGGAACAGACTGGTTTAAATTTAAAAAAGTCACCTGGTTTCTGCCATGTCTCGGTTAGACAGAGAAAATCATACTTACGATCAGACAGCAGATCGTGCACCAGGGGTCCTTTAGTGGAAAGCGATTGTATATTCAGTAATTCAAAGGAAAAATTGTTCTTACCAGAATCGTTGCCAACCGATCTAGCCGGATTAGTTAAAAGATAATTAGTTAATGTTTAAAGCTTTTAATTTTTAACAAGGGGCTACAGAAAGCCTTATAAAAGGAACAAGATGTATACAAAATGTTGACATGGATAAAAAAGTCCTGAAATGAATATGTTTTTTGTTGTTAATCATCTGAACATAGAGGTGGTTGGGTTTAGGATCGTTGGAATATACTTGAACTTGATTTTTAGACTAGAGTCAGATCTGTATTTGTTTGTAAGATCTGTCTGATTTTTTCATGTTGATTCATTTTAGGTTCCTGCATGAAACAAAAGAGGCTGCTATGACTATCCTGGACATCAGCCTGCTGACAGGTTTTGTAGCAGACAAAAATGACCTGAAAGGGGTATGGGTTTAAAAAAAGAGAAAGTAAAATAAATGTAGAATCAAAAGTTATATACAGCAGAGGTCTCAAGGTGTGGCAGGAAATAATGATTTCTTTAACTTTATTTTTTACATAACTCCTCAGTGGGTGAGACGACTGTGCTAAGTGTATATTAGATAAGCAGCTAATATACATATGGTTGTTTATTAAAGCCAAAAAAAACAAATAGCAAAAAAAATTGACTTGGATAAATATGTAAATGTCACAGAAATTATGTATTTTTTAATAAGATAAACAACCGAATACCAGACAAAAAGTATATTTTAAAAAATGTATTGTGTATGAAGATTTATTCAAAATGAACAAATTACTCTCTGAGACAATTTATTTTTTCAAAATCAGGAAGACTCCTGGAATATCAGGAAAGACTATCTGGAAACCGATACCTGAAACAGTTTATTATTAAAATAAAGCCTGTCTAGTGACGTTTATAAATGAATAGAAAAGAACTGAATTAAATGATTATCTTTCCCAGAGCTCTTTTTTTAATTTTTTAACTCTTCCACCTGGTTGATTTTATTGGTGCTCCCTATTAACATTGCTTTAGGCTTAATTTTCAGGCATCTTGTGTATCTCCATGGCAGGAGAATGGTGCAAAAATGGACAATACAAAAAACAGATAGATATTAGATCAAAGATTTTATTGTCTCGTCTTTCACAGTGCAATAATTAATTGTAATTAGCTGACAAAAGTTGCTTTGTTGTTTATTTTCCAGCTGATGGGTGTGGACAAGTACATTAATGATTTTGAGCTGAACAGCCAGCTTTCAGAAAAAGCATCCGTCATCATCTACCTGAAAAAGGTACTCACATTGCAAGCTACAGTCAGACTACAAGATCATCTAAATGCAAAGTAAACAAGCAACCCAAAGACGTAGCATAGCAAAACCCTGAAAACCCCCAAGGATTAGCAAAGCAAAAACCTAAAGAATGCAAAGGATTAGCATAGCAAAGCCATGACAACCCCAACAATTAGCATAGCATAACCTGACAACCCCATAAATTAGCATAGAAAAACCCTAACAATCACAAAGGTTAGCAATCAGTTATCAGTTATAAGTCAGCAGTCCTGGACCTTCTCAAATTGGTTCTGGTGTGTTCTTAATTCTTTTCTAAACTAATTTCTTTCTTGTCAGGTCTCAAATAAAGTGAAAGAGAAGATTGCTTTCAGAGTTCACATGATGCTGAAGGTTGGTGTCAGTCAGCCTGCTGCAGTATCTGTGTATGAGTATTACAACATAGGTGAGAAGCACAGCACCCGTTGCTCTTCCATGCTGCAACAATGATTAGCAATTACTGTTCATTAACATTAGCATTAATCGTCTGTGGAAATTCCTTAGGTGTTGCACCCCTATTTTGACCTACTAATTTACACACACATACACACACACAAACAGTGTACACATGCTTACCAGGTGTGTGTTTTAGAGAACCAGTGTGTGAAGTTTTATGACCCGCACATGTCTCAGTCAAGCGGCTCCCTCTACCTCATCTGCCCCAAAGAAGTGTGCAGCTGTGCTGAGGGTATGTTATAGCATCAAACTTCTATTTTTGTAAATGTATTCTATATAATCCACAGCATTTACTTTAGTTTCTGGTTTGTGCTTTGTGATAATTTGAAATTGCAATTGAAAAAAAAAACATTATGGTACTTAAGATAAATGTATCACTGTAGTGTCAGTACTATATCAGATTATTTATGTTTATATTTTTTTTTGCTACATTTTACTATGTAATATTAAGCCTTTTAATTTAGCAATTTTAGCTCAATTCAGTTTTATTTGTAGAGCGCTTCTAACAATGCATTTTTTGACATGAAATGTCTCAAACCAGCTTTACACAGATGTTATTATAAAATAAGTGGTTATAAAAGAATATATGTTTGTTGCTTTTAATTGTAAGTTGGCCACAACTGTGTTAAAGGAAATACTACCTGAAATGACATAAGGATGAAACCAGATGAACCAGATGAACCTCATTTGGGTGGCATTAAAATGTCTATTCATTACAGTTCCCTCATTCTTAAGGCGTGCAGTTATTAAATTCAATTGATGGTCCTGAGACATCGTAGTAGAATGCTGGTATTATTTACAGTCCAAATCCATCTTCAAAGTTATTGAGTTGCTCAGTTACTTTATGGATCTTTTAACTTACATTTGCAAAACAACATTTTGCTCCTTACTTCTTTGGAGCGAATACATAAATAAAGAGTGTTAAATGAGAAGTTTTTTTCTTTTAAAAGATCTGATGTGCAGAAGACTGGAACACTGAACTGCATCAGTTTTTTCACATCGAGTTCTCATAGATCACTACTTTCACTTTTCATACTTAAATCAGTTTGAAAGCCTGAACATTTAAAAATTCTGGAATTATATTTAAACAGAGGAATAGTATTCCAGAGCAGGAACAGTGTACTCCATCCTGGTTCAAAAACATTGACAAAGATAGAATTCGGCTGCACGTGTCTCGGAGAAGCTCGTTAGCCTTCATCCTCATCAATCAGTAGCCCATGGTGTAATTGAAAGGCCACTTGAACAGCCTAAAAATACATAAGATTACTGTGGATAGTTCACTCATGTACCTTAAAGACGATTTTGCTACATTGGCTTAGGATTACAATTACCATGTGCAGTTTTACACTCGAATGTCCATCAGTGAACAGCTGATAACCTCAACAAAGACTATAATAAATGGACACGTGTGTCACCCAGATGAGGAAGCTTCCCTTTTAAATCTGGTTCCTCTCAAGGTTTTTTCTGCATATTATCTTAGGCAGTTTTTCCCTTGTCACCGTTGCCACTGACTCACTCATTATGGTTAATCTTATGGGGATTTATTTCTATAATTTATCTAAAATGAATTTAATTTCATAAATCTGCTTTGGGACAATTGTTAATTTTTAAAAAACTGTACAAGTAGAATAGAATAGAATAGAATAGAATAGAATAGAATGGGTGTTTGGGAATATACAGTTGTGCAACTTGGTGAGACATTTTTCCCCAAAATTTGAAAATTGTGAAAGTTTCATGTTAGTTAGTTATGGGTACATTTGTGTTTCTTTAAATTAATAGATATGATAATGGAAATGTAAGGTATGATATCAGCAACCCTATTATACAGGTTAGAATGTCAGAAAGACAGACCGAGACCGATTTATAAAAGGAATCAAAAAAGTATACCGATTCAATATGAATTTTATAAAAATGTATACTATGATACAGTGTTGTAAAATAAAGAACAATTCAAAGCATTGAGAGATTACACATGGTCAAATGCTAAATTTTTCTAGAATTAACTTCCTGTCCCAAAATATTTTTTTTTAATTCTAATAGCAAATTGTCCTCAGCTGAAGGGGCCTGCAGTCCCAGATGAAAAGTTACGCATTAAAGAAGCCTGCCACAACAAGGACTTCAGTATGTAGACTTCCTCTCTGTCAAAAAGTACAAATCAAAAAACATGTGCAAAAGAATTTTTGAAATAAGAGTAAAAACACTTCATTTGTATTAAATATTACATCTGAAAAGTTTGTGGACACCTGATCATTAAGTACCAACTTGCTGTTAGATTATGGAGTGTACTTGTGGAAATGTATGCTCATTCTGCCACAAGGGTGTTAGTAAAGTGATGTAGGTGAGGAGGCCTGGGGTGCATTCAGCAATCACATTTATCCCAGAATGGTTTTCAATAGGGTTGAGGTCAGAACTTCATGGGACTGGCTTTATGCATACAGGCTTTATCAGGCTGGAACAGGTTTGGGATTCCTGGTTTAAGTGAAGGAAAAATGTAATACTTCTGCATCCAAAGACGTCCTGTACAATTGTGTACCTACAGCTTTGTTAGAAAAAGTCGGGTGTCCCAATACTTTTGATAAAGTGTGTATCCTTTTTTTTTTATGTCACAAAACATACAATATAATGTCAACATACAGCCAATTCTGCCGTCCTTAATTAGCATTATGGTCTACAAATGTTTTTCCACTTTTCCCCCAGTTTATAAGGCAACTCTGGAAGTGGTGACAAGAGAACGCTCATCAGACATCTATACCTTCACCATAGTACGAGTTATTAAAGAAGGTGAGTGTCTAACAAATGCTGAGGTGTTGAAAGGATTAAATTTAATAATTAATTTGATTCAAATACTCAGACATCCATAGGGAAATCTGATATATATAGCAATGTATGTAAATATTACATACATGTTCATGTTTGGATTTCACAGATATTGAAATATATGTCAAAGACTTGTACGTATATGGCAAAGATTTTTTTAAATAGTCCAAAATTGCCATTTTTATATATATATATATATATATATATATATATATATATATATATATATATATATATATATATATATATATATATATATAAACATATATTTTTCCAAATACTCATATGACACATATGCAAATAAAGTACAGTAAGGATGTTTATCCTTGTATTTATAATAGTGACAAATATTATATATGTTGTGTGTGTGTGTGTGTGTGTGTGTGTGCGTGAATAATTGTAATAAATATTATGTAAACTGGCGATTTAATGTTGTGTAATAAGATAGAATTAACTCTTTTCCAATAAATGATTACTTAGTTTATATGACTACCTCGCATTTTCCGAATTCTATGAAATGAATGGTTAAAAAACGTGTCATTTTCAAACATTTATTGTTGGTTAATATTTGCTTCAGGGGTAAAAAAAAAATAATAAAAAAGCATGCAGCTGGACATAATGTCATATTAGAGCAATTGTTTAAATCCTGGGTGTCAACAAGTAACACGAAACAACAAGGAATCAAATCTAACAATTATGTAACAATGTACTTAACTGTAATATTGCAACATTAAACATTACTTTCACATTTTCAAAGTAACATTGTTTGAGATCATCGCATGATTCTGTAATCAGTTTGCACTTTCTCCTGATCTGGAACTTAAAACACTGCATTTAAGTGATTTTCCCAAAAGCCAAAAATGTTGGAATAATTTCACTCCCAAATCTCACATATTTAAAAGTAAAAAAAAAGAGAGAAAGTGAAAACTAGAGACATCAACACTTTTACTTAAAAAATTTGTAAAAAGTGTATTAATAGTAAAAAATAACTTTAGTAAATTAATACAAATAAAAAAAAAAAGTAAAAAAAGAAGGAAAAGACATACTGTCAGGGATCCACCAGCCACCCCTCCACCTCTCCCACATACTAATCAGCTACACCTGGCCCTTATCAGTTTGCACTCTACTTAAAACTAAGATAATCATTAAAGCAAAAGCAATTAAATAAAATAAATTGCTGATGTAAATAATTTATAAATATAAAAAATAATCTTTTAATCCAAATCTTTCTTGTTTTTTTTTTTCTTTTTTTTCAGGGACCGATAAGAACGTGCTAAATGAGCCTCGAGACTTTTACATTCACATTGCCTGCAAAGACAAGCTTGGGTTGAAGGAAGGCAAGGACTATCTCATCATGGGTCCTGAGCCAAAGAAAATACAAGACAGGTGAGGATCTTATCTGAACTACATGACCAAAACACCTCTGACCATCATATCCTATGTGTCCTTATTGAGTGTTCTATTCCAGATTTATTCCACTTTTACCTGGATCTTATTTTGGGTGTGACTGTGTGGATTAAATGTATGGTATGGTAGTGCAAATAACAGTATTGTGCATCAGGTACGACAAAGAGATATTTGGAACAGCAGCCATAGTGTGTGTAACATTTACAGATGATGTAATGACTGACAGTTCTGAAAGTGCAGCACTTATAGATATGAAGCAGGGAATATATTTCTGATGAGTTGTTAATGATGCTGATTGCCTGGGGAAAGAAACTGTTCCTGTGTCTGGCAGTTTTGGGAAACAGAGTTCTGTAGCACCTGCCAGAAGGGAGGTTTTTTTGCTGTTTTAACTGTTTGCTGTTCCCTTTCAGGAACTCAAGCTGCATCGAAACGCTTTGGGAACGTGCCTGAGTGTTCATGCTCTGAATAACGTGTGTAATCAGTCAAAAATTGGACGCTGGCCGTCACAGATGAGGTGACGTCACGACCAGGAGTATAAAACGCATATGAGAGTAGCCAGCGGCAGCTTCTGTGTTTTTAAAAAGCGCTCTTATATTACGGGGGGGGGATTCGCACAGCTTGTGTGTTGCTTGCTTGGGTGCGGAGCATGCGAGATCGGTTCTCGAAGAGGGAGCTGAGTGTGTTCACTCCGCGCTCGCTCGGCTCTGCGTGAATTGGATGTGGGGGGGTGCCGTGGATGGCCAGTTTGATAAGCTGCGCCGTACGGCAGATCTGGCTCTCAGAGCCACTTAGGAGACCGCTAGGGCTATTGGCCGGTCTATGGCTGCCCTGGTTTTTTACAGAAAGGCACCTGTGGCTTACACTGTCAGACATGTCTGATAGGGACAGGGCCGTGTTACTGGACACTCCGCTAACTCCTTCTGGCCTTTTCGGCGATTCCGTACATTCGGTGGTTGAGAGGTTTTAGGAAAATAGGAAACAAGCGGCGGCGTTCCAGAGTTACCTCCCACGCCGCTCACAGGGGGCTGCTCGGCAGGCTCTGCCCCAGCCGCAGCCCTCCGTCTCCCATCAGGAGGTTCAGAAACGCAGTGTCGCGACTCGCTCTCCCCCTGTAAGGAATCCTGCACGCCACTCAGTGTCGAAGCCACGTGAGGTGACAGATCTAAGGACTGTCATCTCCAACAAAAAGGCTTCGGCGAAAAGATCCTGACACAAAACTTTTTGGGGATCTGGCTGTGGGGGGGTGTGTCACACCACTTTTTCCGGTGCCCGCCCTGTCCCAGTCCCCTCAGGGACCTGGTCCTTTAACCCTGCCACCCTCGGTGCTTAAGGGCTGATACCCTTGAGGCATTTTCCGGGAGCTTGGAAAGCTCTCCCAGATGTGTCTCGATGGGTCCTGCGTACTGTAGAACGGGGTTACTCGGTTCAGTTCGGGTCTCCTCCGCCCCGTTTTCAAGGGGTTCTTCCCACTCTGGTGGGACGACAGCAGGCTCTGGTCATGGAACAGAAAGTAGATACTCTCCTGAGGAAGGGGGCCATCGAGGTGGTCCCTCCATCAGAACGGGAGTCCGGGTTCTACAGCCGGTACTTCATAGTTCCCAGGAAGGACGGTGGGTTGCGTCCTATTTTAGATCTAAGTCAGCTGAACTGCTCTCTCATGCGACTCAGGTTCAAGATGCTGACCCTCAAGCAGGTCGTGCTTCAAATCAGATCCGAGGACTGGTTTGTCACGGTGGATCTAAGAGACGCGTACTTTCATATGTCTGTCCGTCCGACCTTCTCACAGGAGGTTCCTGAGGTTCGCTTTTGGGGCCGAAGCTTACCAGTTTCGGGTTCTTCCATTTGGCCTTGCCCTTTTACCCCGTGCCTTCACGAAATGTGTGGATGTGGCTCTGGTTCCCCTGAGGTCTCAGGGCATCCGCATCCTCAACTACATTGACGATTGGTTGATCCTAGCTCAGTCAGAGCAGCTGGCGGTCCGGCATCGAGATGTCGTTCTCGCCCACATGAAGGCTTTGGGGTTTTGGCTAAACGCCGGGAAGAGTGTGCTTTCTCCTTTACAGAGAACCACCTATCTCTGTGTCATATGGGATTCGACTACTTTGTGTGCGCAGCTTTCTCCTGCCCGCGTTGTTGCCATCCTTGCGGAAGGTCAGAGAAGGGCAGCCTCTCACTGTCAAGCAGTTCCAGAAACTGCGTCCAGTGTGATTCCACTTGGCCTGCTGTACATGAGGCCCCTTCAGTGGTGGCTCAGGACCCGCGGGTTCTCACGGAGGGGCAATCCGCTCCGTACCATCAAGGTCACGTGGCGATTCCTACATGCCTTAGATGTTTGGAAAGATCCCCGGTTCCTATCTCTAGGCCATGTGCTGGGAGTCCCCTTCGTCACTTAATGCTAATGATGGATGCGTCCCTCATGGGGTGGGGAGCGTTAATGAGTGGTCGCTCCACCAGAGGTCTGTGGGAGGAGCCCCATCTACTGTGGCACATCAGTTGCCTAGAGATGCTGGCCGTGCTCCTAGCTTTGAAGCATTTCCTCTCAGACCTCAGAGGTCACCAAGTGTTGGTCCGTACGGACAACACTTCAGTGGTCTCTTACATCAACCATCAAGGAGGTCTGCGCTCACGCCCCCTGTGCAGGCTGGCGCACCAGGTCCTCCTTTGGGCCCAGGGGAAACTTCTCTCTGTGAGGGCGGTTTATATCCCAGGCCGGTTGAATGAGGCAGCAGACGCCCTGTCGAAAAATTCGGAAGAGCCCAGGTGGATCTGTTCGCGTCTCGAGAGATGTCGTACTGTCCCCTCTGGTTCTCCCTTACGCCTCTGGCCCCTCTGGGGGCCATGGTTCGCGGACTTGGTGGCTCTCCTTGAGCACCCTCTGTGGGTAATTCCCACCTCCTTTCTCAGCTAGGGGGTGCCATATTTCACCCCCGCCCGGAGCTGTAGAGGCTGTGGCTGTGGCCCCTGAGGGGGCACGGCTCCGAGGTTCTGGTCTCTCCACCGAGGTGGTAGAGACCATTCTCCACTCCAGAGCTCCCTCCACTAGGAGGTCGTATGCCGCCAGGTGGCGTCTGTTCTGCTCGTGGTGTGAGCACCGCCGGCTGGATCCAGTCCACTGCCCAGTTGGTTCAGTGCTGGATTTTCTCCAGGGACAGTTCGCCAAAGGGGTTGGCTCCGTCCACCCTAAAAGTCTATGCGTTTGCCATTTCGGCCAATCATGCCCCTGTAGCCGGGCAATCTCTGGGCAGAGACCCCTTTCTGACGTGTTTTCTCCGCGGCACCCGGAGGCTGAGGCCCCCGGTACGGCCTAGAGTGCCTGGGTGGGACCTGGCCATCGTCTTGGGGGCCCTTTCTGAGCCCCCCCTTCGAGCCTCTGGCCGAGGCATCTTGGAGGCACCTTTCTATCAAAACCGCGTTCTTGTTGGCCATCTGCTCTATAAAAAGGGTGGGGGACCTGCAGGCCCTCTCTATGGCCCCCTCCTTCCTGGAGTTTACCCCAGGTATGGTTGGTGCCCTACTTTACCCCCGTACGGGTTACATCCCCAAGGTGCCCTTGGTCGTCCAACGGCCCGTTAGGCTGCAGGCATTCTATCCTTCTCCATTCCAGGCCCCAGACCAGGAGAAGCTTAACTGGCTCTGCCCGGTGCATGCTCTGGACACTTACGTTCGCAGGACGGGTTCTTGGAAAAGGTCCCATCAGCTGTTTATCTGCTATGGCCCTCCCAAGAGAGGCTTGCCTGCTAATAAGCAGACTCTAAGCAGGTGGATCGTTGATGCTAGCACGTCATCTTATCAGTCCTCTGGTTGCCCTGCTCCCTTCGGGGTCAGAGCTCACTCCACCCGGAGTGTGGCTGCCTCTAAGTCTTGGTCCTCTGGAGTTCCCCTCCAAGACATATGTGACGATGCGGGTTGGTCCGCCCCACTGACCTTTGTGCGGTTCTATAACCTGGACCGCAGTGCCACTCCCGGCCCCTGATTGGACACTACTTCCCAAAGCGTTTCGACGCAGCTCAAGTTCCTGAAAGGGAATGTCTCTAGGTTACGTATGTAACCCTAGTTCCCTCAGGACTGCACCATAGCACCAGTTGCTTCACATTCCTTTGGCCTTTGTGTGTAATTACATAGTTTAACAATGTTTGTTCTTTTTTTTTTTTATTGATTAGGTCTAATAGGTTTGATATTTTATGTAGAAAATTTTATGTTGAAAAAAAATATATAATAAATACATCATCATTATCATCATTTACATAATGTGTCTTTTGAACATGCCAGGCCAAGCTGCACACATTTCTCTGTTTGTATGCATGATTCCCATGCAGTGGAAAAAAATTTGTTGTTTAGAGTCAATCCATCCCTGAGTCCTGATTCTGCCATTTATGTTCAACAAAATAATTTGTTCAGATTCAGTCTGTAAGTTACATCATTGCAGTCTAGTTTGAGAATAATAGTCACAAAAAAAAGGGTTTATTTTGTTCACAAACAAAAGATAACAGTTCTGTAATTATTTAAAATTTTCTGAATATTGCAAGTGTTTATTTTCTTTTTTGTCTCGTCAGTTGGCACTACACGATCAGAACGAGCAGTTGGTTGGAGTACTGGCCCACGCAGGAGGAGAGTCAAGTTAACAAGAACAATGATGAGCTTAGATCTATCGGACTGAGCAGCTTAAGCGACCTCCTGGTAAATGAGGGATGCACCACTTAAACTTCTCAACGTGAAAATACAGCTCATATCACGGCTTATATACCGCTGGCCACCGGCTACAGCTTTAATCTACATCTGTTTTTTTTATAAAATTATCTGATTTGATCATGAAATAATGGTCAAATCCTGTGATGAAGCAGACATCAACTTTGATCATCAAATCAACCAGAAGATGCACTAAAAACAGAAATGAATGAGATGATAAATACATGCATAAATAAAGTTCAAGCAATGAATTTAGGAAGTTCTGTGTGGAGTTTTTTTTTTTTTTTTTTTTTTAGTATTCATAACGACTCTGGGAAAAATGAGTAATTTGTTGAGATTTTACTGGTTGAAATCAGAATGTATGTTCAATAAACACACTTTATTCAAAAGTGGTTTGGTTGGAGAGGAGACTATGGAGGAGTTCTGTGTATTCCTGGACAGTTTAAAAAAAGCTTTCTGGGTGATAGATTCATCAGGAACCCTGTTAAAGATTTTAAAATATAAAATAGTTTTGTTTAAATGAACCCCTTTTTTTATATTCACATACACACACTTTAGTCAATATAAGAAAAGTCATAATTAAAATAATTACTTTCATATATTTCTTTATTTAGTTTATTAGTGCTGTTGATGCCTTTACTTTAGATCTGCATTCCCCTTTATATCAACTACTGCAGCATTAAAAAATAAAAACAACAGAACTTAAAATGAGTCAATGATTTAATTCTGTAAAGTAAATAAATTAATGCTGTTCTTTTTTAATCGACCAAAACATGTTTTAATACATTTTTACTTTATTTATTACATGTATTTTATAAAAAGCCATTTTTCATCCTCCATGAATCTCATCATGTTTGTTTTTTCTAAGATAGAAATAATTTACATGGCAATATTGATGCATACCAGGAGGCAGCAGTAGGAAAAAAAAGTTTCATTTAAAAAATAGGCAGTAAGAAGAGTCTCATTATCTATCTAACAAATCTCTCTCTCTCTCTCTCTCTCTCTCTCTCTCTCTCTCTCTCTCTCTATGAATGTATATTGAGCTCTTTTAAATCTGCTGAGGTTTTAGAAAGATGCATTATTGCACTATTTAATATACTCTTTTCTTTGTATTTATTATTTTATTTTTTTACACGTTAAAATTAAATGTTATATTTATACATTCAAATTACATAGATAAAAGGTTAGAGAAAGAAATATAAAAATGGGGAAAGATAGCAAGCACGTGACTTATACCGAATTGTATAAGTAAAGCACTGGCAGAGCAACGTCTTTTGAGGAAACCAATAGTGTTGCAAAGACCAGTATTGGAGCAACGTCCTCAGTAGAAACCAGCAGCGGAGTGATGCCCTCTGTGGAGACCAGTGACAGAGCAATGTCTTCTGCAGAGATTACAATGTTAGCAAAATCCAGGGGCAGAGCCATATCATCAGCAGAGCCCAGGGTCAGAGCAAAGCCCAGGGGTGGAGCTATATCAACAGCAAAGCTTGTTGGTGGAGCGATAAATTCAGCAATGCTCAGGAGTGCAGCGTCTGGAGTAAAGGAGTAAAGTCTGGGGGTGGAGCAAAGGCCTCAGCAAAGCTCAGAGGCTGAGCAATGTCTTCAGTGGGGTTTGGATGCGGAGTGAAGCATCTTTGCTTGGGCTTGAAAGTAAAGCTACATCTTCATCAGGGCTCAGGAGTGAAGCAACTATTTTTGTCAGGGCTCTGAGACTGGGCAGCACCCTTGATGGGGAACGAATAGTGGGCAATTCCTCCTGGCCCGAAAGGTGAAAGACCACAAAAGCAATTATTTTCCTATGAAGAGAACTAGTGTGGGTGGTTGGCGAAGGCGAGCTTACACTGTTGTAGGAACAGCTTGTAGATGTCCGGGTCTCCGGATAAGAGCTGAAGCTACAGGGGCAATAGGCATGGTGCTCCATCAACTCCCAGAGTGCCAATGTTAGCTCCCACAACCATTGCTCACAAGAAGCAGAGAGCTGGCTTAAATACTCTAGCTCAGGCAAGATCACAAGTCTACTGGTTCCATGACTGGTCAGACTATTCTGTCAGGAATCTGCAGGGCCATATTATTCAGACTGCTGACAAGTAGGACCCAATTTTAAAGGGTTCATTTAGGAAGAAAGCAAACAGAGAAAAAGCACAGTCCAAAAAACAGATCTGTGAATCAGAGACCCACAATTTAAAGTCCAAAAATACAGTCCTTCATACAAGAGCTGGCAGACAGAGAAATGCAGGAAAATACAGAAATCAGAGGCTAAAAAATACAATAATTAATCTAAGAACCAGTAGACAGAGCAATGCAGAGAGAGAGGCAAAAGTCAGAGTCAAAAAAAAAATAAATAAAAAAATTAAATAAAAATCCAAACCAAAATACCAAGCAATGAAGAGCAGTGGATATATATATATATATATAAATAAGTATTTGAACACCCTGCTATTTTGCAAGTTCTCCCACTTAGAAATCATGGAGGGGTCTGAAATTGTCATCGTAGGTGCATGTCCACTGTGAGACACATAATCTAAAAAAATCACAATATATGATTTTTTAACTATTTATTTGTATGATACAGCTGCAAATAAGTTTTTGAACACCTGAGAAAGTCAATGTTAATATTTGGGACAGTAGCCTTTGTTTGCAATTACAGAGGTCAAACGTTTCCTGTAGTTTTTCACCAGGTTTGCACACACTGCAGTAGGGATTTTGGCCCACTCCTCCACACAGATCTTCTCTAGATCAGTCAGGTTTCTGGCCTGTTGCTGAGAAACACGGAGTTTGAGCTCCCTCCAAAGATTCTCTATTAAGTTTAGGTCTGGAGACTGGCTAGGCCACGCCAGAACCTTGATATGCTTCTTACAGAGCCACTCCTTGGTTATCCTGGCTGTGTGCTTCGAGTCATTGTCATGTTGGAAGACCCAGCCTCAATCCATCTTCAATGCTCTAACTGAGGGAAGAAGGTTGTTCCCCAAAATCTTGCAATACGTGGCCCCGGTCATCCTCTCCTTAATACAGTGCAGTCGCCCTGTCCAATGTGCAGAAAAACACCCCCAAAGCATAATGCTACCACCCCCATGCTTCACAGTAGGGATGGTGTTCTTGGGATGGTACTCATCATTCTTCTTCCTCCAAACACGTTTAGTGGAATTATGACCCAAAAGTTCTATTTTGGTGTCATCTGACCACATGACTTTCTCCCATGACTCCTCTGGATCATGCAAATGGTCATTGGCAAACTTAAGACGTGCCTGGACATGTGCTGGTTTAAGCGGGGGAACCTTCCATGCCATGCATGATTTTAAACCATGACGTCTTAGTGTATTACCAACAGTAACATTGGAAACGGTGGTCCCAGCTCTTTTCAGGTCATTGACCAGCTCCTCCCATGTAGTTCTGGGCTGATTTCTCACCTTCCTTAGGATCATTGAGACCCCACGAGGTGAGATCTTGCATGGAGCCCCAGTCCGAGGGAGATTGCCAGTCATGTTTAGCTTCTTTCATTTTCTAATGATTGCTCCAACAGTGGACCTTTTTTCACCAAGCTGCTTGGCAATTTTCCTGTAGCCCTTTCCAGCCTTGTGGAGGTGT
This sequence comes from Silurus lanzhouensis, assembly GCA_039877035.1. Classification (NCBI taxonomy): domain Eukaryota; kingdom Metazoa; phylum Chordata; class Actinopteri; order Siluriformes; family Siluridae; genus Silurus; species Silurus lanzhouensis. Next base: position 521,280 of record JBCEWE010000243.1, on the reverse strand, counting down.
ACAATTTTGTCTCTAGTGTCTTTGGACAGCTCTTTGGTCTTGGCCATGTTGGTAGTTGGATTCTTACTGATTGTATGGGGTGGACAGGTGTCTTTATGCAGCTAACGACCTCAAACAGGTGCATCTAATTTAGTATAATAAATGTAGTGGAGGTGGACATTTTAAAGGCAGACTAACAGGTCTTTGAAGGTCAGAATTCTAGCTGATAGGCAGGTGTTCAAATACTTATTTGCAGCTGTATCATAGATAAATTGTTTAAAAATCATATATTGTGATTTTTTTTTTTTAGACCTGTCCATGATGACAATTTCAGACCGCTCCACGATTTCTAAATGGGAGAACTTGCAAAATAGCAGGGTGTTCAAATACTTATTTTCCTCACCGTATATATATATATATATATATATATATATATATATATATATATATATATATATATATATATATATATATATATATATATATATATATGCAAGGGCTCATTGCAATGCTGAGTATGCTGTGAAAGGTCCTGACAGAACATATTGACTGTGCTTATGTTATAAACCATAATGTCCCTAGGTTACGTATGTAACACTCTCTGAGGAAAGATCTCGCGCTAAGGACACTGTGCAGTTGGGGACTCCGGCTAGTGAAAATGTGAGGATGAGTAGACGACAACAAACAAATATCCCAATTCACCGAACACTCTATATCCATGATCCCTCCAGATCTGCTCCTTTACCTAAGAAAAATCTACTGATATAAGACTTGACTAAATAATTATGTTTTCAGCCTTGACTTGAATATTGAGACTGTGTCTGAGCCCCAAACACTGATTGGAAGGCTGTTCCATAAATGTGGGGTTTTATAAAAGAAAGATCTGCCCCATACTCTAGTCTTGATTATTTGAGGTACCAACAAATAGCCTGCACATTTTGATCTATGTAGGCATGGTGGATCATATTGGTACAGAGGTTCACATCATATTTCTAAGGTGAAAGAAGGAGATCCTGGTAATATTATTCCCATGAGCCTCAATGGAAAGACTATGGTCAATAATCACACCAAGGTCTGCTGTACAAACTGAGATAGAAACACCATCCAGAGATGCTATGTAATCGTAAAGCATCCACTGTCTAATTTCCTTTACACACTCTTCAAATTTTTCAAGCTGATTTCTTTCATGCTGAAATATACAGCTGTGTATCATAAGCATATCAATGGAAGCAAATACCATGTTTATGTATAATTTCACCCAGAAGCAGCATATATACAGAAAAAAGCAGTGGGCCTAAGACAGATCCTTGCGGAACACCAAACCTTACCTCAGAGAGTGTGGAGAACTCAACATTTACATCAACAAACTGAAAGCGATCAGTCAAATAAGACCTAAACCAGGAGAGACCTGTTCCCTTTTTTCCAACAACATTCTGGCAAGTCTGGCAAGCATGATAGTATGATCAATTGTGTCAAAAGCTTCACTATGATTGAAAAGAAAACTAATAAAGAGACAAAACCCGGACAAAACCAGGTCATTTAACACCTTAACTAGTGCTGACTCTGTGCTATGAAGAGGCCTAAATCCTGACTCATACATTTCAAAAATGTTATTCCTGAAAAGATGTGAGCATAACTGCTGTGCTACAACCATTTCTAAAATCTTGCAGATAAAGGGAAGGTTTGATATTGGCCTATAGTTGGACAGCTGACAAGGGTCAAGGTCAGGTTTCTTAATTAGGGGTTGATAACTGCCAGTTTGAAGGATTTAGGAACATAACCAATGCTAATGGAAGAGTTTATCCATTTTAAAACATGTTCGAATACCTTTTGAATTATCTGTCTGAAGAAACTTGTAGGCGAGGGATCGAGAATGCAGGTTAATGATTTCAATGAGGAAATAAATCAAATTGAGTCATTCTCTTAAATGGGGTAGAACTTTGTTAGGATTTCTTAGAATTACACTGCTGTCTACAGGGTTATTTATAAAATCATTTGGATTTTTATTTATTGTCTGGATTTTTTGCCTCTTTCGTGATCGGCATATATGATTTGGCGCATGTTTTACGCTGGATGCCCTTCCTAATGCAACCCTCCCCATTTACCCAGGCTTGGGACCGGCACTAAGAGTGCACTGGCTTGTACAACCATAATGGCTGGGTTTAAAATTTTGCATATCCCAACTCGTCTGGAAGCTGGGGTCAGAGCACAGAGTCAGCCATGGTACGGCGCCCCTGGAGCTGATAGGGCTAAGTGCCTTGCTCAAGGGCTCAACAGTGGCAGCCTTAACACCTGACCTTATGATCAGTAACCCAGAGCCTTACCCACTTGACCACCACTGCCCTGGATGAAAGAGGAGAAGGAGAGGAGGAAGACGACTACAGCGACAGCAGGGAAAGGAGAAATGGAGGAGAGAGGGGGTTAGGGTGGGTACTTTAAATGTTGGTACTTTGACTGTTAAAGGGAGAGAGGTAGCTGATATGATGGAGAGGAGAAAGGTGTGTTCCTGAACACTAATAATGTTGTGTGTTCAGGAGACCAAGAGGAAAGGGAGTAAGCCAAGGAACATTAGAGGTGGGTTTGGAGGTGAAGAAGAAGAGGATAAGTGAAGAGGTGCTGGATGATTGGGCAACTGCTGCAGAAGTGATAAGGGAGACGGCTAAAAAGGTACTTAGTGTTACATTTGGAAATAGAAAGGAAGACAAAGAGATATGGTGGTGGAATAAGGAAGTGCAGGAAAGCATAAGGAGAAAGAGGTTGGCAAAACAGAACTGGGATCTACAGAGTGATGAGAAAAGTAGACAGAAGTATAAGGAGCTGCGGCAGAGGGTGAAGAGGGATGTAGGCATATGAGGAGCTGTATGAGAAGTTGGACACTAAGGAAGGAGAAGAGGATTTGTACTGATTGTCCAGGCAGAGAGACCATGCTGGGATAAATGTGCTGCAAGTTAGAGCAATTAAGGATGGAGTTGGAAATATGTGTTGACTACTGAGGAGAGTGTGTTGAAGATGGAGGGAGTATTTTGAGCAGCTAATAAAACTTGTGTTAAACGCATGTTTTAACGCTGGATGCCCTTCCTAACGCAACCCTCCCCAATTTATCTGGGCTTGGGACCGGCACTGAAAGTGGCTGGGGTTGGTTCCCTGACCAGGGATTGAACCCGGGCCGCAGCTAATGAACGAGGAAAATAAGAGAACTTTGGGTGGTGTGGATTTGGTGAAGCAGGAAGTGGATAGGATTAGTAAGGAGGAAGTGAGAGCAGCAATTAAGAGAATGAAGAGTGGAAAGTTGGTTGGACCAGATGACATACGGGTTGAAGCATGATGTTTAGGTGGGATGGCTGTGGAGTTTTTAACAAGATTGTTTAACAGGATTTTGGAAGGTGTGAGGATGCCTGATGAATGGAGTAGGAGTGTGCTTTTACAGATCTTTAAGAACAAGGGAGATGTGCAGACCTGCAGTAACTACAGGGGAATTAAGTTGATCAGTCACACCGTTATGGGAAAGAGTAGTGGAAGCCAGGCTGAGAGAAGAGGTGACCATCTGTGAGCAACAGTATGGTTTTATGCCTAGGAAGAGCACCACAGATGCCTTATTTGCTTTAAGAATGTTGATGGAGAAGTATAGAAAAGGTCAAAAGGAGATGCAATGTGTGTTTGTGGATTTGGAGAAAGCGTACAACAGGGTGCCAAGAGAGGAGTTGTGGTATTGTATGAGGAAGTCAGGTGTGTCAGAGAAGTATGTGAGGGTGGTGCAGGACTTGTATGAGGACAGTGTAACAGCTGTGAAGTGTGCAGTAGGAACGACAGACTGGTTCAAGGTGGAGGTTGGATTGCATCAAGGATTGGCTCTGAGCCCTTTTCTGTTTGCAGTGTTGATGGACAGGTTGACGGACGAGGTCAGACAAGAGTCTCTATGGACTATGATGTTTGCGGATGATATTGCTATTTTTGGTAAGAGTAGGGAACAGGTTGAGAAGAGCATGAAGAGGTGGAGGTATGTGCTGGAAAAAAGGGGAATGAATGTCAGTAGGAGTAAGACAGAGTACATGTGTGTGAATGAGAGGGGGGGCAGTGGAGTGGTGCAGTTGCAGGGAGAAGAGGTGGAGAAGGTGGAGGAGTTGAGGCACCTTTGGTCAACTGTGCAAAGTAATTAAGATTGTGTTAGACAAGTGAAGAAAGGAGTGCAGGCAGGGTGGAGTGGGTGGAGAAGAGTGATAGCAGGAGTTATTTGTGATAGAAGAGTGAAAGGGAAAGAGTGTCTGCAAGAGTGAAAGGGAAAAGTTTATAGGACTGTGGTGAGACCTGGTGAGACTTAGAGACAGTGGCATTGAGTAAAAGACAGGAAGTGGAGCTGGAGGTAGCAGAGCTAAGGATATTGAGGTTTTAGTTGGGAGTGACGAGGATGGATAGGATTAGAAACGAGTTTATTAGAGGGACAGCGCATGTAAGACGTTTTGCAGACAAGCTGGGGGGTGCGAGATTGAGATGGTTTGGACATGTTCAGAGGAGGGACATATCAGTATAGTCAGGGGGTATATCGGCAGAAGAATGCTGAGGATGGAGCTGCCAGGAAAAGAATAAGACCAAGGAGGAGTTTTATGGATGTGGTGAGGGAAGACATGCAAGTAGTTGGGTTAAAAGAGGCAGATGTAGAGGACAGGAGGGTATGGAGACGGATGATCTGCTGTGTTTCCTGTTAATTTTGCCACCACGCAGAATAAAAAGGATTATGCTTGTTATTTTCTATGAGGGTGGAGAATTATGCTGATCAGCAGCACTAAGAGCTTTTCTATAACTCAGGAGACTTTTCTTCCATGCTATTTCAATCAATCAATATTTCAATAAATTTTTTTGATGCCATTTACTTTATAATTTCAAGTTTTAAGATGTACGTATGATCATTAATTCAACTGAATCTAGAATGGATAACTGCTGCTCTCAAGGAGTCTTCCTGATTATTAAAATGAATATTAAAGTCACCAACAATTAATACTTTGTCTAAAGAAGTAGCAAAATTTTTTTATAAAATCTGCAAATTTTATGAGAAAATCACAGTAGGGCCCTGGTGGTCTATAAATAATAATTAATGGAATTGACTGACTAGACCTGCTTTTGGACAATATTATTTTATATTGGTGTAAAGAACTTCAATTGTTTTACATTTGTGTTTAGTTTTTTGTGTGACGCTTAGATTATTATTATAAATAGCTGAGACTCCACCTCTGTCATTTAGACGGGGCTAGTGTATGTAACTATACCCAGAAGGACTCGCTTCATTTAATGCTACATATTTATTTGGTTTAATCCACGTTTCTGTCATACACATTATATTAAACTCCCAGTCAGTAATAATTTTGTTTATAGTCCTCGCTTTTGATTTGAGAGATCTAATATTTAACAATTCTATCTTTAGATCAGAGGTGCTAAATGTACATTCAGTCCTATTTATTTCCATGTTAACCAGGTTACTTAAACAGACTTTCTAAAATTTTCTACATTTTGGTTTTGTTTGGGGCACAGACACAGTCTCAATATGGTGGATCCTGAGTGACAACTCTGAGCAGCTAGCAGACGGTCAGTTTAGCCTGTCTGACTGCTCACTGGCCTTGGCTCTGGACAGTCACTTGATAACTAGTGCTGTTCTGAGACTATGACCTATACTACAAGAAATGAGAGCAGCACCTTGCCAGCCTTACCTCAAAATTGCTCCAATTAGCTATTAAGCCCACATTGTTTGTGGAGCACCACTCGGACATCCAGCAGTTCTGTGACTATACCCTGCTCTAAGCTACTATGCCACGTTGCATTGGGATTGGGCCAGAGCATGTTACTGCATCAGACATTGCCTTCGCTTATTTACACACCTCTATAATATTACTCTTAGTAACCTCTGACTGTCGAAGGCATATATCATTAGCTGCTATGGGAAAAACTATCTTAGAGAACCTGTGCTTTCCTAAAAACCTAAGCTGACATGCTATGTCTGGTGCCCTGGCTCCCGGTATACACATGACCTGTGCTGCGCGTGCCCCTAAAGGTCTGGCTAATTTCACATGCCACAGAGTAGAGTCTCCTATAACCAGAACTTTTTCAGGTTTCTCAGTGAGTGCTTCACTGAGTAAGGCAAACCTGTTGGACACTTGAAGCAGATAGGAATGGTGCTCCCATGGGTCAGACTTAGCGTTAGCTTTGGATTTGTGAGTATGCTGCTGAGTCATCCTTTACTCGCCTTTCTGCGGCGCTCTAATGCCAGAGTCTGGGAATGTTAACTCCACATAGGGCATCCAGACGTTCTCCTGCAGAACCTGGAGCACTCACTACTTCTCCCTAGACTCTGGATGCGCTCCTCTAATGCTAAGATCTTCTGGAGATGGAGAAAGACTTACAAAGTGACTAAATGTGACTAAAAAACTGACTTTACACACTGAATGTGCTGGATGCTCGCCTTAGCAGAGAAATTACGTACCTTAATATGGTTACTGTAGTGTGTGTTCATAGTTCTGATGGGAATGGTCTCCACTCACTGCTTTCAAACCTCTTAAACAGGGAATAAAGCGTATTCCTAAAAAAAAAAAAGAAAAGAAACGGAGCCAATGGAATGTAGAGAAAACAGGAAAACAAAAAGATATTTCGAGATTTTTAAGCGATCTTAAATATATGCCAGAATTTTGAAGGATAACCTACAACCTTTGTAATAGGCATTTGAAGTTATGCTGTCTTATATTCTCCACTGTAAAGATAGAATTCTGAGGAGCTGACTGGTTTTCTAAAGTGAGTTGGAATGTGTTCATTCTGTGGAGTAACATCAAGTCTATGGTTTTTATGCTAATTAGTTCTATTAAGTAGTTATTCATAAGCATGTCTTAATAAAAATCACTTCAGATTACAAGAGGAGAATGCAGTTTGAGAACAGATAAGGTTTAACAATAATGTGTGTGTGTGTGTGTGTGTGTGTGTGTGTGTGTGTGTGTGTGTGTGTTAAGTCAAGTTTATTTCTATAGCGCTTTTCACAACAGATATTGTCTCAAAGCTGCTTTACAGAATTTAACAGTTAAGGTGAACAATGTGCATATCCCTTTAAACATCATTAATATAACATTGGAAAAATGAAAGGCCACTAAAGAGGTCATATGATGAGGACTTAAAGTAGCCAGTAGAAGTGCTAAAGACTGTCTTCTATTTGCTGTTTTCCCTAATTCCCTCCAGGTTGCAAGCACAACATAGATGTAGTTTAATAAATATCCATGTTTGGCAGAGCTTTAATGCTGCAGGAACCAGAATGAGAGGGTAAGGTTATTTAACCTTTGAGACCCATATAATCTGAGGCCACCTAATTTTTCCTCTATGATAAAGAAACCAGCTGTAGCTGAAGATGTGGATGGCCTAATATAGCCTTGACTGAGAGCTTCCTGTTTGCAATCTGCCATAGCTTTGTGTTCAGTCCTCGAATGGGGGATTTCTTTGGTCTTGGAAAATACCTCTTTGAGGTCTTGGTTTTCTGGGAGAATGGTGATAACACATGAATTTTGCTAGGCTCTTAATAGTTGTGGAAGCAAGAACAATGGTGAGCACCTTGAGATAGTGTTTGTGGCAGTAGCTGGACCGTCATATAATTTGTTTTGTGGCTCATTTTATGTCAGGGTCTTGTAGTTCTAACCATGTGTTTAATAAGATAATTGAGTTTATCAGGATTTAGATTTTTGTTAAAGCATTCAATCTATGTAAGCACTTCTAAATTTAACAAGGCTAATGCCTCAACAGAAAGCAGAGTTATAAAACATAAAATTTGATGGTTGTCTGACAATCTTTCATAACTTGTGTAATACAACACTAAAGCAATAAACCCTTTACACTTGAAGACATCCTTATCTAACTTCCCTTTTGGGAACTCAAGATGTGCTGCAACACTTTGGGAACGCCACCACATTGTCCAGGCTCTGAAACAATGTGTGTAATCACTCAAATTGGATGCGCAGCATTACCGGCAGGGTGATGTCATGACCAGGAAGCTATAAAAAGCACCAGCTTCTGTTTGTTCATGAAGCGCTCTGTGCACTACACTCACATGGTAATGCAATCGTTCTGCTCCTAATGGGCACTCTTCGAAGAGTCTTCACTGAGGCTGAGCGAGCATGCCAGTTCCTGGGGTTCTCAAATGGACCTCGCAGAGGATTTTGAGATGGGCTTGTCACCTTCTTCAATCTCACCTGCCCGGACAACACTTCGGTGGTCTCGTACATCAAACACCAGGGGGTCCCCTATACAGCTATCCCCTATTCGGTGTATCCTGCCCTCATTGTGGGGCAATCACTGGGCAGAGACGCGCTGGTAACGCGTTTTTTCCACGTCATCTGGAGGCTGAGCCATGGAGGCATCCCACAGTCAAGACTGTGTTTTTGCTGGCTATCTGCTCTCTGAGGAGAGTATGTGATTTTCAGGCTCTTTCAGGGACCACCTCTTTTCTGGAGATCACTCCAGGCATGGCCAGTGCCTTCTTGCACCCTAGAACGGGTTACATTCCCTAGGTGCCCTCGGTCATCCCACAACCTGTTAGGCTACAGGCATTCTATTCTCCTACTTTTCAGGCCCCACTCCAGGAGAAGCTAAACTGGCTATGTCTGGTTCGAGCACTGGACACTTATGTCCACAGGACGAGCCCCTGGAGGAAGTCAGACCAACTGCTCGTCTGCTACGGCCCTCCGAGGAGTGACCACTCTGCAAATAAGCAGACCTTGAGCAGGTGGATTATTGATACTATTGCATCCTCATGAGTCCTCTGGTCTCTCCGCTCCATTCTCCGTCAGAGCTCACTCGATCCGGAGTATCTCAGCCTTTAAGGCTTAATGTTCAGTGTCCCTCCAAGACATCTGCAACGCTGCGGGCTGGTCCACCCTGCTGAAATTTGTCAGGTTCTATAACCTTAACATCAAAGTTATAGAACCTGACCGCTCTGTTCTTGGACCTAGCTGTGCTCATACACACTAGTCAATGATTTGTCAGTCAGGCAGTATTGGAAATCTCGTTCCCAAAGCGTTGCGACACAGCTCAAGTTTCTAAAAGGAAAATTCTTTAGGTAATCATAGTTCCCTGCGGGAACATGAGGCTGCGTCTCCATGCCACACTGTCGGTGACCCTGCAGCGATTCCTTCTCCTTACAGAAGCTAGCACCGGCTTCACTCCATGTGCTTTTTATATCTTTCTGGTTGTGATATCAAATGTCGTTGACGGCGAATGTCCAATTTGACTGATTCACACAGTATTTCAGATTGTAGTGTTCCCAAACCGTTTCATTGCAGTGTCTCATTCCCTCAGGGAACTAGGGTTGCATACGTTCTCTATCATGGTAATTGGAGATGTGGTGGTGGCTAGTGGCTACATGTTGGCTTGTGTAGGTTTGTGTAGGTTCATTTTACACAAATGGACCTGTGATCTATTTGTTTGCCTTAAGGGCTTTCCAACAGGTCCAAAAAAAAGTTTGGACAACAAAGAATATTAAATGTTTAAACTGTGAAAATTTAAAATTGCGGGTATATTCCACACAGTGGGTATAATCTGTACAGCAGGAGTAATCTGTAAAGGGAATATATTCCAGAGGATCGGAACAGGGAGCATGAGCCCGCGGGGAATGCTGGCAGTTGGACAACTAGGAGATCACTAGCATGACTTTGCTTAGATTCGACAGCAGGTTGGGTTGGAATGAGGACTTATAAAGGGGATCAGTAACGAGGGACAGGTGTCGGCATTTAGGGCTGAGAGCAACAGAGAGAGGCAGTGTGAGAACCTCTGAGTGGGATCCCTGACACTTAGAGAGGCAAGTCTTTCAGAAGTAAAGATGGACAAAGTTTCAGCAATCTGTGAAAGAGTCTGTCTACACATCATGGAACATTTCAGTATATCATTCCTCAACATAAAATTTAAAAACAATTGAATATCTCATCATTCATAAAATACATCATCACACGATTAAAAGAATCTGGAGAAATATCTGTGCACAAGGGAAAAGGGCAAAAATCAATATTGGATGTGTTTGATCTTTGGGCACTCAGGCAACACTGAATTTTAAACAGTTATGATTTTGTCATGGAAATCACTGCATGAGCTCAGTAAACACCTCCAGAAATCATGGTCTGTGAACACAGTTTGCAGTGTCATCCATAAATGTACTAAGGCAAAGTGGAAAAACTGTTCTGTGGTCAGATAAATAAAAATTAACTTTGATTTTTTTTAGAAACAATGGATAACCTCTGGGCTAAAGAGGAGAGGGACTATCTTGCTTATTAGCACGTAAAGCTGCATGTCTTATGGCATGGGAGTGTATTAATGCCTGAGGAATGGGGTGCTTGCACATTTGAAAAGGCTCCATCAATGCTGAACAGAATATACAGGTTTTAGAGCAACAAATGCTTTCATGCAGAAAATGTCTTTTTTAGGGAATTTCTTGCATATTTAAGCAAAACAATGCTAACTGCTTACTGAATTTATTACAATAGCATGATTTTGTAGAAGAGTCCAAGTGCTAAACTGGCCTGACAACAGTCTAGACCTTTCACCATTTGAAAATATTTGGTGCATAATGAAAAAAAAAACAAGACAAAGGACATGCAGAACATGTATTAGACACATATAGGATAACATTTCTCTCCCAAAACTTCAGCAACTGGACTCCTCAGTTCCCATATGCATACGGACAGAAGACATGATGCTACACAGTGGTAAACACGACCCTATCCTAACTTATTAGACGTGTTGCAGCCATGAAATTCAAAAAGATTAAATTTTTACCCTAAAACCTTATATATTCTGAGTTCAAACATTTGATGTGTTTTTTATTGTGAATAGTGTATGAATTTATGATATTTGCAAATCATTTGCATTCTGCTTTATTTAAAAATTACAACATTGAAAATAGTCATAAAAAATGTCAAATATTTCTTAAATGAAAAGTAATTTTTTTTGTTATCGCTCGTATGAGTGGTTATTTAAATGCCGACTTGTGTACTTCGAAGTTGTACAACTTTAAATTTTGAAGGTTAAACCTTTAGCTCAGAGCAAGGTCTTGTGCAGCAAAACAATCCTGCAGCATGAGGCTTGTGAAGAGTTAATAATTTTGTGTTCCCGTAAATCAACTGGCCTGCTGCCATCTCCTTGTGTAAATCTACCCTTTGGAAATCTATAGCTGCTGAAGAGAAGCTAAAGTGCAAACAGTATGGAAGATGTATTTGATTGTTTTGCATAAATCATTTATTCATAAATTTAAATGGAACATAGCTCATTGTGCATCTCTTTCTTTGTCAATTAAAAAGTGCATAAAACAAAAACCAAGAATAAAGATTATTTTATATATATATATATATATATATATATATATATATATATATATATATATATATATATATAAACCAAATCCATTTAAAATATTAGCAACTGCATATAGTGTTAATATAATTTCCAAGTACATTTTATATCACAACCTAGTTGGAGGAGCAAGTTTTGAGTTAAATTTTGAGTTTGGTTTATTATCTTAGTGGAGTTTTACATATTCTACTTTTGTTCACATGTTTCGTTTGGGGTTCTCCAAGTTTTATCTTCATCCCAAAAGCATACAGGTTGGCAGACTGCAGTTGCATCTTGACCAAGATAAAACAGTTATTGATTTTATTTACTGTATGGTGGAAAACTAATCTGCAAAAGATAATGCATGCAATGCAAACATTAGTTTTATGTACAATAATTGGCAAATGCAAATAAAACTTTGTTTTTTTACAAGACAATCCAAGAGCAAAAACACAAAATCAAAACAAGATCCAAATCTTGGGAAATGATAAACAGATATAGTTGTTCCAATGTTTCTCTTTCATAAGTATTTCATTTTTGGCCAGGATTATTTGCTTGCTTGACTGAAAGAATGAATGAGTAAAGGACAGAACAAACAAATAAAAGAAATTAAGGAAAAATTACAAATAAATGCTCTATATTCTGTTGTGTTGCTCCAGTGGCATAACAGATTTTTGACCCTAACGATTTATGTACAATGATCAGATTGTTTTTGATTTATGTAAGTGCACTGCTGTAAATCTTCATTACATTCACCTAGTATAATGGTTGTAAAATATATATATATAGCTTTAAACAGTGAAGTGATAAAGAATATTGTTTTTTAAACAACAAAACAATCAATTAAAAAAACATATTGTGCTTATTTTATCTGCATGATGGGTGAAAAAAGTTCTCTAACCAAAGTTTCACTTTGCTCCACAACGCAACATTAAACACAGATACGTTTTCAAAATATTTAATTATTAAACAAATCAAACTCCAAATGTTACATTTCCAAGAATCTCAGCGTAGATAAATAGCCTTGGCCTCACAGGTCATTGACAGTTGAGTTGGAGAGCAAGAGGGAGATCCGCTTTGCCTATAGCAATACATAATAGTTTATCTTGTTCACAATCTGTGTAGGTGTAGATATATTTAGCCCACAATGTCTTTGCGATATTTTCCAGAAAAGCATGGCATGCTGTGATATCTGGCACCAAGACCTTAGCAGAAGATCCTTTAAATTGTGGCATAGAGACTACATGAATCAGATCCTGTCGACATGCAATGTGGATATGCAGGAACAATATCCTGCTGCAAGAGGCCACTGCCATTAGGGAGTACCGTTACCCAGTCAAGTCAAGAAGCTTTTATTGTCATTTTAACCTTATTACGTACTTATAACTTAAAAGTTGTCCAAGCCACATAAAGTGTATCCCAGTGCAAACAGACAATACAAAACAGTGCAGGAGAGATACACAATAAAATATTATGTTGTTATTATTATTACTAATATAGAAATGTTATTCATTTTAATGGTATCACACCCCTTGTAGGTGCCATTGTGTCAGGGATCCACCTGCCACGCCCCCATCGACGGCTATCATGCCACCGCTATCTTCGCCTCTCCTGGTTTTGATTCCAAACACCTGGTCATCATTATCTACTCACCTATTTAAACACCCGTTCCAGAGTCACCGGTCGTTGATTCTCGAACTTCTTGCTACTGATCTCGTGGATCCTCGACCACCAACATTCCCCACTGGTTCCTCCTTGGATTACCTTCCAGTCTGTGGCTTCTCTCCCTTCCGTGGACAATCTTTATTCCATAGATTATATCCTCTCTGTTCCGTGGATTATCTCCTTTCCGTGGACTGTCTGTGTTCCATGGATTATCCCCACATTACAGACCAAACCCACACGTTGGCTTGTAACTCTCTGACTTCTGTTTGTGCGTGTGTGAATCATCTAAAAAACTATGATTAAGTTACTTCCGCACTTACCTTCGTGAACCCGATACTCTTTCCAATTTGTTTCTCTTGTAATGCAGCCAAGTGGAGCGGCTTCCTGGAAAGCACCTGCGCATATATCGGGACACAGTCACCCCAATTCCCCACCGAGCGAGCCAAGATCGCCTTTTTTATTTCCCTCCAGTCTGGGCGTCCTGTTGAGGCCACACCCACCAGGTAACATTCATTACTTGTCTTTTATTTTAGCATCATAATTTATCTTATTATATTTTTCTTATCCGGATTTAGCAAGTCCCTATGGGGGTTAAGCAAAAAGTATGATTTGTGTGCTTGTGTGTGTGAGTTTCAAAACACAGTTCAAAGTACTGTAGTGTATTGATCTTTATGTCAAAAGAGGGTGGGCATGTAGATATTTGAGAAAGGATATTTATTTTCTTGTACACACACTTCTTCAGACTGACTCAAATCCAGCAGGCAGGATGCTTGTGGACGTGGTGTGGTTGACAGCAACATTGCTCTCCTTTCCTTTGCTTACACTATGTGAACCACTGTGAGTACTACAATTCACAATAAACATACCGATTCTGATCTTTGACTTTTGAAACATATATTCTATATAATCAGAAGTAAATGTAATTGCCTGGGATGTCTGGATTTTGATTGATCAGAAGCTGTTGAATCTTTTTAATAAGTGCAAACTTCTTTAGTGGATACTACACATGCAAAAATTTTAAAGTCTGTTTGTGATGGTGGTTAATGTTGATCAGAGTTTCTACATTTTGTAAAAGATTTTAACATTTTAGCATTTCGAAACACATGACTACTCAAATCTTATAGCAATGATACAGTGAGATCTGTAGATGTCCTGATTTGAATACTGTGGAAACCCTTTTCTAATTAAATATCTGGATGCAAAATTTTAAACAAATACAACAATAATGGTGGACATTTGGGTCGCAGGAGAATAAGGCAGAGTGCACCACCATACAGTGTAATTGTTTCTTCTCTGACAGCCCCAAGAACTAACTGTCTACTAACTATAACTTTCTTTTTGTCTTGCTTTGTATTGTCTTGTTTTGAATCTCAAGCTAACCACAATAGCAGCACTATATACCACAAAACACAACAAATCTTGATAATATGGGGCCCCCCTCCTCATGTACAAACTGGTACAAATACAGTGTTGTAACTACACATTGTCCATCATAACTGATACATTGGGGCAATATGGCTGACTGCATACAACCATTTACTGAAGACATTCTATGAGGATTGTGCTTAAGGGCTGGAAAGGAAAAAAGTGTTCAAAAATTGGATTCTATCTCAGTAACTTCTGTCCATGCAAAGGAAAGGTTTCCACCAAAGATTAAGTAGAAACAGCTGGGGTTTTTTTAGATGTTTGTTTGTTGTTGTTTTAACCAATTAGGTATCATGCACAAATGTTCATTTGTGATTTTTCAATGTTTGGAAAGAATCACTTTTATTGCTAATAATTTGAAAACGCTTATGCAGTGTTCTTTGGGGACTATGCAAAAGTATGCAAAATAGTGCTTCAGCCATCATATTTGAGGATTGTCTCATGAATGAATGAGGAGTAAAATAAAAAAAATAATAGGAATCAATCTGTTCATCAAAAAATAAAAATGTAACCAATACAAATGACATAATTTTTTCCACGCATAATACGGCATAATGGCAAACAAAATTGTGCAAAAAATGTAAAAAAACAAACAAACAAATCAGAAATATATAAGAATGAATAGGGAATATAATGTGATATCCTGTCTATGTTCATCCCAGGTTCATCATGTCAACTTCCCAAATCCTGAAACTGGGCACAGAACAGAAGGTGTTTGTAGAGGTGCAGGACTATGAAGGCAATGACGAGTTAAGGGTCAATATAAACGTATTTAACTTCCCTAGTAAACAATTAAACCTCGTCAGGGAAACCGCCACTCTAAATCAGGACAACAAATATCAAGCTAATGTTGATATAAAGGTAAGATTCAGTAGGTCTTTTTTATTGCCAATGTGTTTGACTTATTTATTGTTAACAAAGTGAATAAGGATCGTCTCTAGGTTACGAACGTAACCCTAGTTCCCCGAGGGAACGTGACGCTGCGTCGTAGCGCTTTGAGAACGCCCATCGGACTCTCTCTAAGGACTTGTGTGTGCATGCGTGTGTGTGTGTGTGTGTGTGTGTGTGTGTGTGTGTGTGTGTGTGTGTGTGTGTGTGTGTGTGTGTGTGTGCTTGTATATATCTCTCCCTCACTCTTGTCAATAAAACCTGAGCAGGCTGTACTCCGGCTTCCGCCTCCAGTTTCACTCACACCCTGACAGACGCAGTTTGAGTTCCTGAAGGGGAACATAGTTTTAACATGTCAAAAGAACATTTGATATATGATTAAGTCTGATCCTCAGCAGTAATGCTGTATTACTTTTACTCAATATGTTCACTCTCTAAAACAGTTTTCAGACTAAACAGTATTTTTAGACTGTGTCTTAGTGAGCCAGTTTCAGGATGCATTTATTGATAAAGATGTAAATGCAGTTATGTATGTCTACAATAACAAACGTGTACAATTATTGCATACATTTCCATTGTGTACAGAAATACATTGTGTGTCTATATATATATATATATATATTAAATATATATGTGGCTTATATCTATTTTCATCTATATCTTAATTTCAATTTATCATTAAACTTGAATTTGTTTTTAAATTAAACACTGCTAATAAATTTATATAAGTAAAAGCTTCTGCACACAATAATTTTACACTGAATTCTTTGTGCCATAGATTCCTTTTAGAGACACTGCATTTGATGTTGACTCTGAGGAACAACAGTATGTTTTTTTGAGAGCAGTTTGGGGTAACCAAACCTTGGAGAAAATTGCTATGGTCTCATTCCAGCCTGGGTATTTGTTCCTTCAGACAGATAAGACGTTATATACTCCAGATACCGATGGTGAGTGCGACTGCTGAAACTGCTGTATGATCATGTAGTAAATGATTAACAGTGTAACATAATTATTGCTATTGGAAAACTTTATAAAATATCAGGATGAAAGATTGTACTTGTAAGAAATGTCCAGACATTGGTGCGGTGTTTATCCTGGACTCGAGTTAATATTAAAATATTTCAGGATTGTGTCCTGGGTAAATTTAACAGCAAGAAAAATGTCAGTCTTTGTTTATTTGAGTGTGTGGGCTTATTTCATTTCTGCATTCTTATACATTTTTTATTACATTTTCTTTAGTAAAATACAGAATATTTGGTGTGAACTCAATCATGAAGCCTCTGAACAATACTGTAGTTGTAAAAGTATCAGTAAGTTTGTATAATATTTCATTTATTTATTTATTTTTTTTTTTATAAAATCTTAGCATTTTTTTTAGCATCTATATCAATATGTCTAATATATTTTCATGTCTGCAGACTCCGGAGGGGATTATTGTTGAACAAAATTCAATCAGTGTACAAAAGGGAGTAACCATATCAAGTGAATTTAAACTGGGAAATCCCGTCAGGTTGGTGTTGAGTTCTTATGTAAATGATCATCTGTCTTTATTAGGTTTTGGATACAATAAAAACTATTTGATTCTGCTGTTGAATTGATTCTAATAAACGGCAGTGGCCATAAGTCTTTATCCATATGATTAGTACCATGACATTGCTTTCCAGAGGTTGCAAAAGTACACACATCCATTAATTAAGTAGTAGTTAAAGTACTGATTATACCTCTTTACTTAAATACATGTCAGATCCAAAACTTCTTTACTTTTACTTAAGTTAAAAGTAGTTATTACTTCTACCTGTTTTAGCTGTTAACTGGACCTCACATCATATCAATGAATGATAGATAGATAGATAGATAGATAGATAGATAGATAGATAGATAGATAGATAGATAGATAGATAGATAGATAGATAGATAGATAGATAGATAGAACTTTGTCATTGCATTGTACAGGACACAGCAACGAAATGCAGTTTGGCATCTACCAGAAGTGCAAAAAGTAGCAATCGTGCAAATAGTGCAGATAAATATGTATCATATTTACAGCATGTGATATGTATGTACGCATATGTACAGTGATTCAATATAAAGGCTATACCAGTGCAGAGACGTGTGGACATCATTAAGAGCCTTTGCTATGTTTCCATACGGACAGTTAATGAGGTGATACCGGAGAAACTGCACCTCTTCAAGTCAAGGAGCTTTTATATGTAATCACAGACATTTTACCTATTTAAATGTGTTGTTTTTATCTGTACGATCAATAAAGACAGTAATTCAAGTTCATTTCGCCATTATGAGGGAAAAACCCACAAAACGCCACCCAGAGGGTAAATTGTGTGAAAAATGGTGGATTTGGTGTTCGATTTGAGACTTGGCACAGAAATAGAACAAAAGTTTACTGATTAATTTACTGTTTTGCTGGAGGTTTTAATTTCGCCTCTTTTATATTTAGTTTTTTATTTATGTATTTGAATTTCTGTATATAAAAAATGGTAAAAACAGAAATGCACGCTGTATTAATAGCATGTTAATAAAATTTTGTTCCATTTAAGATAATTTGAATTTTGACAGCCAAATATATATATATATATATATATATATATATATATATATATATATATATATATATATATATATATATATATATATATATACAGTATTACTAATATAAAACTAATTAAAAATGTTGTTACCTAATGAGAACTTTTTTCCCCAGGGTCTGAATGTGTCCAGGCTGAAGATCCACATATAGAACACAAGCAGAGAAAAGATGATGATGATCATGAATGTGTCTGTTCTCAGTCATGTTTACATCACTGACTCCCTCTGTTTCATCCACATTAACCCCAAACTTCTTACTGCCTTCTGCCTACAGATATTTGTGTAAAAATTTAATGAGTAAAAGTAAAAAGTTGTCTGAAAAATAAATAGTGGAGTAAAGTACTGATACCAATACAATCTTTGTACTCCGTTACTTCCCACCTCTGTTGCTTTCAGGAATTGCATTACAAAATGACCTTTAAAAAATAAATGAATGAAGAAAAATCTTACATGAACATGGTAATATTTAATCTAACTCTTGTTTTTGGATTGGAAGAAATGGAATCTGGAAAATAACAGCAAGCTTCATGGAGAATGATTATAAGAATTTTACAGCAGAGTTCGAGGTCAAAGAATACAGTAAGTATTCCAATAAATATAATACAAATAATTAACAGGTAATTATAACAATAATAATAAAAATACTTTCACATTCACAGATATGTTAGAATTGTTGCTTCATTAATTACGAGACATGATTTTTAACAAAGGGATCCAAAGTGACTTGTAATTTGGTTTGTGTGTGTTTTGAACTTGGAAAGTGGTGGAGTTATTTGACAGCCGGAGGAAAGGTGTAAATGAAAAAATGGGCAGCAGGGTGGCTTTGTTAATGCAGCTGCAACTATTGTAGTCAGATTCAATTGCATGGTCTTAGGGGGTTTATTGTTTTTTTTTATATCACATTACAGGAGAACTTTTTTCCCCAGGGTCTTAAGATGTAGTAAGCAAAATTTGGTAAAATCAGGAAAAATTTGGGGGGAAGGTCTAACAGCTTGGTATTGTTATCATATTAATTGCCACAAGGGGTGGAACAATCCCAAAGGGCATTGTGAAGAAATCTACATCATTGGGTTCAAAAGTTATAACTATAAAGGTACTTTTAAATAAAGACCAAATTTGCCCCGGATGCTGGCATTAAAGTATTGGACCAAAGCTGGTCAGAATGTTCCTCAGACCCTCCTCAACCACTGTATCAATTTTTCTAGGCTAAACTTTATTTTTGTTAATGCAGGTGAATATTATGTGAGCCAGATATGGTAAAGCAGTGGACAATATTTGAATAAGGTGCTATGAGTTAGATGGAAGCAATTTTATGTTTCTCAGGCCCTCCTCAATCATTGTTCCAACAATTTATTAGAGTCAAGTCAAGAAGCTTTTATTGTATTTTCAACCATATATAGCTGATGCAGTACACAGTGAAATAAAACGTTCCTCCTGAAACAAGGTGCTACATACAACAACATAAAACAACAGTCACAGAACAGAAGAACACAGGGCCAGGAACTAAGATCCTCGCCACATAAAGTGCATGTGTGCAACTGGTGCAAACAGTGCAAAAGACAACACAGGACAGTGCAAGACAACACAGGACAGTGCAGGACAATACACAAAATATAAAAATAAAAACAACAATAGCTCCGCCAGTAAAACCTGTCGTGACAGAATAAGGTGCGGTTGTACACAGGGACACTGGTTGCTCCGATGTCCATGTGTTGTGTAGGGCGGGCTACAAAATAAAGTTAGCACCATTTTGGGTCCGGAACGGCCGCTGCGAGCTACTGCCACGCCGCCATCTTGGATCCATTAGACAGTTCTATGGGCTGCCATAGACAAACTATTCATATGAAGAAGTTAGAGAAGAATTAAAAAATAATTAATAATAATTAAAATTATATTTTCTTTATAGCATGATACCACTGTTTGTATTACTCATTTCAAATAAAATGTATTAATCATTATATCGATCGAATTTAAAGGACCTTATTTTTTTTAGGGCTGCCCAGTTTTGATGTGAGTTTGGAAACTGACAAATCTTTCTTCAATGCTAATGATGAAAGTTTTTCTGTCCAGATCAAGGCAAAGTAAGATTTTTTTATTATGTTTGTGCAGCAAAGAACAGATCTACTACAGTATTTGATTTTGTAGCATTACTATGTTACAAGTTCTAAAACTTTACTGCTATGGTTCATGTGTCTCTTTGGTGATTAATCTGTTCTTGACAATACTTCTTTACTCTTCACTCTTTTTAAGGTATCTGTTTGGTGAAAACGTTGAAGGTAGTGCTTTTGTTGTGTTCGGAGTGTTTCAAGGAAATGAAAAAAAAAGTATTCAAAGCTCTCTGGACAGGGTTAATGTAAGTTCATGAATTACATTTTATTTTTTATTTAAAAATGACTAACTTTAATTAAATTAGTACATTCAGGATTTTTTCACTTTGGTTTAATGGTTTCCAACAGTACTCTCTTTGGGTAGTTTTATAAAAATAAAAAAATAAAAACATATATATATATATATATATATATATATATATATATATATATATATATATATATATTTGAATGCAATAATTATTTTTATCACAACAGCAAATGTACAATTTTAAAGATGAATTGGTCACTGCTGGAAGAACACTGTAAATAATTAGGTTAACCAGCAACAGGTCAGTAACATGTTTAGGTATATAAAAGCATTTTAAAAAGGCAGAGTTGTTTAGAATTAAAGATGGGCAGAGATTCACCGAACTGTGAAAAACTGAATGTTCAAATTGTGAAAAATTTTAGAATAATGTATTTAAATATTAAATTATTACGACCTTGAATAACTCATCTACTGTACATATCATCAAAAGATTCAGATAATCTGGAGAAAACTCTGCATGTGATCTGTTAAGCATCACATGGGCTCAGAAAAACCTCCGAAAATCATTGTCTGTGAATGCAGCTGTCAGGGTGTGAGCGAAACAAAAGGCAGAAGCCGGAGTACAGCTCGTTTGGGTTTTAATGGTATGCGTGAGAGAGAGATACACACGCACACACAAACACACACACATGCACACACGCACACGGCAGTCCTTCGTTTGAAAGAGAGAGTCCGAGTTGTGCATTGGGAGAAGCGTAGCTGACCCGAGATGCACAGGAAGGGGAAGCGCAGCCGTTACGGGATTCTGGAGTCCGAATGGAACGGATGAGAGGAGTCCTGTATGACAACATGCAGCACAGAAAGTCCAACATAAACAATAATGAACGGGGATTGGGAGTGAATGAGGAGCTTATATAGAAGCGCAGTGGAGAAATGATGAACCCCAGGTAAACGTGATTATGCCTGACTCAGGAAAGAGTGGAGGCATGAGTGATGATGAGTTTCAAGTGTGCGTGATTAAACCTGGAGCTCTAGGGAAAGCGGAGGCATAGAGAGCCACCAAAGGGGGCGTGGCAGGTGGTTTCCTGACAGCAGCTCACAGTGCAATCCACAATTGCAGGTTAAAGCTCTATCATTCAAAGAATAAGCCATATGTGAACATGATCCAGAAATGGCAGTTTCTTTTCTGGATTAAAAATGATTTAAAATGGACTCAAGTCAAAGTGACAACTGTGCCATGATAAGACAAATTTGAAATTCTTTTTGGTAATTATGGATGCTGCATCCTCCAGACTACAGTCGAGAGGGATCATGTGGCTTATTATCACCAATCAGTTAAAATGCTTACATCTCTAATGCCATTGGGATGTTTTTTTTTCATAGAAATTGTGTCACAGGAATAATGAAAATGAAATGTAACTGCAGTTGTTGATGATGTTGTAATAATGTAATACATAAAAAATGTGCTTATGACCTGAACTATGCAGATCAAGAATGGAGAAGGTACAGCAGCACTATACAGACAACAGATCAACCAAACCTTTCCAGACGTACTTAAACTGGTTGGTGAAACACTGTACATATCTGTCAGTGTGCTCACAAATACTGGTGAGTAAATTGCATTGTTGTTGCTCACTTTGACTTCCGTTTTAATCTTTTTTATAATTAACAGAAATTAGTTTGCTAGATTTAAAAACATAAAATGTAACTACAAATAAATATAAACTGGATGTTATTTAATACCAGTCTACACACCCTTTTTTAAAAGCATGTGACTGAGCTCAGAATCAAACAATTATTAAACAATTCAGTATTCCTCGGGGAACTAGGATTACGGTCGAAACCTAGAGACATTGCCCTTCAAAAACTCGAGCTGCGTCGAAACTCTATGGGAATTAGTGTCCAATCATGCAATAACCAGAACCTACCCAGAGAGTAAGGGCCTCGGCACCAGTACATAGGACAGAGGAGCCCGGGGTAGCTCTGAGGTCAAGGTGATAGAACCTGAGGACAGCGGGTTGGACAAACCCGCAGCTTCACAGATGTCCTGGAGTGGCACTCCAGCAGACCAGGCCGTAGAGGCCGCCACACTCTGGGTGGAGTGAGCTTGAACCCCGAGCGGTGCGGGGAGGCCAGAGGACTCGTGAGCCGACACAATCGCATCCACTACCCATGTGCTCAAAGTCTGCTTATTGGCCGGGAAACCTTTCCTGTTAGTGCGATAGCAGACAAGCAGCTGCTCCATCTTCCTTTACGGACTTGTCCTGCGGAGGTAAGTGTCCGGTGCTGTTGCTCCTGGTCGGGGGGTGTAAACAGATGAGGGCAGAAACAGGACGTGAGGGAGCCGAAGGCACCTTAGATACGTAGCCGGGTTTCGGATAGAGAAACACTCTGGCCATGCCAGGGGCAAACTCCGGGCAAGACGGGGCCACGGACAGAGCCTGCAGATCCCTGATCCTCTTCAGGGAGGAAATCAACAAAAGGAAGGTGGTCTTAATAGACAGAAACCTAAGGGCCACATCGGCTAATGGCTCGAAGGGGGGCTCAGATAGAGCTGCCAACACAACTGCCAGATCCCAGAGAGGCACTCTGGGTCACATCCCGGTCCTCAGCCTCCGGGTGCCGCGGAGGAAACGTGTCATCAGTGAGTGCTTACCCAGCGACTGCCTTGCAGGCGGGGAGCCATATGCCACAATGGTGGACACGTACACCTTCAGGGTCGAAGGGGTTAACCCAGCAGCAAACTGTTCTTGTAGGAACTCCAGAACCAAACCGACCAGGCAGTTGACCGGTTCCAGGCCATGGTGCTCGCACCAAGATGTGAACAGTCACCTGTGCGGCATACGACCTCCTCATGGAGAGAGCTCTGGAGTGGAAAAGGGTCTCTACCACCTCGGTAGAGGCTCAGCCTCCACAACCTGGGCGGGGGTGAACCAGGGTTCCGCCCACCTGTGAGCTCCACCACCTCGGGGTTTGGCCCCTGCATCGACAGGGCATCTGTTTGGACATTCAACCGACCCGGGATGTAAATGGCCCTCAAGGACACGAGCTTGTCCCTAGACCACAAGAGGACCGCTCGCACTAGCTTGTACAAGCACTAGCTTGGCGAAATCGGAGACCCCCTGTGGGTTGATGTAAGAGAGCACCGCCTTATTGTCCGTGCGGACCAACACATGCCGATCTTTCAGGTCCGGGAGGAAGTTTCAACCCCAAAAACACTGCCATCATCTCCAGGCAATTTATGTGCCACGAGAGACGTGGGCCGCTCCACAGACCCTGGGCGGAGTGGCCACTTATGGCCGCTCCCCACCCCATGGGGAAAGCGGCCGTTGTTAGCATCACGTGATGACACGGAGTCCCCAACACTGGGCCACAGGACACAAAAGCCTGGTCTTTCCAGATATCCAAGGCTTGAAAGGCAAGGCCCGAGATCTTGATAGTACAATGCGGGTTTCCCCTGAGGGAGAACCCCCTGCCCCGGAACCACCACTGCAGGGGTCTCATGTGCAGGAGCCCGAGCGGAACTATGCTGGACACTGCCGCCATGAGACCCAGCAGCCTCTGGAACTGCCTCACAGTGAGTGGCTGGCCATCCCGCACTCTCCCGACAGCAGTGAGGATGTCCTCAACCCGAGCAGGTGACAACCGTGCCTGCAACCTGGCCGCGTCCCACACTACGCCCAAAAAGGTGGTCCTCTGTGCTGGAGAGAAAGCACACTTTTGCTGGCATTCAGCCAAAACCCAAGCACCTTCATGCAGGCGAGGACGACATCTCGATACCGAGTCGCCTGGTGCTCGTAATGAGCCAGGATCAACCAATCGTTGATGTAATTCAAAATGCGGATGCCCTGGAGCCGCAGCGGGGTCAGTGCCGCATCGACGCATTTTGTGAAGGTGCAGGGTAAGAGTGCCAGGCCAAACGGTAGGACCCAATATTGGTATGCTACGCTCCCAAAAGCAAACCTCAGGAACCTCCTGTGTGCAGGAAGGATGGAGATGTGAAAGTACGGGTCCTTCAGATCTATAGTGATGAACCAGTCCCTGGACCTGATCTGAGTCACGACCCCCTTGAGGGTGAGCATCCTGAACCTGAGCCTCCTGAGAGAGTGGTTTAAGGAGCGAAGATCTAGAATGGGACGCAACCCACCATCCTTCTTCGGAACGACAAAGTACGGGCTGTGGAAGCCTGACTCTTGAACCGAGGGGGGAACCACCTCGATGGTTTCTTTCCCCAGCTGCTCTGAGTGGGTCAGAGGCCAGCCCTGAGGGGGACACCTCGGCGTTCCATGTTTGGACTCATCTGACTCCAACCCCGCCGCTAAATCGGCCTGCGAGCCCCACAAGCGCCGGCGCCGCTTTGAAGCGTGCACATAGCCATGCGGTTACAATGCGAGCAATCAACTCCCTCGAGAGCCGATTGTGCATGCTCCACTCCCAGGCAAACAACAGACCGATCAATCGAACCCATACCGGTAATGAAACGCGGACACGGATGAACACACTTACGGTAATCCTGTCTGCCAGCCATCACTCGATCAGAAAAAAAACCCCAGCGCAACAGCACTTACCTTAACGAGCAGAAGCTAGCACCTTGTCCATTTCGCAGCCATCTGTAGCTTCCTGTTTACCCACTGATAACGTCACGTTCCAAATGCCTATTGGTTAGATTACACATGTGGTTCAGAGCGCGGTCACGCAGGGGCGTTCCCATAGCATTTCGACACAGCTCAAATTCCTGAAGGGGAACAGATAATTTTCATATAGATTTTGACATCAAGCCTTAAACGAAAAGACAGCATCAAAGCAGAGATACATTAATAAACGTTTAAAATGTAATTATTGTTGAGGTAGATTTAAACACTAGGTTTATTGAAATGAGAATATACATTCAAGATATAGGTTTATGTCATGGAATGTGGAACATTTTATTTATTGTTTTATCAATACAAAGAATGCTCTCTTGTGGTGTGTGTGTGTGTGTGTGTGTGTGTGTGTGTGTGTGTGTGTGTGTGTGTGTGGGGAGAGTGTGTGTGTCACAATCAGATGTACTGGGGCCAAGTTTTGAGAGTGAATTGTTTTATGGTTTGAGGGTACCTGTGAAGTCAGACAGAGAGGTCAAGGTTTGTCCTGCTTCGTGTCTTCCGGGGTGGGGGTTTAAAACTGTGGTATGCAAACCCCAATAAAAGTGTAAGCCGTGGTGCTCATCCTTTGACTAAAATGCAGATGTCAATGGTTAAAAGGAATGCATGGAACATGAAGTCTAAATGACCCTTGCCCAGATGCTACAGCGTGGACAACATGGAAGCGTTCCCAAAGCCTTGTGACTGTCATGCGGGAAACGGAGGCGGAAGCCGGAGTAACGGCAAACAAAACTTTACTAAACAAAAGGCAGGAAATATACACACAAGTATCGCCGCTGTATATTCCTGAACGAAAATAGCAGTTCGTATAAATAAATCCACAATATATAGCGCTGGGAAAAGCGCGGCCCTGGCAGCAGCAGAGAAATGCGGTGCTGACAGCGTGACGTGCGGAGAAACACAAATACCTGCGTTTGCAGGGATAATCCAACGACCAGAGTCCGGGGAAAATCACTGGTGCGCCTGGGAAGAAGTGCAGTCCACGCGAAGTGAGAGAGAGTGTCCGAGGCGAACGATACGTAGCGGGGATGAGCATACGTGAACTCACAGGAACCTACGGGGACTGGCATGAACACACAATAACGGATGGGGAGTGTGGGTGAGTAAGCGGTTTATATTGGAGCTGGGAGTAAGTGAATAACAAGCTCCAGCTGTGCGTGATTCGGGCTGAGAGCTTGGGAGCACGAGGAGGCAATGACAGCCACCGAAGGGGGCATGGCAGGTGGATCCCTGACAGCGACGCAGCTCCTGTGAAACAGTCTTATGTTCACCTTTTGATTGTTTTCCTTACACTTTTGCTTTTATTCAGTTCATCTAAAAAAAATTGTTTTAAGAGTTTTAAGTCTAGAGACTCTGCATTCAATGATTTAAAGCCTAAACATCTTGTTCTTTTCTTTTATGGTAGCTTGACACAGCCTGCAGGTCAGTTTTGTGTCATTATCTTGCAGTAGGATGAACCCCTGTGTATATCAGAGGGCACTGCATGCTCCTGTAAATAGTTTTGGTAGTAGCTCCATGACACTGGATCCAACATAGACGCTTCACTCCAACATACTTCCTCTTCCATGTTTGACAGTTGTTGTCATACTGAGGACCCATTCCTTGAGTCCACTGCTGGTGTTTCATGACCCAGACACATTGAGATTTAAACACACCCTTTTTTTTATTTTGCAATCTTGAAAACATTTGGCATGTTAAAAATTGTCTGCCAATTGAACTGCAACAACCGGGTTGTTTCATAAAGTTCTGTTTACTATATAATTCCTTTCATAATTTGAATGTTTTTGATATAAAGGTACAATGTTAAAAATAATAAAAATAAAGAAAAGAGATGGTATGTCCAAACCTTTAACGGGTAGAGTACATCAGTATATTGCAATTTTTCTTTTCAATAATCTGCATGCACCTGTTAAAAGCATGCAAATGGTGTGTAAGCACTGTCTTCAAGAATGTCCCATAACATTGCAACTGTGCAACTGTGTGTTTCAGGCAGTGAGATGGTGGAAGCTGAGAGGAGGGGTATACATATAGTCACATCCCCATACACCATCCAGTTCACCAAAACCCCCAGATATTTCAAACCTGGAATGCCGTTTAATTTCAAGGTACAGTAGTATAGCAGTTCTGTTCAGTAATATTTATATAATGTTTTTAGCAATGCGCTGAAAATCTACAACCGGTAGCCATGTTGCTGTATTTTTATAGGACTACAACCATGATCAATATTTACAGTATATTACTTTTTAGACCAAATTCAGTATTCCACTGCATATAATTTAATATTATAGTATTATACTATTTTCAGCTAATTGTATTTGGGAAAAATGTGATTTCTGCCGATTATACCATATACATGTACACACATATAGAACTGTAATTAAATATTAACAGTAGAAGAAACAGAAAATGGAAAGCAGCATTTATTGTTCATATAAATGTAAAGAAAAAGTACAAATGAATTGAGAACAGACATGTTTTATAGAAATATGCAGTATTTTGACATTGATATTGACCATAATGATCTTACATTAACACTGAAAACATCAATGACATGACCAAAAATCCAAGAATGACAAACTGCATGGTTGCTAACAGTATTGCATTCTCAATGTAAAACTATTAAAAAACTATTTTCTATTCTAATGAACTATTTTTGGTACTTTTATTTATTCTGCACAAGGGGCTACATGAAGTTATGGGAAAGAGTAGTGGAATCCTGGCTGAGAGAAGAGGTGACCATCAGTGAGCAGCAGTATGGTTTCATGCCGAGGAAGAGCACCACAGGAGAATTATTTGATTTGAAAATGTTGATAAAGAAGTATAGAGAAGGTCAGAAGGAGTTGCATTGTGTATTTGTGGATTTAGAGAAAGCGTACGACAGGGTGGAGAGAGGAGTTGTGGTATTGTATGAGGAAGTCTGGTGTGTCAGAGAGGTATGTGAGGGTGGTGCAGGACATGTATGAGGTCCTGCACCGGCAGTGAACGGCAGTGAAGTGTGCAGTAGGGACGACAGACTGGTTTGGAGGTAAAACTGCAACAAGGATCGGCTAATGTAAGATTGAGATGTTTGGACATATGCAGAGGAGGGACATGGTGATACTGGTAGAAGAATGCTGAGGATGGAGCCTGCAGGAAGTTGCAGGTAGTTTGTTTGAAAAAGGCAAATTTAGAGGACAGAGTAGTATGGAGACTAATTATCCACTGTGGCGACCCCTAATGGGAGCAGCCAAAAGAACAAGAAGAAGATTCTATTTTATTCTAAATTCTTATCACTATTCTTTTTTTTTTTATATATTTCAGTCTAGTCTAATCTAAACTTATTACATACTCATTGCAAGTAAAATATCATTTATTTCATGTGCTTTGGCAACATTATTACAAAAGTTATCCCAATAAAGCACAGCTTTTATTTAAATTTTTTAATTTGAGAGAGAGAGAGAGAGAGAGAGAGAGAGAGAGAGAGAGAGAGAGAAAGACAGACAGAGAGAGAGAGAGAGAGAGAGAGAGAGAGAGAGAGAGAGAGAGAGAGAGAGAGAGAGAGAGACATAATGAGAGAAAGGGGCAGGGGCAGAGAGAGATAAAGGAACAGAGAGATTGTTTTATTTCTTTTACTGCAGCTGATGTGGGTTTAAAGTTTAGTTAATGAAAGTCCAGTGCCACTTTAAATAAATCAAATATTTGTAATAAATAACTGAGCTGAGTGTTTTTTCCTCTTTAGGTGTACGTGACAAACCCTGATGGGACACCGGCAGAAAACATCGACTTGCTGGTGTCTCACGAAGACAAAGCTGGTAAAACAGATTTAAACGGCTTAGCTTTGTTCCACTTAAACACCAAACCCTCAGATACTGAACTGAAGATCAAAGTAGGTTTCAGTTTCTCAGTCATCTTCTCTGTTTTTTTTTTCATCTAAACCTGCTTTTGATAGTTTTCTCTATCAAAAAAACATTTACTACATTTTTTTATAGGATTCTACAGACAGCATTTTTGTTTTCGATTTTAAAATTCTCTCACATATAGGCATTGATTATCACTTAGAAATGACTGAATGGATGAAAAAATAAACACTTTGTTTTCCATAAAAGATAGTGGTGTATGTAAATTACTTCAAATCTCTTCCTGAAACACTTAAACTAGTGCTTCTTCCTCCTGTTTGTTTTATTTATGTATTAAAAAATGAAATGTGTGCTATAATTCCTGGTGCTGATTTTCATTCTAGTTCTAATTTGAACATTTTCTTCTGTAGTTTGTTAAATGCACCTTGTGCTTAAAACCATTCATCAAAATCAATGTATTCATCATATAAGTAACAACACACACACAAAAATCCTCCAAAAGCTCTTTAAGGTCATTAAGAAATGTGTACAATCGCTGTCTCACTTTGTGTGGAACTTGAATCGTATGTTACTATAGTTACAGGTGTTTATATGTATATACATCACATTCATTTAGAACACTGATTTAACTGACAAACGCAAACTACCTGTGTGTTTAATGCTATGAACTCACACCTGAACTTCCAGCCATTTACAATCCACTGTCCAGGGCACAAATTATGTACCCTGTATTATGGTCTGATTTGATTTATTGTAATTTTTTTACTGATGACATTTATCTTAATATTAAATGTACAGCTATCAGCTAAAAAGTCATTATTATATGAAATCAACCACATTCCTTCTTTGCCGTATGCCAAGTTCAAGCATTATAATGTTTCAACAAAGGTACAAACGAACGAGGAGAGCCTTAAAGGCAGAGCGGGAAGTCAAGCAGTTAACATGTTCACAGCCCACACCTACAAATCCAGCTCCAAAAACTACCTGCACATCACCTTAACTACACCAGTGATCAATGTCGAAAGTCAGAGCAGTTTCACGCTGATTATACAGACGCCTTCAGAAGATAAAATTCAAGATATTACTTACATGGTATGTAGTTTTAAAAATTATATTTTCTCTAATTTTCTCTGAGCAGTTTTGGGTAAAATTACTGCAAAAGACTTTTTTCTTGTGTTTTGGGTTATAATCATGTGTATCACCACTTCATGGTTGTTTTTCCAGATCTTGAGTAAAGGGCAGATTGTGCACACTTCGAAGATAAAGAGAGAAAAAAATAATGTGATAACTGAAAATATAGTTATCACAAGACAAATGCTTCCTTCATTCCGACTGCTGGCGTATTACCATGTAGGAACTACAGAGGTTGTTGCTGACTCCATTTTGGTTGATGTGAAGGACACATGTAACGAACAGGTTGGTTGTTTATTATCATTGTTGTTGTTTATAAGGGTAATATTAGATAGATTGATGAATGTCAAAATGCCAGAGCTCATGGAACACATGCTTGCTTGCAGCAATAGTCCACACTTGTCTCCATCCATCTAATGTAATTGGATGTTGTCTACACCAGCTTTAAGTTCATCCCCTTGATTCTTTTTTGGTTTTCGACATATATGAAAGAACCCACAGAAGAGCATGCTAAAAAGAGCAAGAATATTTTTAAGATTCTTCAGGGGCCAACTTTTGCTTTCATGATAGGTTTGCATGCGCTCAGTTAGCCTCTTGTGGTAGTCACCTCCAACTATCTTGAGTTTCCAGAGGTGTTGCGTGCTTGTTGTCTGCTTTTTCTGCTATATTGGTTTTTTGGCTATAAGACCTTAAGTTTAACTAAATCGCCAACTGTTCAACACTATCACACCCTAGACTTTCATTCCCCTTCTCTCCAGCGCGTGACTCCACCTCTCCAGGCTCATCTCCACCTGCTCCCTACATTCATCACAAAAAACAATATCATCCACAAACATCATATTCCACGGAGACTCCTGTCTGACCTTGTCCTTCAACCTGTCCATCACCACTGCAAACAGGAAAGGGCTCAGAGCCGATCTTTGATGCAGTTCCACCTTCACCTTGAATCAGTCTGTTGTTCTTACTGCACACTTCACTGCTGTCACACTGACCGCGTACATGTCCTAAGACACAACCTGCTTGAGGGTCAGAATTTTGAACCAATGTTACTATGTTACTGTTTTGTCCTTGTCTCATGTATTTTCTTGACAACCCATCCCCCCCCCCCACCACCACCACCACCACTTGTGTTTTTAGTTTAGTGTTATATATAGTTCTGTGTTCCTTTTTGCTAATTGATGTTGTTTGCTGTAGCACTTTATGTGGTTGAAATAAAAAAATAAAGCCAACTTGAACTTGTTCCTATAACAGGACATAAGCAGTGCAAGTTTATATTCATGCACTCATTCCGATATGCTATCGGAGCTATGGTAACAGCTCATCCACTACTTAAAAATAGATTGAAAATAATCTCGCACACACACACACACACACACACACACACACACACACACACACACACACACACACACACAAAATAAATCCTAGTGTTACAGCTTAACTACTGGCCATAATACACATGCAAGTCTTAAAACTGAAGACTCATTCTATCAGTATGAAAAATGCATAATGACAATACATGCATGATTTGTTTGAAATGTTAATGTTTATGACTGTTGATTTTTTTTAATGACTGTTGACATTTGATACTGTTGTATGGCATGCTTGTATAAATGTCAAAATGTTTTAGTAAATTGTTTCCGATTTTCCTTTTTTTTCTAATGCATCAAGGTTCATCTAAATATACAAGATCCTAAACCAGCGTATTTACCTTCTGATCAAATCAAGTTAAAAGTTTCTGCTGCTCCTAGTGCAAGTGTTTATCTGGTTGCTGTGGATAAAGGCGTCTATGTTCTTAATAAGAAGAACAGATTAACTCAGACCAAAGTAAGTAATTAACACTAGGCTTGTCCATGGATACATCAGCTGATGAATGACTAATTCTAAAAAGAAAACACTGTACCAACTAAAAACACATGTGGATTTTACTTATTGTAATTTTATAATTAATACTTTCCAAACAAAACTTTGAGGACCATCATGGAGTCTGCAAATTCTAAGAAGGTTCTACACTGTTGTCTTTAATAACAATGACTATGTAATGATGCACTGTGTAATAAAACACTATTTAAATTTCAATTTTTTTATTTTTATTAATATTTTTTTTTATTTAATATTATTTTACTTTATTCTGCATGGTGGTTTAAATAACAGATTTGAGTAAGTGAGTGAGTGAGTGAGTGAGTGAGTGAGTTAATGAGTAAGTAAGGGGGTTATTAGTTACTATTATTAACAATATATTTTATGCAGAAATGCAAAATATTAAATTGTTTGTCGTTTTATTTTTATGAACGCAGTTTATTATTAACATTTGTGATGACCAACATGTAAAAATGTAAACTGTTCTAAACAATTAAAATAAAATACCTGCTTATAAATGGGCTGTTATATATACAGTATATATGCAGCTGTCCAGAGGTGGCAAAAGTACAGATACTCATGTTTTAAAATACTCGGGTAAAAATAAAGTATTGATTATACTTTTTTACTAAAATGAAAGTAAAGAAGTCTTGGCTCTGACATGTACTTAAGTAAAAAGTAGTTATTACTTCTACCTGTTTTAGTGTCACATATCATGATATTAATGATAGATGGTCAGGAATGTCTCTGTTCTCAGTCATGTTTACATCACTGACTCCCTCTGTCTCATCTACGTTAGCTTTACTTCTTGTTGCTTTCTGCCTGCTGATATTAGCTTCGTAAACTAGTCTACATCTGTGGTGAGTGAGAGTCAGGACTTTATACACCAGTGGATTGAAAAAGATGCGCAATGACAGAAAATTGGTTGTTAGGCTGAAATCGGTGCGCAGTGAAAATAAAAATATTAACATTTCACCAAATCAATGGATTAAAAGTAACAAGCCAGTTTTAAAATGTAAGGAGTAGAAAGTACAGATATTTGTGTAAAAATGTGATGAGTAAAAGTAAAACGTTGTCCGAAACATAGTAAAGTCCTGATACCAAAAAATCTACTTAAGTACAGTAACAAAGTATTTGTACTTCGTTACTTCAAACCTCTGCAGCTGTCATGTCTCCTTCACCCCAACAGAGAATTGAACACTTGTAGTTCACAGGTCACTTTCTGCTTATAGGAATGTGTGTCATCTTCTGCAATTATACAGTTCTGAATTGTCCACATTTGATGCTATATAATTAATACTGTTGGTGACGTGTTCTGAAGGTAATTACACTTGTAGTTATTACGCTGCTTTTTTCATTCCCAAACTAACAGATCTGGGACGTTGTAGAACAGCATGACATCGGCTGTACAGCTGGAAGTGGGATAGATGCTATGGGGGTTTTCTATGATGCAGGCCTGCTGTTCATATCACACACTGCAGGAAGCACTGCCGAGCGAAGAGGTATGGGGCATATAATATATATATATATATATATATATATATATATATATATATATATATATATATATATATATTTAAAATATATACAGTACAGACCAAAAGTTTGAAACTCATGAGTGCTTCAGTCTCATGGTAAAACAGATGCACAAAGAGTCTTACAAACTCATCAGTATCAACACTTGTTACCAGTTCCAGAACAAATTACCAATAAGTACTACTGTATATAAATATTTCTAAATTTTGCATTGAATGCCATGGAATATTCCGACAGAATGTGTAAAAGATAAATGACCATCTACATCACAATTCTATAACAATGTCCCGGCCACATGACAAGTGCAAATTTCTCTAAATTCTTAGAAATTCAAATAAAATCTTCAGTAGTTCTCCTATAAAACACTCTCCTACGTCGATATTGTCAGGAATTCCCCTGCCACGCCCCCCTTCGTAGCTGTCATGGCTCCTCGTTATCCCGTGCCTGCCTGAACGACCGACAACTGTGGCTCGTTACGGATCAGACTATATAAGCTCACGTTCCCGAGTCACAAGCTGTCGGTTCTTGTATTGTCATGCTGGTCATCTCCTGTTCCCGCGACTGCCAGCCTGCCCGCTGGTTCTGTTTTCAGACTCTGTGTCCATGTGCGGATTACTCGTTGCCGTTGCAGTTTACTTTCATTTTCGGACTCTAAGTTTTGTTTCAGGAATACTCGTCTCGAGCGGATATTCTTGTTTGTTTTCTCGCCACGGCAACTGTGAGTGTTTTTTTGTTGAACTGACTGAATAAACGATGATTGAGTTATTTCCGCTTCCTCGTCCTGTCCGTCAGCCTGACAGAAGAACCAACCTAAACCGAAAATGGAATCGCCCCCCCGCGATTTCGGCCGCGATGGATCGGCAGCCGAACCCGGCTTCGGATTTCTCCTGGAAGTTCCATGCCGCTCCTCGAGGCTCAAAGCCACAGATGCCGGATCATGAGAGCACGGCTGCGCCATGCCCCT
Source organism: Silurus lanzhouensis (assembly GCA_039877035.1). Classification (NCBI taxonomy): domain Eukaryota; kingdom Metazoa; phylum Chordata; class Actinopteri; order Siluriformes; family Siluridae; genus Silurus; species Silurus lanzhouensis. The sequence goes on along the minus strand of JBCEWE010000243.1, from coordinate 487,057 downwards.
CCGCGAGCGCAAGGGGATTTCCGGCTCGCTTCTCTGGGAAAGGAGACGAAATGGGCGGATTTCTGATGAGCATCGGTGAGTATGTGGAGGAAAATCTTTCCCAGTTTCCCTCCGAACGAGCCAAGATCGCCTTCTGCGTTTTTCTTCTGTCTGGTGATGCTCTCTCAAAAACCAGCAGATTATGAAGCGCCAAAGGGGGCAATTTTGGCTCACTCGCCTTCTTCTGGGGATTTGTGGGATGGAGGTGGCTGATCTCCACGACAGTCCCCTTGAGGATGAAGAGGCTTTGTTCCGGGGTTCTGCACGTGACTTCAACTCAAGGTCCTCCCAAGCAAGCTGCTCTGCCTCAGGTGTTTTCTAGGTTTTCCTCTTCCCAAGGTGCTTCAGAGCACGCAGCTCCATTCCAGGGCTTTCACGGACACACGGCTCTGCCCTTGGATCTGTACAAATGCGCTGCTGTGTTCCGGGGTTCTCGTGGACGCTCTGCACCATCTCCGAGCGTCTGCGAGCGCGCCATGGCATCCCAGCATTCCCACGAGCTGTCCATGCCGCCACAGAACATCTACAAGCGTGCTGCCCTGTTTCGAGGTTCCTGTGGGCATGCCTCTCCGCCACAGTGTCTTCAGGAGCGTGCCTCTCTGCCACAGATCCGTCACGAGAGCGCAGAGCCGCCACAGACCTGTCACGAGAGCGCCGGGCCGCCACAGGGTCGCCACGAGAGCGCCGGGCCCCACAGAGTCGTCACGAGAGCGCCGGGCCGCCACAGAGTTCCGCTGAGGGTCCCGCTCAGCCCCAGAGTTCCGCAGAGGGTGCCGCTCAGCCCCAGAGTTCTGCCGAGGGTGCCGCTCCACCACAACGTCCCCAGGAGAGCTCAGCCCCGTTCCCCGCATGGCGGCGTTGGGCCTCCAGGTTCCTCCGAGGAAGACGTCGGGCCTCCAGGTTCCCCGCATAAAGACGTCGGCCCTCCAGGTCCCTCTGGCGATGCCAAAGCTCTCCAAAGGCCCTCCGAGGGTGTCGTTCTGGTTCAACGTGCTGCCGAGGGTGCCCCTGTGTTCCTGGTCTCCGCCGAGGACGTCGCTCCGCCTCTGCTCTCCGCCGCAGACGTCGCTTGGCCTCTGGTCTCCGCCGTGGACGTCGCTCTGCCGCTGTTCTCCGCCAGTAATCCTGCCCAGCTTCCGGTCTTTGTGAGGGCTGCGGACCCGTTCCTGATCCCGACCAAGGACGCCGCTTTGCCTTGGGCCCCTTCCGATCTTCCCCCGTTCTGCTGCGATGCTCACGGGGCCTCCTCTGTCCCGGGTCGGTTGGAGAGGCCTTCCTCAAAATGTGCCCCGGCCCGCCTGGCATGGGTGGGTTTTGGGACGTCGGGTCCCGCCATGGAGGGGGAGTACTGTCAGGGATTCCCCTGCCACGCCCCCCTCGGCCGCTGTCAGATATGCACCCTGCCACGCCCCCCTCAGTAGCTGTCATGGTTCCTCATTATCCCGTGCCTGCCTGACAGCTGTGGCTCGTTACGAATCAGACTATATAAGCTCACGTTCTCGAGTCACAAGCTGCCGGTTCTTGTACTGGTCATCTCCTGTTCCCGCGACTGCCAGCCTGCCCACTGGTTCCGTTTTCAGACTCTGTGTCCATGTGCGGATTACTCGTTGCTGTTGCAGTTTACTTTCATTTTCGGACTCTAAGTTTCGTTTTTGGATTACTCGTCTCGAGCGGATATTCTTGTTTGTTTTCTCGCCACGGCAACTGTGAGTGTTTTTGTGTTGAACTGACTGAATAAATGATGATTGAGTTATTTCCGCTTCCGCGTCCTGTCCGTCAGCCTGACAAATATCTCCCTGACAGTGAGCCATTATTCTTTTCACCTCTTTTTTTTTTTTTGCCATTTTATAATTGGGGTAGCAATGAAACTACCCTTAGTGTCAGGATTATATTCCTGGATTGTACTTCACGTCAGCCACTGGACTTCCATGGTTCATGTTACATGACTGTTTTAACCTGAATTACATTTTCAAAGTTGGGATCACCTGGTCTTACATTTGTAGTTTGTGGTCATTGTGGCCATTTTAGTTAAGACCTGATCTTTCTGCTCAGGTTTATGGGTTTTACTGTAACATTTGTGGGATTTTTTAATACAAATTTTACATGTTCTCCACCATAATGTCTGTCTTCATTAAGATGGTGATAGATATGAAAATGTCATATAATACTACATAGAAGAAAATCAGAGATTTCTCCTCCTTAATTTGTTTATCTTTTCATTGGCAAAGTCACCACCTGTGCACCTGAATCGAAAAGAAAGGGGCGTGCCATCACCAAATCAGAGCTCATAAGCACTCTAGGTTAGTACTATTTATAAAAAAAAAAAAAAGACTTCATACTTTTTTGTTTTACTGTATATAATAGATAATGAAATTAGATAATGTGCATGGTGACTTTTTTTTTTTAAACTCAGTGAGCACGTACAATGATAAGCTGGAGAAGTGTTGCAGGGATGGATTGGTGGAAAACCTTCTGGGTTATACATGCGAGCGAAGAGCTGAATACATTGAGGGTGAAGTTGAATGCCGCCAAGCCTTCTTGCACTGTTGCCAGAGACTTGCTGATGTAAGAAAAGCAGCTGTGCAGGAAGAACTGCACTTTGCCAGAAGTAAGTTACAGTAGCATTCTAAAGATTCTACAATGCATTATGGGGGAACAGAAGAAAAATTTAATTTGAAGAAGGTTCCTATAGATGTGTAGGAGGTTTAGAGATGGTGGTAAATGTGATGACTCCAGGTAAGGTTTTTACCATTAGATTTTAGATTGTGGTATTGGGAATTTGTGATAATCCAGCTATAGAAATAGAGCAAAGCGAGTTGCTTGCCCCCTCATTGGGTTTGGGAAGTGGCTTGCCACTCTCAGAAGCTCGGTAAGAGGCCAGACCTAAAGGTCATTTCGGCCAAGAAGAAGTCTGGAGGCTGGTGCACCCAAGACCATCAAATCAAATCAATCAAATTTAAATTTTATTTGTGACATACAGTGAAATGCTTTATACGACTGTATGGCATAAAATTAAACAAGTAAAAAGAAGGCAGATAAATAAAGAGAATAAACTGTAAATAAAATATGTAAAATATGAAATGTATAAAGATATATATATATATATATATATATATATATATATATATATATATATATATATATATATATATATATATATATATTAAAAGCAACTCTGTATAATTCCCTTTTCTGTAGTCCAGGTGGCTCATCATAGTGGGGAGAAGATGAGCAATGGCGTCCTCGGTAGAACAGTTTTGGCGGTACATGAACTGTAGAGGATCCAGTGTGTCTGGTAGTGATGCAGTGATGAAGTCTCTGACCAGTCTCTCAAAGCACTTCATCAATACTTAGGTCAGGGCTACGGGGCGGTAGTTGTTGAGGCGGGTGGGCTGGGGTTTCTTTGTGGTAGGAACAATGGTGGACTGTTTGAAGCATGAGGGGACAACAGACAGTTCCAGTGAGAGGTTGAATATCTCAGTGAACGCGGTGCTAGCCCTTAAATTTATATATAATGTGAGTTCCACTTACCAGCGTGATACTAAAACACTTAGTTGTAATGGCAACGTTTTATTTAAGTACATGTCAGAGCCCAAACTTCTATAATTAAACTTAAAAAAAAAAGTAAAAAAGTCAGTACTTAAACTTTTACCCGCTTCTTTCAAAATATGAGTATCTGTACTTGTACTTAAGTGAAGGATGTGTGTACTTTTGCCACCTTTGTTGTGCCGGCCAAGATGTCCAGGAATTATGTTTTACTGAAAAAATTGCAAAAAGTCAATGCCATCAATGACATTTTTAGTGCAGTTGTTTTGTGGATATGCTATATGCTATGCATATGCTAGTTCAATACTAATAAGAAACAATCAAGGCAAATGATATAAGATAAAGTTTTACTTTATTAAATTTTTCCCTAAATTCTATTTGAACCAATGGCCATCAAACACAGATTTAGCACCATCAATAATAAGAATAAAGAAAAAATAAATAAATAAATCAGGCAAATCAATTCAATTTAAATTAAAATCTTTTATTTATAAAGAACTTTTAGCAATAAACATAGTCATCGAAGCAGCTTTACAGAAATAAACAAGGTAAATATGATACGTTTTAGCAGCATAAATTAGAGTAAAATAATGTGAGCTAGTTAGATTATATTCAGATTTGAAGTGAGTTACATCGGTTTGTGAAATAAATACGTAAGAAATTTATAAATAAGGTATGCTAGTAAACCACCAAGCTTAGTCTGGTACATTGTTATTTCAGTAATATGATAGTTACAAATCTAAAATGAAATAGGTGGTGCAAGGATGGACATTTAGCTCCTCAAATTAATAAATCAGTCTTTAATTTTTGTCTTCTGCTCCATGGAAAGATGTCTAATTAGTTAGTGTGAAACAGGAGAATGTGAAATTATGATAAAAAATTGTTTTGGCTTAAAATAATTTGATCATAATCTTCATCTTTGTGTTTTGTATCCTGGTAAGTGTGACCATTACAGTGACCTGTATAACTTAAGGCATATATCATATACTGTCTGGTTACAGCTCTAATAGAAATATAATATGAACTGTTTATACTGTATTACGATGCATGTTAAATGTAATATACAAAGGATTTTTTCCATATTATTTAAGGTGAAGAGAAAGAGGCAAATGAGATGTCTGATAAAATTACATCACGTTCAAAATTCCCTGAAAGCTGGATGTGGGACAAAGAGGATATTCCCAGGTATGGATGAAAAAAAATTGGTCAGTAGGAATTTTTTGTGCATTGCAGTATTAATGGCATTTTTCTTTCAACTAAGCACAAGTGATTAATACAATCATTGTACAAAATTATTCACAAATCAGTTGGATTCTTTTGAGTGACTTTCCAAGAGCATTATTAAATATTTCAGCATTATTACTTCTATTATATTTTTTTATAAGAAACCTTACCTGTAACATACCTGTTATTCACTACAGCGATTTTAGCTGTAGTGTATGACCCAGATACAAAGGAAGTACAAGGAAGTGCAAGTAGCCCCTTGTGCAGAATTAATTAATTAACCACAGTGAGGCAACATATTGCATCCCATGCAATTACTGTTTCTCCACACAGTGGTACTAATGTGAAAATTCGAGATGTTGCCTTACCAGAATCCATCACCACCTGGGTGTTCACTGCTGTCAGTATTTCACAGGAAGGTAAGTAGGTTCAAATTCATATTGCACCAATAATCAGGCAAGTAACCTTTAATTGTGTTTCTGCAACAAATATTTTTATTTTGTCTTTTTTTCTTTTGCTAGTAAAAAGCTCATTTGTTCAAATTTGTATATAAAATCTATCTATAAATAATATTTGTTTGGAGAACAAAATCCCTCCCAAAAAATAAAATACTTATTGTTTCCTGTGTTCTTAGGTATTTGTGTGGCAAATCCATACGAGCTGATAGTTAAGAAAAACTTCTTCATTGATCTGAAATTGCCGTACTCTACCTCAGTCAACGAACAAATTGTCAGGGATTCCCCTGCCACGCCCCCCTCAGTTGCTGTCCGAGATTCCCCTGCCATGCCCCCTTTGGCCGCCGTCAGAGATGCACCCTGCCACGCCCCCCTCGGTAGCGTTCATGGTGCCTCATTATCCCGTGCCTGCCTAATCACCGACAGCCGTGACTCGTTATGGTTCTGACTATATGAACACACGTTCTCGAGTCACAGGCTGTCGGTCCTTGTATTGTCATGCTGGTGATACCCGTGGCTGCTCGACCGCCAGCATTCCCCGCTGGTTCCGTATCCTGGTTCTGTTTCTTATGGATTACTGTTAGCCGTTGCCGTTTACTTTCGTTTCGGACTCTAGGTTTCCTTTTGGATTACTCGTCTCGAGAGGATCTTCTTTGTTTGTTTTCTTGCCTCGGCAGCAGTGAGTGTTTCTTTGTGGAACTGAATTAATAAACTATGATTGACTTGCTTCCGCTTCCGCGTCCTGTCCGTCAGCCTGACAGAAGGACCGACCTAAACCGAAAGCGGAATCGCCCTCCCGCGATTTCGGCCGCGATGAAGTGGCAGCCGAACCCAGCCTCGGATTTTCGCCGGGGATTCCAAGCTGCTTCTCGCGGCTCAAAGCCACAGAAGCCGGAGCATGAAAGCGCGGCTGCGCCACGCCCCTCCGCGAGCGCGAGGGAATTTCCGGCTCGCTTCTCCGGGAAAGGAGAAGAATTGGACGGGTTTCTGAAGAACATCGGCGAGTACGTGGAGGAAAACTCTTCCCAGTTTTCCTCCGAAAGAGCCAAGATCGCCTTCTGCGTTTCTCTCCTGTCTGGTGATGCTCTCTCTAAAACCAGCAGGTTATGGAGCGCCAATGGGGGCAATTTCGGCTCACTCGCCAAATTCTGCGAGCTTCTTCTGGGGATGTGTGGGATGGAGGTGGTGGATCTCCACGGCAGTCCCCTTGCGGATGAAGAAGCTGCGTTCCGTGGTTCTTCAGAGCGCGTGGCACCGATTCAGGATTCTCAAGGGTGCTCGGCTCCATCCCTGGGCATCAAAGAACGCGAGGCTCAGTTCCCGGGTCTCCACGAGCGCGCCTCGACGCCACAGTGTCTCCACGAGAGCGCCGGGCCGCCACAGAGTCGTCACGAGAGCGCCGGGCCGCCACAGAGTCGTCACGAGAGCGCCGGGCCGCCACAGAGTCGTCACGAGAGCGCCGGGCCGCCACAGAGTCGTCACGAGAGCGCCGGGCCGCCACAGAGTCGTCACGAGAGCGCCGGGCCGCCACAGAGTCGTCACGAGAGCGCCGGGCCGCCACAGAGTCGTCACGAGAGCGCCGGGCCGCCACAGAGTCGTCACGAGAGCGCCGGGCCGCCACAGAGTCGTCACGAGAGCGCCGGGCCGCCACAGAGTCGTCACGAGAGCGCCGGGCCGCCACAGAGTCGTCACGAGAGCGCCGGGCCGCCACAGAGTCGTCACGAGAGCGCCGGGCCGCCACAGAGTCGTCACGAGAGCGCCGGGCCGCCACAGAGTCGTCACGAGAGCGCCGGGCCGCCACAGAGTCGTCACGAGAGCGCCGGGCCGCCACAGAGTCGTCACGAGAGCGCCGGGCCGCCACAGAGTCGTCACGAGAGCGCCGGGCCGCCACAGAGTCGTCACGAGAGCGCCGGGCCGCCACAGAGTTCCGCCGAGGGTGCCGCTCAGCCTCAGAGTTCCGCCGAGGGTGCCGCTCAGCCTCAGAGTCCCCTAGAGAGCTCGCTCCCGGTCCAGAGTCCCGCAGAGAGCTCGCTCCCGGTCCAGAGTCCCGCAGAGAGCTCGCTCCCGGTCCAGAGTCCCGCAGAGAGCTCGCTCCCGGTCCAGAGTCCCCTAGAGAGCTCAGGCCGCGAAGGGGTCGTCGTACCGCCGCCTGGCCGCGAAGGGGTCGTCGTACCGCCGCCTGTCTCCGTGGAGGAAGTCTCCCCGCTCCAGGTCTCCGCCAAGGTCGTCGCTCTGCCTCCTGTCTCCGCCGTGGACGTCGCTCGGCCCCTGGTATCCGCCGAGGGCGTCGCTCGGCCTCAGGTCTCCGCCGTGGACGTCGCTCGGCCTCAGGTCTCCGCCGTGGACGTCGCTCGGCCTCAGGTCTCCGCCGTGGACGTCGCCCGGCCTCAGCTTCCGGCCCTCACGAGGACCGCTGGTCCGTTCCGGATCCCAGCCGAGGTCGCTGCTTTGCCTTGGGCCCCTTCCGATCCTCCCCGGCTCCGCTGCGATGCTCACGGGGCCTCTTTTGTCCCGGGTCGATTGGAGAGGCCTTCCTCGGAGTGCCCCGGCCCGCCTGGCCTGGGTGGGTTTTGGGGCGTCAGGTGCCGCCCCTGGAGGGGGGGGTACTGTCAGGGATTTCCCTGCCACGCCCCCCTCAGTTGCTGTCCGAGATTCCCCTGCCATGCCCCCTTTGGCCGTCGTCAGAGATGCACCCTGCCACGCCCCCCTCGGTAGCGTTCATGGTGCCTCATTATCCCGTGCCTGCCTAATCACCGACAGCCGTGACTCGTTATGGTTCTGACTATATGAACACACGTTCTCGAGTCACAGGCTGTCGGTCCTTGTATTGTCATGCTGGTGATACCCGTGGCTGCTCGACCGCCAGCATTCCCCGCTGGTTCCGTATCCTGGTTCTGTTTCTTATGGATTACTGTTAGCCGTTGCCGTTTACTTTCGTTTCGGACTCTAGGTTTCCTTTTGGATTACTCGTCTCGAGAGGATCTTCTTTGTTTGTTTTCTTGCCTCGGCAGCAGTGAGTGTTTCTTTGTGGAACTGAATTAATAAACTATGATTGACTTGCTTCCGCTTCCGCGTCCTGTCCGTCAGCCTGACACAAATAGAGATTAAAGTGGTTATCCATAATCTAAACAACAAGCCCTTGACAAAGGTTTTTTGTCAGCAAAACATATGCCTTCTTATTTCTTTTTTTACAGAATTCTATGCTCAGTTGGCAAAGCCAACAATGTCATGTAGAACAATAATTATTCTTAATGTTACACAGGTCTATGTGGAGCTGAAGGAGACCGAAGATATATGCAGCATGGCCAGCTTTAAGGAGAAGTATCGCACAACTGTCAGCGTTGATGAACAATCGTCCAACGCGGTTTCTTTTGTCATTATTCCTCTTAAGGCAGGACACCACGAAATTGAGGTGAAGGCCTTTGAACTGGGAACACAAGTGACAGACGGTGTAAAGAAAGTGTTAAAAGTAGTGGTAAGCTATTAAAATTATTTATTGTAAAAAAGAATGAAAACATTTGTTATTTCTGGTAAACGTAAATAAGTTATTGGACACCTAAGCAGCACATCTATATGGGCTTGTTTAAAATTTTCATTTCAAAAACACTGGACATTCCTTACAGGGAGTTTTGTGCTTGAACTTGACAAGCAAAAATATTTGAATATCTTAAGCATAGTCACATTTATGTCATATTTCCTGTGGTTGATGTTAAACCTCTTTCAAGTCATTTTTACTTCTCATAAGCTTGAGATTTTGCTAATTTTAATCAGTTACTTTTAAAACAGAAGGAACATTATTCAACAAAGCTTTACTTTTACTTTTCAGCATATACATGCACACACAGCCTTATTTTTAAATCTCTCTCTTGAGGCTCTTGTCTCTCTTACATTTTGTCCCTTTTACTGTCCTACTCCGAGTGGAGTAAGCCTTGACCCAAGCGGAGCAGACTAAAGTCAAAGCAGAGGACTTGTAAGATGATGAGCATCCACAATCCACTTACCAAGAGTCTGCTTATTGGCAGGAAACCCTTTCCCGTTAGGGCCAAACAGTTTCTATATATATATATAGCCGCCTATTGTTTTTTCCTTAAAATATGTGAATAAACATATTTTTAGTTTAAATATTTAATATATTTTCTATGTTCTATTTAAACTATGATTAATTTTTTTGCAGTTGGGCTTGTAGAATAAAGTTAACAAGCACAATTTGGGAATGAGGTTTAGTTGGCTACATGTAACCAGTTGGAGATTATTGCAGCAGGATGAAAAATATTTTATAGTGTTTGGATTGTTAGTAAAACACCATTTTCTTGTTTGTACTCTGTGTTTCTTGGTTCTGGTGCATGGGAAAGACTCAGGGCATTTTGACGTACACAGGAGAGGTCACTATAATATTAGAGCCTGACAAGTACGGTGAGTAAACACTCTTCTGTGTTTGTTATTTCAGCATGCTTTTGCCTACCAGATTTCAGGAGCAAATATTATTAGGGTAATAATAATCTTTGTCATGCTGTTTCTCTTTATCTGGCAGGAGGACGGCAGCGATCAGAGATTAGTAGGCCCTTCCTGAAAAACCAAATGCCAGACACAGATGCTCATACCTACATAGCTGTTAGAGGTAATGTTTCTACAACACATAATAAAACAAAATTTCACATACGTATTAAAGGAGCCTTTCTTAAACAGCAGGTTTTCACCAAAACAAGCTGTCTTTTTTTAGCCAGTCATGTCTTTTACTTTATCTTGGACTCTTCGGTTAATAAGCACACATCATCAATACACAGGGTGCTGCTCAACAACCACACTCTGATTAATGAGTTTACATTTAATAGAAACAATGTAGAAAGATAACAAGTAACAGGTGGAAAACATAAACAGTTAGGGGATAAGGAGTATGGAATTAGGGACTATGGGCCCAGTGGCGCCACCTGGTGGCCAGAAAACAAAAGCACTTTCACAATGTCCCTGATTCTTTTTAGGAAAAAATAATTTTCTAAAGGTTGCAATAAAAAAATACAAACATTTTACACTTATACTTTAAAGACTACATTTGCTCTCAATTATGTGCAGGTATTTGCCCTGCACTTGGTGTAAGCTAGAAATTTTACAAAATCTGTTAGTCTCTATTTGTACAAAAAATTATAATTTTAAACAAGCATAAGGTAAATGAGTTTGAAAAAGATCAGACAGACTTCTGCATAAATAAAGCACTATTTTTCTAGACATGTATATAATTGTGATTATAATGATATTTGACCACTGGGTGTAACGTATTATTCAACCAGGTACAATAGTCTGTGGTTTGTGGTCCTTACAGGCAGGCCTTTGTCGCAGATGATTGAGGAAGCAATCAGTGGTAGAGGTCTAAAAACCCTTATTAAACAACCATCAGGCTGTAGAGAGCAAAACCTGATGGCCATGGTCCTGCCTCTAATCGCAACACATTACCTGGACAAAACCAACCAGTGGAGTGATGTGGGGGTGGACAAACGTACCGAAGCGCTCGGTCACATCAGAACAGGTTGGATATAAAGCTTTAAACTGGGCTTTTCCATTTTCAGCATTGTGGAATAGACGGAAGCTGGTGCCCACCAGTGCTACACACCGAAATGCACATATATAGAAAGAATAAACTATAGAGATGAGAACTAGTGTTCAGGCTTCTGCTCATTGTCTCTCCTTTCTTTATCGCAGGCATTCAGACGGAGCTTACATATCAACAGGAAGATTGTTCCTTTGGCATGTGGCCAAGCTCAAGAGGCAGCACATGGTTAGGTTTTTTAATTGTTTAAACTTTCTTTCGGCTTCTCCCATTAGGGGTCACTACAGCAGAGCATCCGTATTCATGATCCGCATGTTTGATTTGGCACATGTTTACGCTGGATGCCCTTCCTAACCCAACCCTCCCCATTTATTTTATTTTATATATTATTATTTGTGGGTAATTATCATTGTTATTATATTGTATTGTTCAAACTCCACTTGTTTCCTGAACATAATTTTAATAAACACAATAAATGATAAAAGAAATTCTTGAGATCCAAAATGATGAGATTGAAAATTGAAATGTTGAGAAAAACAACTTCAGTATAATAATAATAATAATAATAATAATAATAATAATAATAACAGGCAATCTATTATATTCCATTATATTATCCATAATCCTGGATAAGTATAGCACTTTTAAATTTCGATTCATGTGTGAGTTCAGTTTGTTGAACACACAGTTCAGTTTAAGGTCAGTTGCATCAGCGTTCTAAATAAATGCGCTGCTTATAAACACCTGTAACCAAAGTTCCAGTTCCATCCAAAGTGAGACACCTATTATACACATTTTCTAATGACCTTCCTGAGCTCCATGGAGGATTTTTGCATGTGGTGGAAATTCTATGTTAAATATATTTAATATGATAAATGGCTCCAAGCACAAGATAAAACTGGAGAAGAAAAGTATTAGAGATGTGACACTACTTCATCTCTGTATGTGATTTGGAGCAACATAATTTTAGAATTTAGTTTATGATCAGAATAATTTAAATGTGTAAGGAAAATTAAGCTTTAACCTGTTAATGCTGGAAAGAGACCATGGTATAAGGTTATAATCCATGGCAAGTTGGGAGGCTATTGTTCACCTCCACATTGCTCACATTTTGTGTCACATACACATACGCAGCACTGGATTATTACTCACATATCTGTATTTCTCTCCAGGCTAACTGCATACGTGGTGAAAATGTTCAGTCTGGCGGATGATTTGGTCACCGTAAACCATAAAGTCATTTGTGATGCTGCCGAGTGGCTGGTTACTAAAACAAAGTCTTCTGAAGGGATGTTCACTGAAGTATCCAGCTCTATTGGCTCTATGGGTGTAAGTTACCACATCTGACCTTTTACATTTAGGACTTTGGTGAAGACGAATGTTTGTGTTATATGGTTGTCTTAGTTCTTTAAAAAATATATTTAAAAAAGAACAATAAATTTAAAAAAAGTTTGGAAAAGTAAAATTTCTTAGATTTTTACTTGAATAAAATTTCTAGAAGTTCTCACTTGTAAAAAAAAAAATAAAATTGTATGAACAGTAACAATGCAAGAGAACACTGTGGGAATGATGGATGCACTTCAATGTTCCACTATCCTCCACATCACACCTTTAAAAGGAAACAGTTATCTGCACACACACACACACACACACACACACACACACACACACACACACAGACAGACACACACACTCAATCTTCTGATTCTGTTTTTCTATAGGGCAAAAGTTCCGGTCTAACCATGACTGCATTTGTACTGATGGCATTACAGGAAGCGAGTCAACTTTGTGAAAACGACGTACCTGTAAGTATGAAGGCAACTAGTTTATGCATTAACTACACCAGCTATCCACCCATAACACATCACCTGACCAGGTCACATGACTCAATAATTGCAAATGTCTCATTTTTGTAGTGACTAATAGTGGAGCTTTCGCTGTCAAGTTATAGTTTGTGTGTTTAAAGCCTTATTCCCAACAATATAATCTACAGAGCCATTAATATAGAACTAGAGAGTTCTACATCTAAATATCAATCTGATGCTTAATGTACGATCACATGTGTAATCACAAGATCCCATGCTTTGCCATTTAGTCTCGTTTAATTTTAATATTTTTCAGAATTACCAAGAGCACCTGTACAGTGCAGCAAACTACATTGCAAGGAACATTAATACTACAACGGACACATATGCTGTGGCCATGGCTTCCTATGCTCTGGCAAGAGATGGCCAGCTGGATACAGACCATTTGTTTAGATTTGCTTCATCCGGTAAGCCGGAGAATTAACACTTCCCAATCCCAATGTGCGTTGTTCTTGTGTATTTTGTTCAGGAAAGTATAAAAAGATTTTACTAGTTACCAAAAATGTATGTCAGAAAAAACTGCTGATTAACTCCAGGTAAATATTTTAATTTCTGCTACACTTCCCTCAGCTAACTATTACATTTACTCTGTAGGTCTGGATCACACTGACTTGTGTGCTTACAGTCTACAGATATAATTGCAAATGAACATGAAACTAATTGTAAAATTTTATGGTCACGATTGTACAATAAATCTGCCTCAGCATTAATGCTAGTTGAGTGGCAAAGATTGATAGATGCCTGTGTGCTTTATTTTTGAAGCCCGGAGCTACTGGCCTGTGAAAGAGAGTCATTTTTTTACCCTGGAAGCAACCGGATATGCTCTCCTGGCCCTGCTGGAGACTCGAGATTATGAGAAGGCCAAACCCATCGCAGATTGGCTGAGGAGAAATCAAGCATTTGGGAGCGGATATCACTCCACCCAGGTAATGTTGCTATACATTATTTTACATTTTAATGCATTGCCTTTATTCAGCATTTATAGGCAATGCTATCTTTCTTTAATGTAACGTAAAGAAATTCTGTTATAAAATACTACAAGTGAGTGTCTCCACCCTCAATTTGTAAACTGGCATTTTACCATGTTTCCACACATTTATTGAGAACGCAGTCTGTAGTATCTGTTACTGTTACTGTGTCTACTGGTGTTTAACAATAAATTGAAATCTAATATGCTAATAGTTTTAGCTTTGCTAATCTCCTCCTTCAGGCTACCGCCGTGGTGTTTCAAGCTGTAGCTAAGTACATGACAGACAAACCTAAGACCAAAGATGGGGAAATGAACATCACTGTCAGTTCCACTGCAAGAAAGACGGACTTTAAAGGCTCATTCTCCAAAGCTTATAAAAATCTACAACGCACAGACAAGGTAAGGAGACATGGCAAGGAGTTTAAGATGCTCTTTAAAAGGCATGCAATATGTGTTGACAGATATCTTCTGTAACCTTGACCTGGGACAGTTCATAGGACAGCATGTATGCACACATTAACACTTGTTAATATAGCCAGTAAATCTATTGGCATGTTTTTAAGAGGTAGGAGGGAACTAGACAACCAGAGATGAGACCTGAGTTGAAGGTCTGGAAGACTGATCTGGGGTCAGGAGGCTACAAGGCTCTTTGTGTGGATATATTGTGTTAATACTGTGTTGCTTTCAATAGTTCTTGGCAAATGGAGATCTAACAGTAACAGCGTCTGGGCATGGGGAAGGCTCCATATCAGTAAGTGACCTGATTTATGTTTTGTTGGAGGGGGTTTTGAGGGGTTTTCGCAACAATAAAGATTTAGTGCCTGAAAGTGAAAAAAATGTGTTTACTTTTTTAGTGTCATTACTATACTGTGTATCAGAGATGCCAAAACTTGTTCACACAGGCAAAGTTGCCAAATGGTGACCTTTGATTTGGCCCACAATGCCATATATAGTGTAAGCAGAGGAAATATAATAGGGATAATGCCAGTTGGAATAACATTTAAAAAATAAGGAGCAGTTGCTTATGTATTAGGCTTTTGTACAATGGATTACATTGTTCCTCATTGTACCATACTTGTTAGGCGAATGACTGAGGCAGAAGCCGAAGCACCAAAAACCCAGGAAACTTTAATGGCATACTGCAGCAAAACACAGACACTAATGCAAACAATAACGGACGCTAAAGTGGGGTGAGAGAGGTGGTTATATGGGCAAGATAAACAAAAGGCTGGTGTTCGACACCACCCCCTCCCCCAGGGGCGGCACCAGACGACCTGACCCGGCGACGAGGACGGCCCCTCGCCCGGGGCGCCGGGCAGCGTGGATGCGAAGCGTGGAACAGACGTCCTGCTGGGCCACCCATGTCTGCTCCTCTGGACCATACCCCTCCCAATCCACCAGGTACTCAAGGCGACCCCGGCGCCACCTGGAATCCAGGACCTCCCTCACCGTGTAGACACCGGGCTGGTCCACGACCTCCGGCTGGGCGGGTGCCGCAGGGCCACCTGGGGGGCAAGAGACAGGAGAGGCACAAGGCTTGAGCAAATACACATTGAAGGTAGGGTGAATACGGTACCTCGGTGGCAGTTCCACCCGGTAGGGCACGTCGTTGACCTGGTCGGCGATCCGAAAGGGCCCGATGTACCGGGGGCTCAGTTTGTATCAGGGCAACTTCAGCTTCAGGTCCCTGGTAGACAACCACACCAGATCCCCGGGACGGAAGCGCGGAGAGTCCAACCTCCGTGCGTCAGCGTGTCTGCGAGTGTTGCGGAGGGCCCGACGCAGCTGAGTGTGCGCCGACTCCCAGATTCTACTGCTCTCCCAGAACCAGTAATCCACTGCGGGCACGTTGCTGGGCTCATCCGACCAGGGGAACAGGCGTGGCTGGAACCCCAGCACACACTGGAACGGGGTGAGTCCTGTCGTGTCCTGGCGTAGCGAAGTTCTAAACGTATTCCGTCCAAGGCAAGAACCGACACCACTCCCCCTGGTCCTGACTGCAATAGGTCCTCAGATAGCGACTCAGCTCTTGGATCTTACGCTCGGCCTGGCCAGTGGACTGTGGGTGGTACCCTGATGATAGGTTAACTGAGACTCCCAGGAGCTTGAAGAACGCTCTGAGGACCCCGATCCGAGACGATCTCCTCTGGGAGTCCGTAGTTCCGGAAGACTTGATGGAACAGTGCCTCCGCTGTCTCGAGGGCGGTAGGCAGGCTCCTCAGGGGCACAAAGCAGCAGGCCTTGGAAAAGCGGTCCACCACCACCAGGATGCAAGTGTTCCCCTCCGACCGGGGCAGATCCGTCACGAAGTCGATGCCTAGGTGAGACTATGGACGTTGCAGGACGGGGAGCGGCATCAGCTTGCCCATGGGCAGGTGGCGTGGGACCTTGGCTATGGCGCAGCTGGGACATGCCTGAACATACCGTATGACCTCCTCGGCCATACCTGGCCACCAGTAGCGTGCTTGGATGAGCCGGACTGTCCGCTTCTCACCTGGGTGACCCGTTCCAGGCCCTTCGTGGACTGACCTGATGAGACCGTGTCTGCAGGAGGACGGGACGAAGACACGCCCTTCCGGACATCCCACAAGTGTGACCTCGTGCAGGGATGCCGTGTGTATTTCTCAGCCGATGTCCCAAACAATGGGCCCCAGGATGAGTGCGGGAGGAATGATCGGCTCCGGGTCGCTGGGTTCCTCCGGCCCGTACATCCGTGTCGGCCTTGCCGTTCAGGGCACCCGCATGGTAAGTAATGTGAAACCGGAACCTGGTGAAAAAGAGGGCCCAGCGTGCCTGTCGTGGGTTTAGTCTCCGTGCCTCCCGTAAATACTGAAGGTTTTTGTGATCGGTGACCACGGTGAACGGATGCTCCACCCCCTCCAGCCAGTGTCTCCACTCATCCAGGGCCAGCTTGATTGCCAGGAGCTCGCGGTTGCCGATGTCGTAGTTTTGTTCGGCGATGGAGAGCTTGTGGGAGAAGAAGGCACAGGGGTGGAGCTGTGCCGTGGTTCCTGATCGCTGGGAAAGAGTGGCCCCCACCCCAGTTGAGGAGGCATCGACCTCGACCACAAAGGGCTCCTGGGGGTCTGGGTGATGTAGAACAGGAGCACTACAGAAGCGCTGGCGGAGCTCTTGAAAGGCCTCCTGAGCCTCCTCGGTCCACTTCAAGGTCCGAGCCTTACCCCTAAGGAGCGAGGTGAGGGGGGCTGTTATCTGGCTGTATCCCTGGATGAACCGGCGGTAGAAGTTTGCAAAGCCCAGGAAACGCTGGAGCTCCTTGATAGACTCTGGAACGGGCCACTCTCTCACCGCCTTCACCTTCCTCTCGTCCATCTGAATCCCCTTGGCACTAATGATATAACCCAGGAAGTGGGTTAAGGGGTGGTGGAACTCGCACTTCGAGAGGTTTAGGAAAAGTCGGTAAGAACAGAGCACTTTCAGGACGGCGCGCACGTGTCCCCGGTGTTCCTCCAGGTTCCATGAATAGATCAAGATGTCATCTATGTAGACCATGACAAACCTTTGGAGATAGGGCCGAAGTACCTCATTCATGAACTCCTGGAAGATGGCTGGAGAGATGGAAAGGCCATACGGCATGACCCGGTATTCATAGTGCCCTGAGGGTGTGATGAACGCAGTTTTCCACTGGTCTCCCTTCCTTATGCGTACCAAGTTGTAAGCACTCCGGAGGTCGAGCTTGGTGAAGATCCTCGCCTCCCTCAGGTCCTCCAGAGCAGCAGGCACGAGTGGGAGTGGGTATGGAAGAGGTGCGATCTGAGAGTTCAGCTGTCGATAGTCGATGCAGGGACAAAGCCCTCCGTCCTTCTTTCCCACGAAGAAGAAGCTGGATGCAGCTGGGGAGGATGAGTGTCTGATGAATCCTTGACGGTGAGCCTGCTGAACGTACTCCTTCATTGCGTGGTGTTCAGGAGTGGACAGCGGATACACCCGGCCCTTTGGTAGCTTAGCGCCAGGGAGGAGATCGATGCAGCAGTTCCAAGGTCGATGAGGGGGGAGACAGGTGGCGGCCTGGGCACTGAACACATCTTTGAAGGCCTGATACTCCTCAGGAATCTCCACCTGGGCCGTGGTGGTGGCTTCCTCCACCCGGGTGGTGCCAATCACTGCTTCTTGGACCCGCGTCGGAAGTTAAGCGAGACAGTGTTCCTTACAGCGGGGACTCCACTCCAGGATGTCACAGGGATCCCAGGAACACCTTGGTGCATATTTCTGTAACTCTATGGAACAACCCCACTTGTAGCGTCACCACTGGCATGCAGTACTTCACCCAACCTTTCCCCAGTGGACGTCCCTGGATGGTTTAGACCGCTATGTCCTGGGAACCCCTCTCTCGGGGAAGGCGTAAGCGGTCGAGGCAGGCTTGGGGGATGAAGTTCCCCGCCAAGCCGGAGTCGACTAGAGCATGCACAGAGATAGATAGAGCGGGGGTTAGGAGAGACACTGTTAGCTTGGATAGGGGTAAGATATCTGTAGGGAAATCAATAGTACTCACCGCAGCATGAACAGGGTGTGTGGGACACCTAGTGACGGAGTGTCCTTGTAATCCGCAATACAGGCACCTCCCCGTGGCCAGACGGCGGTTTCTCTCTCTCCGGGACAGTCTCTGTGAGCCCAGCTGCATGGGTTCGGGATCCGGAGCTGCCATTGCACCTCGCAGGTATTCTGGTTGGAGTGGAGTTTGGTGACTAAGCGCTGGGAGAGCCCGATAGATTTTTGGATGAAGCTCTCCAACCCCACAGAATCTTCATGCATGGCCATAGCTTGTTTGAGCTCTGGATTTAATCCCAGCCGATAAATGCTGAGCAGCGCTGACTCGTTCCAGCCACTAGATGCCGCCAGGGTGCGGAAACGGAGGCTGTAATCCATGACGTTGTCGTCTCCCTGCCGTATACTGAGCAGTTGGTCGGCCGTGGTAAGGACGCCGGAGGAGGCGCAAAACACTTCCAGGAAGTGCGCGGTAAATAGAGCGTAGGATTGCGTAGCAGGGCTGGCGGTGTCCCACAGCGATTGTGCCCAATCCAGCGCTCTTCCAGAGAGAAGAGAGAGGAAAAATGCCACCTTAGACCGTTCAGTGGGAAATCGCTGCGGTTGCATCTCGATGTACAGATTCACATGGAGTAAGAATCTGCGGCATGCGGAAGCCTCTCCGGAAAAGGCAGCTGGGAGCGCCATAGGAGTGCCGGTGGAGGCGGGAGGGTTTTGCCCAGCCGCGGAAGAAGGAAACGCTTCTCGGAGCGCGGCGACGAGCTCCCGAACCGAAGCGGATGACGTGCTTGGTTGTTCATCCATCGCGAGTTAAGAGCCGGGTTGATTCTCTCTTACACCGCTCCTCTTCTTAACTTTCCTTTTTTCTTTGCGGTCCATTATTCTGTTAGGCGAATGACTGAGGTGGAAGCCGAAGCACCAAAAACCCAGGAAACTTTAACGGACGCCAAAGTGGGGCGAGAGAGGTGGTTATATGGGCAAGATAAACGAGAGGCAGGTGTTCGGAATCAGTAGGATGGTGATGAGCTCCGAGCGGGCGGGGCACGCGCAGGAGAAGAAGCAGGGTGTACCCTGACAATACTTTTCACAGAATCAGAATTGAAAATATAACTGCATTAGTAATCAAGATTACAGAGTGGTAAACTACTTAATCGATTGGTTGGTTGATTGATTGATTGATTGATTGATTGATTGATTGATTAATTTTGCTTTCCAGCATATTCCAAACACTGTTGTTTAAGATGAAAAGGAAACACAAAGGAAAAGCATAGTGAGAGTAGTTCTAGGAGTTAATAGGTAGATAGGTATCTAGAAGTAGATTAAAATAATTCAAAAACACAAGAATTTGTTTTTATTCTTTAAAATAAGAGTTTCTAAAAATATATATATAGATACAAAAATCTTAAAAACTATTTTAGAAGTAAATGATGGTTTCTGGTGAATGGTTTGCTATAGAGAAAAATATTTCATAAAAACATTTACTGTTAATTCTTGTTATTAATCTATTATTATTATTATTATTATTATTATTTATTTATTTTATTTTTTTTTATATACCAATATATGTACACTTTGCTCTTTCCGAGGTTGCCACTTTGTATTACACCAAACCTGGTGAAAATTATACAAAGTGTAACAAATTTGATCTGGAGGTTAAAATGACCAGAGACAAAACAGGTAAGTGTAAAAGTAATTTGAATTATATAACACTTATTACTATTATTATAACAGTGCTGTGGTGTTTAAAACTCGATTACTACATTAGAGAATTTGGAGCAAATTCATGGACCCTAGGAATCGAATTAGACCTGTCTGCTGGGAGATCTTTTATTCAGAAATATTTTATATCTAGCAGGGCAACAATCTAGACCTGTTAGAAAACCATGTATTACCATCAAGCTAATATTTCTGCTCATTTCACTGACACAAGGTCATGAATTATGTGAGTCCATGGACTTAATGAAATTTTATTTTATTTGAAGAGTGCAGGTAACAGTGGACATTGTCACAACAAAACAATATAGACTCAGGAAATGCATTTTAAATTTAACATTTTATTCCTAATGAGCGTGGAGATGGTGGTAACGGGAAAAATTCCTTGAGTCTATATGATATACTGATATAGATACCAGAGAGTGAAATCATAAATCATTCGTAGCTACATATATCTATCTGCTATTCAATCTACGCATACAGTTGTGTGCCTTCAACTTTGTGCTAACAGTTTTTGTAAAAACCACATATAGCTGAAAAAGTCAGGTCTCTTAACACTTTTGTCCATCTAGCTTACTTCTTGCCCCATTGTAATGCCCATTACAAGCTCCTGCACTTCAGGACGTAGTGCAGGAGCTTAGTAGATGAGGCTGAATAGTGTTGAAGGCAGATGAAAAATCAACAAACATCAATCTGACATGGTTGTTTGGACTGTCAAGGTGCTGTTGAATTACATCTGTAAGCACCTTGACAGTCCAAACAACCATGTCAGATTGATGTTTGTTGATTTTTTTATCTGCCTTCAACACTATTCAGCCTCATCTACCAATTCAGAGACTAAGGGATAACTTTGGTCCAGAAAGTAGTATTGTTGGCTGGATCTTGGACTTTCTTACAGGCAGAACGCAAAGAGTCAGAGTAAATGGCAAATTTTCTGATCTATCTGTAACATCTACTGGTTCACCACGAGGGTGCGTTCTTTCTCCTTTGCTGTACATATTGTACACAAATGACTGTTGTAGTAGTTTTGAAAACCGTCATATATTGAAGTTTGCGGATGACACAGTCATAGTGAGCCTGTTGAATAGCACTGAAACTTCGCATGGTCCTGTGATTGATTACTTTTTAAAATGGTGTCAGGAATCTTTTTTATCCTTAAACGTTTTAAAGACAAAAGATATGTGCATTGATTTTAGACGTGCTCAGCCTTCCCCTGACACCATAGTGATTGATGGTCAGACAGTCGAATCGGTAGAGTCTTATAAGTACTTAGGCACTTTCCTCGATAACAAGCTGACATTTAAGAAAAATACTGACTCGATCCATAAGAAAAGCCAGCAGCGTCTTTTTTGTCTTAGAAAACTATCTAAATTCCAGGTTGACTCTACTTTGATGATTTTGTTTTTTCGTTCTTTTATTGAGTCTATTATTACGTTCTCCTTTGTTTGTTAGTTTCAATCCTTGAGGGTAAAAGAGAGGAACTTACTGAACAAGGTTGTTAGCGTCAGTAGTAAAATTATAGGGCTTCCACAAGAAACTTTACAGGATCTCTACGAAAAACAGCTGTTTAAGAAAGCAAACTCTATCTTGACTGACTTCTCTCATCCTTTATATCTACAGTTTCAGTTTTTACCATCAGGTTCATTGCTCAGACTCCCATTTGCCAAAACAAACAGATTTAAACACTCCTTTGTTCCGTCTGCTGTCTCTCTTCTAAATGCTAGGAGGGTAAGGTAGCTTACCTATTATTTTTTATTTGATCAGAATGTGCATTATATCTATTTTATTTTTTATTATACTATGTGTATTTGTGTTTGTAAGTTTGTGCGCTCCTATGCTGTAAAACTAATTGCCCCACTGGGGGACAAATACAGGTATTGAACTTGATAGTGACAATATTGATTTATTAGTAATGAAAGGCCCTTTACAATCATCCCCATGGGCTGCAGAAAAAAAGCATTTAAGCACTTATCAGAAGATAGAGGGTACAGCCTCTAGATCCTCAAATGTCATTTAGGAATGTAATCATTTAATGGCTGTAATCAAATTTAACACAATAGTTTGCAAAGGCATTAGCGAATCATAAGAAGGCTACAAACAGGAGTGACCCTTTACCTGGTGGTTTTCAGAATTTGGGTGAAGACTGTGGGAGTGCAGTGGAAGCTGTTATAGAATACCCTTTCATAGGAACACCTCTAGGTTTTCTCCTATGGGTTGGTCAGAATGGTTACTGTTAAAGTCCTCGGTCAGTAACGGGTCAAGAATATCCTCCTTGTTTACCCAACACTGCTCCTCTGGTTTGTACCCCTCCCAGCCCACAAGGTATTGAAGTCGACACCGAACCCTCACCCCCCTTTATGTGACCGTGATATGGATAATACTATATATGCTGGGGCACCATCTATATTAAGAGGAGGTGGGGATCCAGTCCTGCTTGCTCATCATTTGGGGGCATTTGTGCAGATTTAAGGATAGAGACGTTGAAGGATGGAGGATTACGGTATTTAGGTGGTAGCTGAAGAAGATAGGTGACCGGGTTAATCTTGAGAGGACCAATGACCATCTCTGACTTAGTTTTCTGCATGTTAGTTGATGTTTTAGCAGCGGCTTAGCACTAGATATACATGTTGGATGTGAACGCTGTAGGCAGCTGAGTACATTAGGATGTTGTCGATAAATTCTCTGATGCAGGAGATCCCTAAATATTTCATTCATAAAAGCCTAATACACTACTGGCGCATTGGTGAGGCCATACGGCATTAACTGGTACTTGTACTGTCCCTTATTGGTGTGGAAGCCTGTCCTCCCTCTTTAATACGTATCAGATTGTATGCACTTCGGAGGTTGAGTTTTTTTAAATAACAGGCCTCTCTGAGTTGTTCAAGTGCAGATAGATATAAAGAAAGACGTTAGTGATATCTTTTTAGGTTCCCACAAGATCAAGGGGTCATGGTCATGGAGCCAATAATGAGGTTGCAATGGGAGGAGATGACAAATAGATTAACCTCCTCCACAGTCTTGCATGTAGTGTTACTGGGAGGGTTTGATAGGTGATGTAGCCATCGCAAAATGGCCTCTTATCCACTGCTGTGATTCTCAGGAGTGCTTCACAAGGGGTCATGGAGAGTTGGAGCTCTTTAGCCACTTTGTGATGGATTAAGCGATAGCCGACCCGTAGTCTAGCGTTAAATACTGAGACAGTGGGATATCTTTGTCCTTAAAGGGCATTTTCGTCTGAAGCGTGCGGTTCAATATTCTAGGAGAACTGCTCAGAGGACGGTGTCATTCCAGCCACTCTGAGCCGTAAGGGTCTGGAATTTCATTGCATAGTTTGTGGTCAAGTCTGATCCCTGGTGCAGCTGCAGAAGTTGTCTCAAAACATCCAGTCCTCTGGCTGGATACTCACATACATCTTGACACACGTGTAGGAGCCTGTGAAATATGTGTAGGAGCCTCTGATCTGTTCATTGTTGTCCCAGGCTGCCAAATCCCATTCTTAGCCATTTAGGTTAGCAGTGTTAGCAGCAGTGTGCATTTCCTGGGAGTCTGTGTTGTAGGTATCCGTGTGGCAAGTAAAATAGTCTTTGCAATGTACTGCACTGCACCGTGAGAACATGTGCATCAGCAGTTTGGTACACCTTTAGCTGCTCTAGAAACACCATTAAAGGTGGCTGATCTTTTTTTGGGAAATGTTTTAGTCTCTTTTTTTTTTCCTTTTTGCAGCTTCCTACCCAGGTGCCATTGCAAGTTATATACTTACCATAGAGACAAAGTGAGTAAACCAGATTTTCTTGGCAAATTCTCAAATTATTTTCCTGTGAACAAACAGTTGAATGAAATTGAAACAAATCTCTGGCAATTGAACTTTTAGCCTATTATTAAAATGAAAGTGTCCAAAATATGTTCAAAGCTTTTACATTTTTTTTTATTATTGCTAAAAATGTGTTAACAAGGGGCTACAGAAAGCATTATAAAAGGTACAAGATTCAAAATGATCTTCTAATTCTTCTTCTTCTTTCGGCTGCTCCCATTAGGGGTCGCCACAGCGGATCATCCGTCTCCATACCACCCTGTCCTCTACATCTGCCTCTTTTACACCAACTACCTGCATATCTTCCCTCACCACATCCATGAACCTCCTTCTTGGCCTTCCTCTTTTCCTCCTACCTGGTGGCTCCATCCTCAGCATTCTTCTACCAATATAATTCATGTCCCTCCTCTGCACATGTCCAAACCATCTCAATCTCGCCTCCCTCACCTTGTCACCAAAACATCCTACATGCGCTGTCCCTCTAATAAACTCATTTCTAATCTTATCCATCCTCGTCACTCCCAACGAAAACCTCAACATCTTCAGCTCTGCTACCTCCAGCTCCACCTCCTGCCTTTTACTCAATGCCACTGTCTCTAAACCATACAACATCGCAGGTCTCACCACAGTCCTATAAACTTTCCCTTTCAATTTTGCAGATACCCTACTATCACAAATCACTCCTGTCACTCTTCTCCACCCACTCCACCCTGCCTGCACTCTTTTCTTCACTTCTCTAACACACTCTCCATTACTTTGCACTGTTGACCCCAGGTACCTGAATTCCTCCACCTTCTGAAGCTCTTCTCCCTGCAACCGCACCACTCCACTGCCCTCCCTCTCATTCACACACATGTACTCTGTCTTACTCCTACTGAGTTTCATTCCCCTTCTCTCCAGCGCATATATCCACCTCTCCAGGCTCTTCTCAACCTGCTCCCTACTCTCACAACAAATCACAATATCATCCGCAAACATCATAGTCCAGGGAGACTCCTGTCTGACCTCGTCCGTCAACCTGTCCATCACCACTGCAAACAGGAAAGGGCTCAGGGCCGATCCTTGATGCAGTCCAACCTTCACTCTAAACCAGTCTGTCGTACCTACTGCACACTTCACTGCCATCACACTGTCCTCATACATATCCTGCACCACCCTCACATACTTCTCTGACACACCTGACTTCCTCATACAATACCACAACTCCTCTCCTGGCACCCTGTCGTACGCCTTCTCTAAATCCACAAATACACAATGCAATTCCTTCTGTCCTTCTCTATACTTCCCCATCAACATTCTCAAAGCAAATAAGGCATCTGTGGTGCTCTTCCTCGGCATGAAACCATACTGTTGCTCACAGATGGTCACCTCTTCTCTCAGCCTGGCTTCCACTACTCTTTCCCATAACTTCATGGTGTGACTGATCAACTTAATACCCCTGTAGTTACTGCAGGTCTGCACATCTCCTTTATGCTTAAAGATCAGTACCAGCACACTTCTTCTCCATTCCTCAGGCATCTTCTCACCTTCCAAAATCCTGTTAAACAATCTGGTCAAAAACTCCACTGCCATCTCTCCTAAACATCTCCACGCTTCTACCGGTATGTCATCTGGTCCAACCGACTTTCCACTCTTCATCCTCTTAATCGCTGCTCTCACTTCCTCCTTACTAATCCTATCTACATCCTGCTTCACCAACTCCACATCATCCAACCTTCTCTCTCTCTGATTTTCCTCATTCATCAGCTGCTCAAAATACTCCCTCCACCTTCTCAACACACTCTCCTCACTAGTCAACACATTTCCCTCTCCATCCTTTACTGCTCTAACTTGCAGTACATCCTTTCCAGCTTGGTCCCTCTGCCTGGCCAATCGGTATAAATCCTTTTCTCCTTCCTTAGTGTCCAACCTCTCATACAGCTCCTCATATGCCTTTTCCTTGGCTTTCACCACATCCCTCTTAACCTGCTGCCGCATCTCCTTGTACTCCTGCCTACTTTTCTCATCACTCTGTCTATCCCACTTCTGTTTTGCCAACCTCTTTCTCCTTATGCTCTCCTGCACTTCCTCATTCCACCACCATGTCTCATTGTCTTCCTTTCTATTTCCAGATGTCACACCAAGTACTTTTCTAGCTACCTCCCTCATCACTCCTGCAGTAGTTGCCTAATCATCCAACACCTCCTTAACACCACTGAGCCTCTCTCTGACCTCTTCCCTGAACCTCACACTACACTCTTCCTCCTTCAGTTTCCACCATCTTATTCTTCTCTCAGTCCTCACTCTCCTCCTCTTCTTCTTCGCCTCCAAAACCATCCTACAGACCACCATCCTATGCTGTCTAGCTACACTGTCCCCTGCCAACACCTTACAGTCGCCAATCTCCTTCAGGTTGCATCTCCTGCATAGCACATAGTCCACCTGTGTGCACCTTCCTCCACTCTTATACATCACCCTATGATCCTCCTTCTTCTTAAAATAAGTGTTCACCACTGCCATTTCCATCCTTTTAGCAAAATCTACCACCATCTGCCCTTCCACATTCCTCTCCTTAAAACCATACCTACCCATCACCTCCTCGTCACCTCTGTTCCCTTCACCTACATGCCCATTAAAGTCCGCCCTAATCACCAACCGTTCTTTCCTAGGTACACCATCTACCACTTAATCTAATTCACTTCAGAATCTTTCCTTCTCCTCCATCTCACAGCCAACTTGTGGAGCATAGGCACTGATGACATTTATTATCATCCCTTCAACTTCCACCTTCACGATCATCACCCTATCAGAAACTCTCTTCACCTCCACTACACTCTTACTGTACTCTTCCTTCAGAATCACCCCTACACCATTTCTCTTTCCATCCACACCATGATAAAACAGTTTAAATCCACCTCCAATGTTCCTGGCCTTACTCCTTTTCCACTTGGTCTCCTGAACACACAGCATATCTACCTTTCTCCTCTCCATCATATCAGCTACTTCTCTCCCTTTACCCGTCATAGTACCAACATTTAAAGTACCAACCCTAACCTCCACTCTCCTACACTGCTCCTTCCCCTGCCGTCTCTGTAGACATCTTCCTCCTCTTCTTTTCCTCCTTCGGCCAACAGTAGCCCAATTTCCACCGGTACCCTGTCGGCTAACGATACCTGTGGCGGTCGTTGTTAACCCGGGCCTCGACCGATCCGGTATGAAATTCACATTGGTGATCCGCATATTTGATTTGGCACATGTTTTACGCTGGATGCCCTTCCTAACGCAACCCTCCCCATTTACCCGGGCTTGGGACCGGCACTAAGAATGCACTGGCTTGTGCCTCCCTAATGGCTGGGTTACAAGATTCAAAATGATGACATGGATAAATATGTCCTGAAATGAATATGGTTTTTGTTATTAATCATCTGAACATGGAGGTGGTTGTGTTTAGAATCGTTGGAATATACTTGAACTTGATTTTTGGACTAGAGTCAGATCTGTAATTGTTTGTAAGATCTGTGTGATTTTTTCATGTTGTTTCATTTCAGGTTTCTGCATGAAACAAAAGAGGCTGCTATGACTATCCTCGACATCAGCCTGCTGACAGGTTTTGTAGCAGACAAAGATGACCTGGAAAAGGTATGGGTTTAGAAAAAGAGAAAGTAAAATAAATGTAGCATCAAAAGTAATATACAGCAGAGGTCTCAAGGTGTGGCAGGAAATAATACTTTCTTTAACTTAATTTTTTACATAACGCCTCAGTGGGTAAAACGACTGTGCTAAGTTTATAATAAATAAGCAGCTAAAATATATCTGGTTGTTTTTTTAAAAAAACAAATGGCTAAAATATGTAAATATCACATAAATGATGTATTTTATAATTAGATAAACAACCAAATAGCAGACAAAAAAGTATATAAAAAAAATATATACAGTGGAACCCGGTTATGTCGATGTCCTAGGGGGTCGCCAAAAAGCATTGAGGTAACCGATGATCGAGATAAACGAAAATCAAAATGGCGGCAATATATTTACCTGCTTGAAATTTCTTTATGTACATGATGTGCGTTAATAAATGAGACTGTGCATGCACGTGTTTTTGGAGGGTTTTTTTACACAACAGCGTTGCCGCGATTTGTTTGATAAAGGCATGCTATAAAAATACATTCAGTACATGTTTATCTGTCAGGAATCCACCTGCCACGCCCCCTTCGGCCCCCTTCAGCATGTCAGGTGCTTTCTCGGCCGCTTTCTCTGAAGCTCCGCTTCAATCGCGCACATATGGTGCTTATTTATCATCATCACCAGCTCCTATTTAAACTTCCACACTCTCACCGTCCATTATTGTTGGTATATGTTGGTTCACGGCGGTCGTTGTTATCGCTCATGTGTATCCCGGTACGTGTCTTCCCACCGGCACTCTCTCAACGGCTGCGCTTTTCTTCCCCCCGATCCTGCCGGTGTTCATTCTATGATTTTGCTGGTCATCACACGTTCTGCACCGCCAATCGCGGCTTTCGCCTCCCGTTCATCGCATAACATTTAACCACAAAAAGCATATGTGCACTAACTAACAGCAGAGATTCACCAGTATACAATACAACACCTGTAGCAGCTGTAAGCCTTGATTTTTCCGCCACTTCCGCGAGTTCTTCTGCGGCTGCACCGAGATAACCGACGTTAAATGGCAAATTTTTTTCCCCCTTGTGCTCGAGATATTAGGGTTCTGCTTATTGACATAACCGATAAAAAATGCTTAGAAAAAGCGATAATTTGGCGGTTCCACTTCAAAAACGTCGACTTAATAGGGTTGTCGAGGTCGAGATAAGCGGATTCCACTGTATTGTGTATAAAAGATTTATTCAAAATGAACAAATTAATCTCTGAGACAATTTATTATTCCAGAATCAGGAAGACTCCTGGAATATCTGGAAAGACTATCTGGAAACCGATACCTCGAACAGTTTATTATCAAAATAAAGCCTGTCTAGTGACGTTTATAACTGAATAGAAAAAACAGAATTCAATGATGATCTTTCCCACATTTAGTAATTTAACTTTTTCACCTGGTTGATTTGATTGGTGCTCCCTATTAACATTGCTTTAGGCATCATTTTCAGGAATCTTCTGTATGTCCATGGCAAGAGAATGGGGCAAAATGGACAATACAAAAAAACAGATAGATATTAGATCAAAGATTCACTTGTCTTGTCTTTCACAGTGCAATAATTAATTGGGATTGGCTGAGAAAAGTTGCTTTGTTGTTTATTTTCCAGCTGATGGGAGTGGACAAGTACATTAATGATTTTGAGCTGAACAGCCAGCTTTCAGAAAAAGCATCCGTCGTCATCTACCTGAAAAAGGTATTCACAATGAAAGCTACAGTCAGACTACAAGTCAAAGTGAACAAGCAACCCAACTAACCCAAAGCATAGCAAAACCCTGACAACCCCATAGCAAATAGCAAAGCAAAAACGTAAAGAACGCAAAGAATTAGCAAAGCATAACCTGACAACCCCAACGATCATCATAGAAAAACCCTAACAACCCCAAGGATTAGCATAGAAAAACCCTAACAATCACAAAGGTTAGCAATCAGTAGTCAGTTATCAGTAATCAGTAGTCAGCAGTCCTGGACCTTCCCAAATTAGTTCTAGTGTGTTCTTAATTCTTTGCTAACTTAATTTCTTTCTTGTCAGGTCTCAAATAAAGTGAAAGAGAAGATTGCTTTCAGAGTTCACATGATGCTGAAGGTTGGTGTCATTCAGCCTGCTGCAGTATCTGTGTATGAGTATTACAACATAGGTGAGAAGCACAGCACCCGTTGCTCTTCCATGCTGCAACAATGATTAGCAATTACTGTACCACAACATTAGCATCAATCCTCTGTGGAAATTTTTTTAGGTTTTGCATTCCTATTTTGACCTACTAATGTACACACACACACACACACACACACACACACACACACACACACACACACACACACACACAGTGTACACATGCTTACCAGGTGTGTGTTTTAGATAACCAGTGTGTGAAGTTTTATGACCCACACATGTCTCAGTCAAGCGGCTCCCTCAACCTCATCTGCCCTAAAGAAGTGTGCAGCTGTGCTGAGGGTATGTTATAGCATCAAACTTCTATTTTTGTACATTTATTCTATATAATCCACAGCATTTAGTTTAGTTTCTCTTTGTGCTTTGTAATAAATTAGTTGCAATAAAAAAAATAATAAAAAAATTATGCTACTTAAGATAAATGTTTCACTGTAGTGTCAGTACTATATCAGATTATTTATATTTATATTTTCTATATATTAATATTATATTATATAATATTAATATTTTCTATATATTAATATTATATTATATAATATTATATTAATACTATATATTATATTAACTATGGTGAAGAAAATACTACCTGAGATGACATGAGGATGAAACCAGATAAACCAGACTCAGAAGAGAACTTCATCCTCATCTGGGTGGTGTCAAATGTCCATTCATTACAGTTCCCTTATTCTTAAGGCGTGCAGTTATTAAATTTAATTGATGGTCCTGAGCCATCGTAGTAGACTGCTGATATTATTTACGGTCCAAATCCATCTTCAAAGTTCTTGAGTTGGGGTTAAGTTTTTTTCTTGTAAAATATCTGGAATTATATTTAAACAGAGGAATAGTATTCCAGAACAGGAACAGTGTACTCCATCTTGGTTCAAAAACATTGACAAAGATAGAATTCGGCTACACGTGTCTCGGAGAAGCTCGTTAGACTTCATCCTCATCAATCAGTAGCCCATGGTGTGATTAAAAGGTCACTTGAACAGCGTAAAGATACACAAAATTACTGTGGATAGTTCACTCATGTACCTTAAAGAAGATTTTGGTCTGTAAAATGGCTTTGGATTACAATTACCATGTGCAGTTTTACACTCAAATGTCCGTCAGTGAACAGCTGATAACCTCAACAAAGACTAAAATGAATGGACACGTGTGTCATCTAAAATGTATCTAAAAAGAATTTAATTCTATAAATCTGCTTCAGGACATTGTTACATTTTAAAAGCACTGTACAAATAGAATAGAATTGATTAAAATAGAATAGAATGGGGGAGAGCTGGCTGGTGTTTGGGAATATACAGTTATGCAACTTGGTGAGACATTTTTAACCAAAATTTGAAAATTAAGAAAGTTTATGGGTACATTTGTGTTTCTTCAAATAAATTGATACAATGATAGGAAATGTCAGGTATCATATCAGCAACCCTATTATACATGATAGAATGTCAGAAAGACAGATCGAGACCGATTTATGAGGTATCAAATAATGCCAATTCAATATGAATTTTATAAAAATGTATACAATGATACAAATGAAATAAATAACAATTTAAAGCATTGAGATATCACACATGGTCAAATGCTAAAAATTTTTTTTCTGTTTTCTGGAATAAACTTCCTGTCCAAAAAAAATATTATTTTTTCATTCTAATAGCAAATTGTCCTCAGCTGAAGGAGTGTGATGTCCCAGATGAAAAGTTACGCATTAAAGAAGCCTGCCACCACAAGGACTTCAGTATGTAGCCTTCCTCTCTGTCAAAAAAGTACTAATAAAAAAAACATGAAAATTAATTTTTTAAATAAGAGTAAAAAAACTTCATTTGTATTAAATATTACACTATATGAAAAGTTTGTGGACACCTCATTATTTAGTACCAACTTGCTTTTAAATTTTGAAGTGTACTTGTGGAAATTTCTGCTTTGTTAAAAAAAGTTGGGTGTCCCAATACTTTTGATAAAGCGTGTATCCTTTTTTTTTTTTACGTAATAAAACATACAATGTAATGTCAACAAACAGCCAATTCTGCCGTCTTTAATTAGCATTATGGTCTACAATTGGTTTTCCACTTTTCCCCCAGTTTATAAGGCAACTCTGGAAGTGGTGACAAGAGAACGCTCATCAGACATTTATACCTTCACCATAGTACAAGTTATTAAAGAAGGTGAGTGTCTAACAAATGCTGAGGTGTTGAAAGGATGTTACTTTTAATTATTTATTTTATTCAAATACTCAGACATTCATAGGGAAATCTGATATATGGTATGCAAAGCACATATATTACATACATGTTCATGTTTCGATTTCACATTTTTATATATGCAACAAATATTTTCCAAAATACGCATGTATATGACACATATATGCATATAAAATACAGTCAGGATGTTTATCCTTGTATTTATAATAGTGACAAATGTTGTGTGTATATACCCCTGTCAGGTGTCCTGCATAGTGCTCTGCGCCAAGCCCTTTGAAGTGAGGGATCTGAAGACTGTCATATTTAATAAGATGGCTACGGTGAAAAACTCCTGACATAGGACGTTCTGGGGATCCGGCTGTAAAGGGGCGCGCTGCCCCGCAGTATCTGCTGCCCACACTGCTCCAGACCCCTCAGGGACCTGGTCCGTTAACCCTGTCACTGAATGTGCTTCAGGGCACTGACCCAGATCTAGGCACACCAGAGGTCAGTCTCGAGAGACCAATACCCCTAAAAGACTTTCTGGCAGCCTGGAAAGCTCTGCCAGACATGTCTCTGTGTGTCCTGCCAATGTACAGCGATGCTACCCGATTCATTTCTAGTCACGTCCGCCCCGTTTCAACAGGGTTCTTCCCACTCTGGTGGGAACCAAGCAGCCTCTGGTCATGGAACGAGAAGTAAATACTCTCCTGAGGAACAAGGCCATTGAGGTGGTCTCTCAATCAGAACAAGAGTCTGGGTTCTATAGCTGGTACTTCTTCATAGTTCCCAGAAAGGACGGTGGGTTGCGTCCTATTTTGGATCTACGTCAGCTGAAACGCTCACCTATGAGGCTTAGGTTCAGGATGTTGACCCTCAAGCAGGTCATGTCTTAAATCACATATGAAGACTGGTTTGTCACAGTAGATCTAAAGGATGTGTACTTTCTTGTATCCATCCTTTCTCCTCACAGTATTAGCTCAATTAGAGCAGTTAGAGGTCAGGCATCGCGATGTCGTTCTCTCTCTTGAAGGTTTGAACGGCAGGAAAAGTGTGCTTTTTTTTATTACAGAGAACCACCTATTTTACCTTAATGGGATTTGACTACTTTGTGTGTGCAGCTTTCCCCTGCCTGCATTGTGGCCATCCTTATGGCCGTCAGGAAGGTCAGAGAAGAAAAGCCTCTCACTGTCAAGCTGTTCCAGAAACTGCTAGGACTCATGGCACTTGCGCCCAGTGTTATCCCACTTGGCCTTTTGTACATGAGTCCCCTTCAGTGGTGGCTCAGGACTCATGGGTTCTCACGGAAGGGCAATGCCCTCCGTACGATCAAGGTCATGTGGCTATGCCTACATGCCTTAGATGTTTGGAGAGATCCAGGGTTCCTGTCTTAGGGCCCTGCATTGGGAGTTACTGGTCATTGCGTAATGCTAATGACTGATGCATCCCTCATGGGGTGGGGAGGTCGCTTCACCCAAGCTTTTTTGAAAGGGCCCCATCTACTTTGGCACATCAATTGCCTAGAGTTGCTGGTCGTGCTTCTAGTGTTGAAGCATTTTTTTTTCAGACCTCAGAGATGACCACCTGCTTGATCATGCCCCCTGTACAGGCTAGCACACCAGATTCTCCTGTGGGCCCTAGGGAAGCTTCTCTTAGTGATAACAGCTCACATCCCAGGTCGGTTTGAACAAAGCAATAAACACACTGTCGAGACAGGGGTTAATGGCGGCTCCACCCTCTTGTGGTGGAGCAGATTTGGGAGAGATTTGGCAAGCCCAGGGGAATCTGGTCGTGTCTCAAGAGACATTGCACTGTCCCCTTTGGTTCTCCCTTATTCCACAAAGGAGTTTGCCAGGATGGAGTTTGCTCCTCCTGGTGGCTCCAAGGTGGCTATGTCCTCTAAGGGACCACAGCTCCGAGGTTCTGGCCTCTCCACCGAGGTGGTAGAGACTATTCTCCACTTCAGAGCTTCCCCCATGAGGAGGTTGTATGCCACCAGATAGTGTCTGTTCTGCTCTTTGTGCAACAGCTGAATCCAGTCCACTGCCTGGTTGTCCCAGTGATGGATTTTCTTCAAGGACAGTTTACGAAAGGGTTGGACATCATTTTGGGGGCTTTCACGTAGCCCCTCTTCGATCCTCTGGTCGAGGCATCTTGGAGGCATCTTTCTATCAAGACAGTGTTCTTGTTGGCCATTTGCTCTTTTAATGAGGCCTTTTCTGTGGCCCCTCATTCATGCCTTTTTGTGCCTCAAAGTCCCCTTAGTCATCCCATGACCTGTAAGGCATTCTATCCTCCTTCTTCTCAGGCCACAGACCAGGAGAAATTGAAAGGGCTGTGCCCAGTAAGAACTGGAAACCCAAGTCAATATGACGGGTCCCTGGAGAAAGTCTGATCAACTGCTTGTAGGCTACGGCCCTCTGAAGAGAGGCCTCCCTGCCAATAAGCAGACTCTTAGGAGATGGATCATTGATGCCATCGCATCATCATATAAGTTATCTGGTCTCCCCACTCCATTCGGGGTCAGAGCTCACTCTACCTGTAGAGTCGCTGGCTCAAAGGCTTAGTCTTCTGGAGTACCCCTCCAAGACATTTGCAACGCTGCGGTCTGGTCAACCCCGCTGACCTTCGTCCGGTTTCACAACCAGAAATGCAGTGCCACTCCTGGCCCCTCTGTCCTTCGACCTAGCTGTGCTTATACACACTAGTCAGGGACTGGTCAGTCTGGCGTGATTAAACACTCGTTCCCAAAGCATTGTAAAGCAGCTCGAGTTTCTAAAAGGGAATGTCTGTAGGTTATGCATGTAACCCTAGTTCTCTGAGGGAACGAGACGCTATGTCTTTAAGCCACACTCTAAGCCACACTATTGGCCATCCATGTAGCACTTCCTTCTCCCTTACAGAAGCTGGCGATCGCCTCACTCTATGTAGGTTTTATACTTCCTGGTGGGGACGTCACCCCGCCAGTGACGGCCAGCATTCAATTTTTGACTGATTACACACATTATTTCAGAGCATGAACACTGGGCGATTTCCAAAAGCGCTTTGACGCGGTGTCTCGTTCGCTCAGAGAACTCGGGTTACATACGTAACCTAGAGACATTGCTAATGTTGAAGTGTAAATCATTTATAAATATAAAAAAATATTTTACCTTGTAAAATCTTCACATCTTTTCATCCAAATCTTCCTTGTGTTTTTTTTTCTCCTCAGGGACTGATATAAAAGTGCTGAATGAGCCTCGAGACTTTTACATTCACATTGCCTGCAAAGACAAGCTCAAGTTGATGGAAGGCAAGGACTATCTCATCATGGGTCCTGAGCCAACGAAAATACAAGACAGGTGAGGATCTTATCTGATCTACATGACCAAAACACCTCTGACCATCATACCCTATGTGTCCTTGTTGAGTGTACAATTCCAGATTCATTTCATTTTTACCTGTATCTGATTTTGGGTTGTGACTGTGTGGATTAATGTTCATTCCTCATTAACAAGAGCAATAAAAAGTAGGCCTGGGGTGCAGTTAGTTTTCAAGTTTTACCTAATGGTGGGGTTCAAGTGCATTGAGTCAGTCAGGACACTCGGGTTCATCCACTTCAATCTTTTAACCTCCACACGCAGGTTTAAGAAATTTGCATTTGTCAGCGTTTGTCAGAACTCGGGTGCAGGGCTAGTTGAGTGGATGATAGGACCCAAATGCAGGATGCTCCAGACGATAAGAATCGAGAGAGGAGGGTTGCACAGGCAGGAAATATTTAATGTCCGAATACTATAGCACAAAACACAGTCGCGGCACGCACAGGGTTAAAGTAGAAGAAAAGGGTGAGAAGGATAGAACAGGCAGGGAAGCAACATGTCTGAAAACTTATGAGCAAACAACAGAAGCACACGCGGAGTTAATATTGAGAAAAGCAATGTCTGAATACTTTTGACCACATAATAGAAGCACACGCTGGGTTTATACTGAGAAAAGCAATAACGTCCGAATACTTATGAACACACAGTTGCGGCACTCACTGGGTTAATTTGAAGGTCGGTGTCACCGGGAAAACGAAGCAGAGGGCGTGTCTGAGAACAGAAGCAAGCCCGAAAGCAGACAGAGGGAGAGAGCTGGAGAACAGAGCAAAAGGGGAATCGAAAATCCCAAATCGAGGGCAGGCAAAAATCCGAAAAATCAGGAGATACGAAAGTGAAAGTAAACTTTCTACGGGGAAAAAAAAAAAGGCAGGAAAGTCTCAAAAAGCACAGAGCCGAACAAGAAAATCTGCCAGCGAGCGCAGGCAGCCGGTGGATATTTATACAGAAACAAGATGGTGGACATGCCGGTGTTGCTGGCTGAAAGATGGCGCTGAACCGGAAGCGGACGTCGTGACCGCAGAAATGTTCGAGCGGCTGGCTGACATTTTCCTTAACTTCATTTAGTAAAATTTTTCAATCCTTTTTATTTATGAGGATAAAAACAACGTAACTGGTCAAACACGCAGCAAGTTACCAATCAGGGTCGAGCGCACACTCTGTTTTAAATTTTTTTTTGATTGGTGCTTGGTGTATCTACTGATCACCAACATATATTTCAGCATTAGTTCAACATCAAGCAGAACATTTAGAGAGGAATACAAAGAAGACAAAGAAAACAGAATAAGGCCAGGAGACTCGGGAAGACAGAAGAAGCTAGGAGACAATATAATGAACTGTTAGATTTTTATCATGCCCAAACGAAACTTAATTCTTGGAGAGGTTTTCCATATGACCTTTTATGCCCGTGGTGCCTTTTTGATAGTAGGGAAGAAATACACAGCAAATGTTCTTCTTCTTCTTCTCTTAATGGTTCTGTTTGTTCTCTCTACCACTCCAGCTGACTGTGGGTGATAGAGAATTTTAAAATGACAATCAATTGCTAAGCTTATAGCCAAAAGTTGTTACCTTTGAAGCAAAAGGTGTGCCGTTATCACTTTCAATCACACTAGGAATACCAAACCTAGAGATGATCTTTTTCGTTAATATTTTGACAACTGTTTTAGCATTCTCTGTCACACATGCAAATGCTTCTGGCCACTTACTGAATCTGTCAACTATAACCAGCAGGTATCTTAAATTTCCTACAGGTGGCATATGTGTAACTATGGCCACTTTGGCAGGTTTGAACAGCTTTTAAAAAGTCGCCTATGAAATTAAAATGTGCTATGGGCTTTCCATCAGCTGTTTTAAAGTCTTTTTGCTTCCATGTTTTGGCAAAATCATGCACAACACCATAAGCAGACTTAGAATCAGAGTATATAGTCACTACTTTAGACAACTGACATGCTCTTGTAAGTGCGACCAATTATGCAGCTTGTGCTGATGTGCATGGTAATGATTTAAATTCAACTATCACATCAGGTAATCTTACAACCGCATAGCCACATAAATACACATCATCAAAAGATTTTGAACATGAACCATGTACATATAGGCAATCCCCTTCTTCTAGGGCCGTATCTGTCAGCCTGCTTGAGCACTTCCGGCATTACCGCCTCAATCACACTGGAAACGCCCCCTCACAACCAGCTGCACTGATATGGCGTCTAATTTTCTAACACTTATAAGGACGCCTGAATCCTCCAGACAGTGCCAGATTGTCTTTAGGCTTGCCCTGATCACTCTCTAGCGTATCTCTGTTTTGTTTGTCTTTTTGTTTATGACCTGTTTTTGTCCTGACCATTCTGTCCTCCTGTTTCCGGCTCGGCTCTGCTCTGCTCTGCTCTCCGAGAAGGAGAAACGTCGGTCACTAGGTCTATGCCTCTACTGCGGAGGTAAAGGGCACATGGCCGCATCCTGCCCAGTAAAAGCTCGTTGGTAAAGGGGGAAGCACCCATGAGCCACTCTTTCCCTGCTCCCTCCAAACACACTATCTTTGTCCACCTCCAGGTTGGCCGCAGAGGCACGTAATTAGCTGCCTTCATCGACTCTGGGGCTGATGCCGAATTCATCGACCTCAAGCTTGACCTCAAGCTCCTGATGTCTCCACTCGTTCTTTTGGGGCCCCAAGGCTGAGGAGGCATTTCTTAATCGGCTTCGTTGTTGAAGTCAACACCTCTGGTGTAGGAGTAGGGGCTGTGCTTTTCCAGGTCTGCCCTAAGGATAACCGCCTGCATCCTTGCACATTTTTTTCCGGGCGCCTTAGCTCTTCGGAACGTAACTACCCGGTGGGTGAGAGGGAGCTCCTTGCCGTCAAACTGGCCTTGGAGAAATGGCGCCATTGATTGGAGGGTGTGGAGGTCCTCTTTCTGGTCTGGACGGATCATCGCAACCTTGAGTACCTCCAATCGGCTAAATAACTCAACCCCCGACAGGCTAGATGGGGCCTTTTCTTTGGCCGCTTCCGGTTCTCTCTTTCGTACCGGCCTGGGAGCTGAAATGTCAAGCCTGACGCACTCTCTAGAGCTCAAGCCCTGGAGGAGGAGAAGCCATGCCCAGAGACCATCCTTCCCAAGTCTGTGTTGGTCCACAGTCTGTGTTGGTCCTTAGTCTCACCTTGGAGGAGCGGGTCAAGGGGCCCTGTCCCAGAGGGTTGCCCCACTGGCCTCCTGTTCGTCCCAGAGGGTCTCCACTCTAGAGTTCTTTAGTGGTGTCACAACTTCCTGTTCTTCTGTCACCCCGGTCAGCCTCGCACCTTGTCTCTGGTCAAGGCACGCTTCTGGTGGCCTTCCTTGGTTAAGGACACCCGGGACTTTGTCGCAGCCTGCCCCGACTGTGCCCAACACAAGAACCCTCGTGGCCGCCCCCAAGGTCTTCTTCGGCCCCTTCCTATCCTGAAACATCCGTGGTCGCACCTTGCCATGGACTTTGTTACTGGGCTGCCCGTTTCCAATGGCAACACGGTCGTCATGACGGGCATTGATCGGTTTTCTAAGATGGGCCACTTCATCCATCTACCCAAGCTGGATCTCCCGTCATCTTGGTAGGGGCCTTCATTACCTTGTGAATTGGGAGGGCTATGGTCCTGATGAACGCACCTGGGTCCCCTCCCGCTGGACCCGGACCTGATTGCTGTCTTGCATAGGGCCCACCTGGAGCAGCCTATGGGGGCGTCCGGAGCCGCCCTGGACAGAGGGGTACTGTCAGCCCGCTTGAGCAGTTCCGGCATTACCGCCTCAATCACTGAGGAAATGCACCCTCCCAACCAGCTGCACGGCAATGGTGTCTAATGTTCTAACACTTATAAGGACGCATGAATCCTGCAGACAGTGCCAGATTGTCTTTAGGCTTGCCCTGATCACGCTCCAGCGTATCTCTGTTTTGTTTGTCTTTTTGTTTCTGACCTGTTTTTGTCCTGACCATTCTGTCCTCCGGTTTCCGGTTCGGCTCTGCTCTGCTCTGCTCGCGCTGAACGCGCTCCGGTTTCCGGTTCGGCTTTGCTCTGCTCGTGCTGAATCAGCTCCAGTTTCCGGCTCGGCTCTGCTCTGCTCGTGCTGAAGGCACTCCGGTTTCCGGCTACGCTCTGCTCCGCTCACGCTGATCGCGCTCCGGTTTCCGGCTAGGCTCTGCCCCGCTCGCGCCAAACATGCTCCGGTTTCCGGCTCGGCTCTGCTCGCGCTGAACGCACCCGACTTCTGGCTCGGCATTCTTGCCCTCCGTGCACCTCGGCTTCCTGAATCGGCTTCCCGATTTAGCTCTGCACATGTGCTTTTCTCCCCTGCTCTCTTTGCATCTGCCTTGGATCCTATAACCTGAACTTTCTGACAGTTTCTAAAAGATCGTGCCTACAAGAGGTCTCTTGTTCAATGTGTTAAAGGCAATCATGTGTGTCATCAAAACCATCTAAGTCAATATCGTCTAGCAGATCACGCAGAGCTACTACAGCTGAATGAGGCTGAGAAGAGGATTAATAGTTAAGTTTTCCGTTGCCAAGAGTGTGGTCTAATAAGCAGATCTACGTTTTGCTGTCATATGTTGTGTGTTGAGGTTGTGTAAAATAGCTGTTACCTGATGTGAGGTGTACAGTATCAAAGGATGTGACAGCACCTTTTCTCAGCATCCTGGACCATCAGAGCCGCAGCAGCCACTGCACGCAAGCACGAGGGCAACCCTTGTGCTATGTTGTCTAAAGATTTGGAAAGATACGCAACAGGGCGATATCTGTCACCGTGTTCCTGGGCTAGGATCCCTGCAGCCGTACCACCACGTTCGTGCACATATAGGTGAAAAGGCTTAGCATAATTCGGAAGACCTAGAGCTGCAGCAGACTGTATAGCCTTCTTGAGGGCAGCAAAACTGTCAGTCATTTCATGAGTCCACAGAATGAGATGTGATGGAGGAGCTTTGTAATCAATAGCACTACGCAAATCTTTATCATGCTGTGCGCAGTCAGGGATCCATGCTCGGCAGTAGTTTACCAGTCCCAAGAAGCTCTGCATCTGTTTCACAGTTTGAGGTCTTGAAAACCTAGTCACAAGCTGTACTCGGTCCTGCGATATCTTAGGTTGGCCTTCTGAAATCACATGGCCCAGATATGAGACCTTTCTCTTCACCCACTTTAGTTTCTGGTGTG
Source organism: Silurus lanzhouensis (assembly GCA_039877035.1). Taxonomy (NCBI): domain Eukaryota; kingdom Metazoa; phylum Chordata; class Actinopteri; order Siluriformes; family Siluridae; genus Silurus; species Silurus lanzhouensis. Next base: position 446,852 of record JBCEWE010000243.1, on the reverse strand, counting down.
AAGCTTTAAATCCAGCCTGAGCCAGGACATTGCAGACGACCATTGACGCCTTATGGCAGTCCTGCTCAGTCAGTCATGTGACGAGGATGCCATCTGCATATTGAAGGATGCAGGTTGTTTCTGGCAGGTGGATATCAGCCAAAGTTCTGTGCACTACAGCAGAGAATACGGCTGGCGAGTCAACAAAGCCCTGAGGAAGACTGGTCCAGGTGAATTGACGTCCCCTATAGGTAAACGCCGAAAAGCGGCTATGTCTCTGAGGCCAAAGGGACACTGAAAACAAAGAACAAAGATCAATCACAGTAAGAAATCTGTGAGTTGCTGGTATAGAGTTAACAATGGTAGCTACATCGGGCACCAAAGGAGCTAACGGAATAAATTTTTTAATCTTATGTAAATCTTGTGTTAACCTCCAGCATTTTTTATCTGCCTTCAAGACCGAATTAATCAGTGTGTTATACGGTGAATGTGTCTCGATTAAAACACCTTGTGACAATAAATTGTCAATAACTGGAGCAATGCCAAGATTCTTCTCTTTCCACAATGGATATTGTTTAACAAAAATCGGATGGTGTGTTTTCATGAGTGCATGATACGGTTTTACCTGGATTAAACCTGGCTCGTCTTTGTGAAAGCATGAGGACAGAAGGAAAAGACAGTGAGACATTGGTTTAAAAAAAACAGAATTTGCATTCCCATTTTGTGCATCATATCTCTTCCTAAAAGGTTTAGAGGCGAATTTGGAATTATTGTAAAGCTATGATAAATTTTGGACCAGTCGGTGTCACCACAGGCAAAAGGTGAGTTACAGGACATAAAATTGGAAATCTATTCCCTAATATATGAACTTCCCCTTTTTCCTAGGAACTCCTCCTTGAGTTTTGTGTTGAGGCTGGAATGCACCACTTCCTGTTGCAGTGCAGAGGATAACGGGTTAAGAAAACCTGGAGCATAGTAAAAACCTCTAGCAGCATCTAAATCTCTAGGAAAAAGTATCTAGATGTGACACAATTTCACTCCATAATGCCAAATGATCTAAATAAGGATTAGTCCAATAACCGGCACAATTCCTATACATAAAATCTTCGGGATTTTCTTCTGGCAATAAGCAAGAAATGTCATGACCCATCCTCTTTACAAAGAACAGACACACAACACTTAATACACAGACAATACACACAACACATAACACTTAGACAATACAGCTGCGCTAGGCACCAGGGGGATCGCAGTCTTCAAACAAAAAAAGGTAATCCAGTCTCTCCAAGTGAATCACAAATTGTGTAAGATAGGAGAAAGAAATAGACTATAAAGCCGAAACAAGATTAAAGTCTTTTGAAAAATTTTAAAGTCTTTTCAAAATGTCCGTTTTTCTTTAGTTCCTTTTCTCTGTTCTCTCATTTTTTTTTTTTTTTTTTTTTTTTTTAAACAATTAATTTTTTATTTTATCTATTTTTTTCGGGCATATAAATTATCGTGGATTCTTTTGGATACTTCAGACAATATCGCCTATATTAGACAGACCGTAAAAAACGTCTTCTAATCTTTCATCTTACATCTAAGGTGAGGAAAACAATGTTGCGACGAAATCATCCCACCAAAGGAAATTATCATTAATTAAACAATTAATGCATAACCAAGACACAAACACATATGCAGCCCCATTGGCTGGCATACGGGACAATCCCCGCAAACAAGGAAGTATCTTAAAACTTACCTTGATGCGTGATTTCCCTTTTGGATATTGCCAAAAGTATCCCACTTCTGACACCAAAACTGTTAGATTTTTATCATACCCAAACGAAACTTAATTCTTGGAGAGGTTTTCCATAAGACCTGCTATGCCCGTGGTGGAAGAAGGGAAGAAGAAATACACAGCAATGCAGCAAATGTTCTTCCTCTTCTGGTTTATTGCGGACACAGAACATATATATGTATACACATACAAAGAAAAGGCTGTCCTAAACTTGTTTACTGTTTAGAAAAGAGGATATACTAGCTGGAGATGTGTGAGCCCAGATAAGACTCCCTGTTTACCTTATAGACTTACATCGTAAATATTCTATAGACTCTGAACAGACAAAGGAATGTGTGTGAAACAGTGTGAAAACCATCTTAACACTAAGATAAACCAACTTAAATAGACAACACTAATACGGAGCAGGTGGAAGACATTAAACAGTTAGGGGCTAAGGAGTAGGGGATAATGGCCCAGTGGCGGCATCTGGTGGCCAAAGCAAAAAAAAAACAATAAATGGCCAGACACTGACATACATGTTTTTTGTTCTTCGTCCAGCACTGCAGTTGTGTTTTTGATACTTGGTTTTGAGGGTAAAACATGTATAGGTTGGTCTGTGGTAATTATCAGAATCAGAATCAGGTTTATTGGCCAAGGAATTTGGTTCCAGCTGTTAATGACTCTCAAAAGTACGGATATAAATAATACTATACATTCAGCTTGGACGGAACAGGCTATACGAGACAATATGGAAAGTACAAGTATTAAATAGGAATAAGATTATATGAGAGATCAGTAATGTACATTAAGTGTGAGAGTGCATGTAGTGCAAATAACAGTATTATGCATTAGGTATGATAGTTACTTTTGAACTTTGCTGATTGACTGGGGAAAAAAAACTGTTCCTGTGTCTGGCAGTTTTGGGAAACAGAGTTCTGTAGCACCTGATGGAAGAAAGGAGCTGAAAGATGTTGTTCAGGGTGCAAAGGGTCAGTAGTGATTTTTTCTGCCCGGTTTCTGGTTCTTTTATGGTACCAAGTCCTGGTGACTGGGCAGGGGATTGCTGTTTTGTTGCTGCTTCAAAACATGAATTATGTTTTACTTTTCTATATCAGTAGGTGGCAACAGGTAAGCTTTTGACTGTATTGTTGATTGATTGTGCTTTGAGACAAGAGAATTAGTGACGCATGCATGCGACAGGCAGCAGTGGCAGTATTGTGGCTAGCGGAACTATGGTGACTGTGATGGCGAAGTTTTTGAAAAGGAAAAATGTTTACTCCGAACTGGTCCCTGGACAAAAATCGAACCCAGATGAAGGCCATAGTATGAGTGGAGGTCAAAAGAAAACAAAAGATGGTTCGGGATCCATATAGCTCCTCAACAGCTTTTGGAAAGGACATGACTTTGCAGGAGCAGGAGGAACTAACTGAACTAAGACAAAATTGTTGTTTAAAGCTAAGCTTTGGTGATCTACCTTTGGACAGTTTTTGGCTAACTGCTGCCAAGGAGTTCCCCATTCTGTCACACAAAGCTCTTTTGACATTGATCCCATTTTCCACAATATATCTGTGTGAGTTCAGCTTTAAAACCTGACTGCTATATTGTCATTATATCTACTGTATTAGGCTACAGTGTTTTCTTTTTATATTTTTGTTTGGTGGTGTGCCTTTTGATTTTTTTTAATGGAAAAAAGTGTACCGTGGCTCAAAAAAGGTTGAAAAACACTGCATTAATTGGTGTAAAAAAGTACCTCCTCTGCTGGGCCTTTTTGAGAATGCACTTTATGTTGGACTCCAATTTCAGGTCTTGAAGTTCTCCACAGATGACACAGGGCTGATGGATATTGTGAGGGGGAGCATTGTTGAGGGGTGTTTCCTAAAGTCCACTATCATCTCCACAGTTTTGAGTGTGTTCAGCTTTATGCTGTTCTGACTGAACCATAGCACCAGCCACGTCACCTCCTTCTGTAATTACACTGTAATTACACATTCCTTTGGCCTTTGAGTGTAATTACAGAGTTTAACTAGAGTTTGTGTGTGTGTATATATATATATATATATATATATATATATATATACAGTAATACAGTAAGAGGAAATAATTTGAACACTCTGCTATTTTGCAAGTTCTCCCACTTAGAAATCATGGAGGGGTCTGAAATTGTCATCGTAGGTGCATGTCCACTGTGAGAGACATAATATAAAAAAAAATCCAGAAATCACAATATATGATTTTTTTAACTATTTATTTGTATGATACAGCTGCAAATTAGTATTTGAACACATGAGAAAGTCAATGTTAATATTTGGTAAAGTAGCCTTTGTTTGCAATTACAGAGGTCAAACGTTTCCTGTAGTTTTTCACCAGGTTTGTATACACTGCAGGAGGGATTTTGGCCCACTCCTCCACACAGATCTTCTCTAGATCAGTCAGGTTTCTGGCCTGTCGCTGAGAAACAGAGTTTGAGCTCCCTCCAAAGATTCTCTATTTGGTTTAGGTCTGGAGACTGGCTAGGCCACACCAGAACCTTGATATGCTTCTTACAGAGCCACTCCTTGGTTATCCTGGCTGTGTGCTTAGGGTCATTGTCATGTTGGAAGACCCAGCCTCGACCCATCTTCAATGCTCTAACTGAGGGAAGGAGGTTGTTCCCCAAAATCTCGCAATAAAAGGTCATCCTCTCCTTAATACAGTGCATTCGCCCTGTCTCATGTGCAGAAAAACACCCCCAAAGCATGATGCTACCACCTCCATGCTTCACAGTAGGGATGGTGTTGCATTTGCATTTGCATTTGCGGCATTTAGCAGACGCCCTTATCCAGAGCGACGTACAAAAGTGCTTTAAATCTCTAGTAGTGAATAAATCTACACTGGTACGCAAGAATACAAACTCAATATAAATATAACTCGAATTCTACAAACTTGGAAAGTGCTAATTAAATGTTCTTGGGATGGTACTCATCATTCTTTGTCCTCCAAACATGTTTAGTGGAATTATGACCCAAAAGTTCTATTTTGGTCTCATCTGACCACATGACTTTCTCCCATGACTCCTCTGGATCATCCAAATGGTCATTGGCAAACTTAAGACGTGCCTGGACATGTGATCATTTAAGCAGGGGAACCGTCCGTGCCATGCATGATTTCAAACCATGACATCTTAGTGTATTATTAACAGTAACCTTGGAAATGGTGGTCCCAGCTCTTTTCCGGTCATTGACCAGCTCCTCCCGTGTAGTTCTGGGCTGATTTCTCACATTCCTTAGAATTATTGGGACCCCACGAGGTGAGATATTGCATGGAGCCCCAGTCCGAGGGAGATTGACAGTCATGTTTAGCTTCTTCTATTTTCTAATGATTGCTCCAACAGTGGACCTTTTTCACCAAGCTGCTTGTCAATTTCCCCGTAGCCCTTTCCAGCCTTGTGGAGGTGTACAATTTTGTCTCTAGTGTCTTTGGACAGCGCTTTGGTCTTGGCCATGTTAGTAGTTGGATTCTTATTGATTGTATGGGGTGGACAGGAGTCTTTATGCAGCTAACGACCTCAAACAGGTGCATCTAATTTAGGATAATAAATGTAGTGGAGGTGGAGATTTTAAAGGCAGACTAACAGGTCTTTGAGGGTCACCTTCCTTAGGATTATTGAGACCCCACGAGGTGAGATCTTGCATGGAGCCCCAGTCCGAGGGAGATTGACAGTCATGTTTAGCTTCTTCCATTTTCTAATGATTGCTCCAACAGTGGACCTTTTTCACCAAGCTGCTTGGCAATTTCCCCATAGCCCTTTCCAGCCTTGTGGAGGTGTACAATTTTGTCTCTAGTGTCTTTGGACTAGTAGAGGCTTCACATCTACTTTTATTTGGTTTCTTTGTGTCGGTCTGCTTAGTGCCCCACGCAGCACGGTGCACCCTCCGATCACTTGAAAAGAGAGAACAATCATTAGGTCACATTAACTTCAGGTGAGGTGAATCCCCTGCCTATCTGCTCCCGGACCCGCCCTCCATTCACAAACCGCTGCTCGGCCCCACTGCCACAGTTACGTTTTTGCTGCACTGAACAACGAGAGTGACTGAGTGATACGTCATCAACTAAGCGACTGATGCGACCCTCTGCCGAAAACAAGGAACCGGCAGCGTGAGTTTGCTCGTGCCTTCGAAATTTGCTCGTGAAACAGGGTAAAATTTTGCGAGCGAGGTTGCTTGTATCTCCGTTTGCTCGTACTATAGGTTGCTCATACAACGGGGTTCCACTGTATAATAAAGGTTTGTTTTGAGAATCGACGGTGGTTTGTATTGTATACTAGTGAATCTCTTCTATTAGTTGGTGCACATGTGCCTTTTGTTGTTAGCAAACATGTATGTACATTTTTATAGCATGCCTTTATCAAACAAATCGCAGCAATGCTGTTGTGTAAAAAAACCCTCCAAAAACATGTGTGTGTACATTCTCATTTATTAACGTCATGTACATAAAGAAATTTCAAGGTTTTCGTTTATCTCGGTTGATGATATTATCTTGTTCTTCCTATTACATGCAATAAGAGCAAAACACAGAGAGTCAATCCATCCCAGACAATAATTTGTTCAGATTCATTCTGTAAGTTACCTCACTGCAGTCTAGTTTAAGGAACAGTAGTCATTAAAAAAGGTGTTTTTTTTGTTCACAAACAAAAGATCACTGTTCTGTAATTATTTAAAAGGTCTGAATATTGCAGTGTGCATTTTCATATCTAAATCCAAACTCCTTTTTTGTCTCGTCAGTTGGCACTACACGATCAGAACGAGCAGTTGGTTGGAGTACTGGCCCACACAGGAGGAGAGTCAAGATAACAAGAACAACAACAGGGTTAGATACATCGGACTGAGCAAATTAAGCCACATCCTGGAAAATGGGGGATGCACCACTTAAACTTCTCAATGTGGAAATACAGCTCATATCACAGCTTATATACCGCTGGCCACTGGCTACAGCTTTAATCTAGGTCTGTTTTTTAAATAATTATATTATCTGATTTGAACATGGAATCAACCAAAAGATGCAATAAAAACAGAAAGAAATGAGCCGATAAATACATGCATAAATAAAGTTCTTGCAATAAATTCAAGAAGTTCTGT
>JBCEWE010000243.1:417500-435000 GCA_039877035.1 Silurus lanzhouensis | reverse complement strand
CCTTTCAGAAGGAAACGAAAGTTTATACGAGAAACAGGAGAGCAGGTAGGACAAATTCCAGGTCATGAAGATCTATTTACATCTTGGAAATTCAGGACAGGAAAACTTCGAAGAGAGTTTTACACCCTGTGAACAAACAAATAAAAATACTGATGGGTGAAAACTTGTGCGTCCTTGACTTTCACACCCTCTGCGTCCTTGTTGGATGTCAGATCAGATTTATTGCCTCTGTGTTCTTTTTGTGAGGTTTTCCAATAGATTTTGAGGGTGTAGATATGTGGATTTGTAAACATTCGACTGTAGCAGGAGCATTGTTGAAGAGCACTGAAGTTCCAGCTCAGACCAATGGTGGTTCTCAGTAAGGTTATGGAGCTCGGTGATCTTTATAAGACACTTCAGTTCTTCCAATCCAACATTCACACCAACAACCACATCTTCATGGAGCTGGCTTTGTTCTCAGGAGCACCATCATGCTGGAGAAATATTAGTGAATCTAAATATCATGGGAAATTTTGAAACCACAGCAAACAGATATATTTTATGTGGGGAAAAAAACATGTAACATCAACAAGAATGCACTTTTTTTGTTTGTTTGTTCGTTAAACTTTTTTTTTTTTTTATATATGATTCTTCCACAGTTAAAGAGTTCTTGGCCCTGGCTAGAGAAGACTTCCTCAGGAAATGGGAAAATCCTGCTCAGGTAAGATGGAATTGAAGAGCATGGGAGGATGTGACCCGGGACTTTTTACTTCACAAATTCTTCCAATTCAGTTTCCTCATTTACAAAATAGAGGTAAAACATGAATGTCTTCATAAAACCTTGTTTTCTATTTATTTTGCGCAAACACCAAAAAACTAGCCAGGTATTTTAGTGCTAGGAATGAACTTACACATTTATGATATATTGATCTTATTATACCCATTTATTTCACATGACTGTAGACGTAGTGAGCTGCAAGTAAACGAAAGAAGAAAAACGAACCATCATTTTTATCCATTCAGTCATTTTTGCTCTGCAAACATCAATGACACCTTAAAATCCTTAATGCTGGGAAGTGACTATTTCAATCTTCACCTCCACATCGTTCACTAACATCTTACACCTGGACTATCACCTAAATACTACAGATACTACAGTATGAAGTGTATGTTTGTAGATCAATGCAAATACGACAATAAACTCAATTAAGTGCGAGAAAGCAACGTTTTATTTACTGCCAATGGAGCAAATAAACACGCTGATACCCTGTGCCTCTTCCTGTACTTCTCTGCTTCTCTAAATACACAAATGATTTACACTGAGACACACAAACACACTCCTACTTATCATCTGTCTGCATTGTGCATCTTATCAGCAATGGCTGTTTAACTGCCTCTATAGCTGCCTCTGCTTCTGCCTCTTATATATATATATATATATATATATATATATATATATATATATATATATATATATATATATATATATAGATATATATATAGTGGAAATGCAAAATATAAAATTGCTGATTGTTTTTTGCATTAACGCAGTTTATTATCGTTAACATTTTTAAAACAATTGTAAATAAAATGATAAAAAAATAATATTAATGTATATATATATATATATATATATATATATATATATATATATATATATATATATATATATATATATATATATATACACAGTGCCCTCCACAATTATTGGCACCCCTGTTTAAGATGTGGTCGTGGACTTCTAAAAATTCTCCTTTTTTTTTTTAAAACAACATAGAACCCAAATGCAAAAAAAGAGAAAAATCCAACCTTTTATTTAAGTACATTACTTTGGTGGTAAAAAAATCACACATTTAGAAAAAAAAAAAAAACTTGAAATCATGTGTGCCACAATTATTGGCACCCCTGATGTTAATACTTTGTACAACCTCCTTTTGCCAACAAGACAGCACTTAATCTCCTCCTATAACATTTCACAAGATTGGAGAACACAGAGAGAGGGATTTTTGACCATTCTTCTTTGCACAATCTTTCTAGATCATCCAGTGTCCTGGGTCCTCTCTTATGCACTCTTCTCTTTAGCTCACCCCACAGGTTTTCGATTGGGTTGAGGTCTGGGGACTGAGATGGCCATGGGAGGACCTTGAGTTTGTGACTGCTGAACCACTTTTGTGTAGATTTTGCCACATGTTTTGGATCATTATCCTGCTGAAAGACCCAATGACGACCCATCTTCAGCTTTCTGGCAGAGGCCATCAGGTTTTTATTTAAAATATCCTGGTACTTCAAAGCATTCATAATGCCATGCACCCTAACAAGGTTCCCAGGGCCTTTGGAAGAGAAACAGGCCCACAGCATCACAGATCCTCCACCATACTTCACAGTGGGCATGAGGTGCTTTTCGGCATACTCATCTTTTGTTTTACGCCAGACCCACTTAGAGTGTTTGTTGCCAAAAAGCTCAATCTTAGTCTCATCTGACCAAAGCACACGATCCCAGTTGAAGTCCCAGTACCGCTTAGCAAACTCCAGACGTTTACGTTTGTGAGTGTTAGTGAGAAAAGGCTTTTTCCTTGCATGCCTCCCAAACAGCTTGTTAGCATGTAGAGAGCGTCTGATGGTTGTTTTGGAGACTCTGTGACCCCAAGATGCCACTCTTTGATGCAATTCTGTGACGGTGAGCTTGGGAAATTTTTTTACTTCTCTTACCATCCTCCTCACTGTGCGTTGTGGCAAGATAAACTTGGGACCTCTTCCAGCCTTGTTTGTCACTGTTCCAGTTGTTTTAAACCTCTTAATGATTCCTCTGACTGTAGATACCGGCAAGTTAAGGCGAGTGGCTATTTTCTTGTAGCCATTGCCTGACTTATGAAGGTCGACACACATCTGCCTTACTTGAATGGTGTTCTCTTGTCTTTGCCATGTTGACAAATGGGTAAGAGAATTAGGCCTCTGTGTCACATCATATTTATACTCCAGGGAAACAGGAAATCATGAATTACTAATTAAAAGTCCCTAGATACCCTGACCAACCTTAGCAACTACAGAAAAATATATCTAAAAAAATTTTTTTTTAATTTTTCAGAGGAATTGTTAGGGGTGCCAATAATTGTGGCACACATGATTTCAAGTTTTTTTTTTTTTTCTAAATGTGTGATTTTTTTACCACCAAAGTAATGTACTTAAATGAAAGGTTGGATTTTTCTCTTTTTTTGCATTTGGGTTCTATGTTGTTTTAAAAGAAGTCCATGACCACATCTTAAACAGGGGTGGCAATAATTGTGGAGGGCACTGTATATATATATATATATTTATATTAAACTGATACAATTTAACATAATAAAAAAAAATTTACTCGGTTGATTAATATATACAACTATATTTTAAAATATTACATTTAAAAATAAAATAGAATAAATAGAATTAATTCAAAATTGTCTTTTATTATATTGATTTCAATTGGCACAAATTTGAATAGGAAATTGATTAAATAAAACGAAATTTAAAAAAATGATTAAAATGTTTACATTTGTTAGACCCCATTTGGGTAATACAGATGTGTTCGTAAGTATGTGTGTGTGTGTGTGTGTGTGTGTGTGTGTGTGTGTGTGTGTGTGTGTGTGTGTGTGTGTGTGTGTTCACTCAGAATACGGCATCTCTTGAGCAGTTTGATCTGTTAAAGACTCTGGGAACAGGCTCGTTTGGCCGCGTGATGCTGGTCAGACACCGGGAGAATGGCCAGCACTATGCCATGAAGATCCTCAACAAGCAGAAGGTACCTTCAGCTTAACATCTCCAACTTACAAGATATCAGATACTGATACCGTCCAACCATTCAAACAGTCCCCTCCAGCCTGGATAAATAGATAATACATTGATTTTTATATTAAACACACTCCTTGTACATGTATTCTAAACTAGGAATCCAGACTGTATGAATATGCAAATTAGAAGCATATAGCCCTGCCCACATATTGCTTAAACCCTTGTTCCATGGCTTTCATTTGCATATCAGAACCTGATTGGTTTTTGTGGTTTATGATGCAATAACACTTATCAGCCATCTCTCTCTCTCTCTCTCTCTCTCTCTCTCTCTCTCTCTCTCTATCTCTCTCTCTCTCTATCTCTCTCTTTCATCTCTCTTGCTCTTTCTCTCTCTCAGGTAGTGAAGTTGAAGCAAATTGAACACACTCTGAATGAGAAACGCATCCTGCAGGCAGTCAGCTTTCCTTTCCTAGTACAGCTCGACTTCTCCTTTAAGGTGTGTGTGTGTGTGTGTGTGTGTGTGTGTGTGTGTGTGTGTGTGTGTGTGTGTGTGTGTATGGTCTCTAAGGTTTTACAGAGACTCTAATGTGTATTGAGCATGGTGTTATAAATAATGTGTGTGTGTGTGTGTGTGTGTGTGTGTGTGTGTGTGTGTGTGTGTGTGTGTGTGTGTGCGTGTGTAGGATAACACTAACCTGTACATGGTGATGGAGTATGTTCAGGGAGGAGAAATGTTCTCACACTTGCGCAGGATCGGCAGGTTCAGGTGATTTAATGCAATTTTACACATTTTAATAATTTCTTTTTGCATACATAATAAATGATGTTCCTTTTAATGATCATCTTTCCGATTTTTAAGCGAATTTGCTGTGATCTTTCTGTCCACCTTTTAACTACGAAGACTAAACCAACTTTAATTTAACACAGCACCAGTTATTATATTAGGACGTGATATTGTTGTTTTTGTAATATAAAAGATCAAAAGATCGCTTTACTTAATTCTCGTGCACCTCTTTTAGGAACATTTCCAATTGAAAATGTGTCTTATTAGAAGTTTTATTGATTTTCTTTTTTAAATAAACCAATCTGTTTGTAATGATGGGCAAATGTGTGTGTGTGTGTGTGTGTGTGTGTGTGTGTGTGTGTGTGTGTGTGTGTGTGTGTGTGTGTGTGTGTAATCTAATGTGATAGAATTTTTGATTACTTAATAAATATATGTATTTTTATGCAAACGTTGACAGAACAAATGAAAAAAAAATTGTAAATAAAAATTGATTTCTCTCTTTTCTGTTTATACAGCGAACCTCATGCTCGCTTTTATGCATCTCAGATAGTTTTGACGTTTGAGTATCTTCACTCTCTGGATCTCATCTACAGAGATCTGAAACCAGAAAACCTCCTCATCGACCAGCAGGGCTACATACAGGTCTCATTTCATTATTCTCAAAACCCGTATTAATCATAGTTAATGTTGCTTTAAAACCAAATCACGGAATTACGTGACAGTTAATGCAGGATTTTTCTTTTGTTTTACACTCCGATCACAGGATTTAGTTTAAACATGAAATTCTCATCCTGCTGTCACAGTATTGACAGAATGACACTTGACACATGAATTAGCGAAAAGTGCATTTGGTCAGTATCCTTTATTCCAATGAACAATTTTTTTTAATCGAGACCTTGATCTAGATTCAGTCCCAAATATGGCGTCTAAAACTATACATTATTGTAAAATAAATAAATGAATGAATAATTAACAAGGACACCAAACTGGCCTTGTTTTGGTCAATCAAACATCCAGTCACTGCTCCTTTTACTCCTGCTCATTGTTTACTTTAACAATGTCTGGCAATTGACATGTTTCTTTATGGATATACCGTCAACCCTCGATAATTCACTGCCCGGAAAAAATCCCTGGGTTGTCTTTTTGGAACAACCAAAGTTGTGGATTATTTTAAAATTGTAACTATTTTCACTAACAAATTTCAGAAAATTTTTGAGAACACATTATTGTATTAAAGTGACATAGTGTCCAGATGAGTTTACTAAGACACCATAAGGGCTGCGGGGGTGCGTCCAAAATTCGCAGCTTTTCGGGACTCGCTGGGGTCTTAGAACCTAACCTCCGCAAGTTCCGGGGGGACCACTGTATTGTTTTGCATGTTGTTTATTATTACAAAACAGAAACTTTAATAATAAAACGATGTTTAGTATCTGTCAGTGAGTGAACACTCGGATCGGGGACACGGCATGTTTCGAAAACATATATCCATCTCTCTTTTATACATGCCAGATTTGTTAATCAGGATAAATAAACAACTGAAGCCACCCAGAAGCTGCTTAGTATTTTACAAGTACACTTACGGGACTAAAGAAAAAGGCAAACAGAGAAAATAAACAAAATCGCTAGCTAGATGATGTTTGCGAATGCTAGCTAGCCAAAGTGACCAAGTTTAAGAACCTTAGATGAACAAATCTAGCTTGCTAATGTTAGACAAAATTTTGATTTTGTTTGTTTTAATCTACATTGTATGTTAAACTATTTTGCATGTCATAGGAGGATAAACACAAAAAAAAACAGGGACTAACCAGGGGTGGGTATTTATGATACATGTATTTCAAACACAAATTTTAAATATAAAATGGGATTTAGTCATTTGTATTCCAGAGGGTTGATGAAAATGGCTTTGTATTTTATATCAACATACTTTTTTGTATTTCTGAAGTTTTAAAATACTGTAAAATACTTTGTAAGAAGTTCTACATGATGACATCATAAAACTGAGGCCTCAGATTGGTGCAACTTAATATTTTGCTCAGACCAGTTGAGACCTGAATATAAAATTCATCCATATGAAAGAAGGTGGTGAGGAAACCTGAAGGTTGCAAGCTTTCAAATCCGATGATCGATAAATAAATATATGATCGCCGAATATTGTTCTCTAAACAAAGTAGCTGTTTAGTAGGATCATGATTTTGCAGATTGCTTGAATGACATATATTATAATTATTATATTTATGATCAACAATCAAATGATGTAATAGTTAGAAATTAGTTGCTATGAGTGCAGGTGCCATGCAGGTGCCCTTCATTACCAAACACCAAGCAACTAAATTACGATACAGTCATGGGTCATTCGCAAACTGTTCAACAATGAATCTGTTGGTTACGTTAAAACTAACCTTCATCAGGAAGATCACAGGGAAATTGTATAGAATATTTGATCTGTTAACTCGTTCCATGTGTCAGATTGTGTGACTCCGTCAGAGAAAAGCTGTGGCTATCAAACATTGTTCACTAAATCATCAGTGTGTAATGGTGAAGAGATCAAACAGACCAATTGATGGAAGAAATTTCATGCTTCCTTGTAGAAGTATTTTTTTTTTGTATTTTTCAAATACAGTAGTTTATTTTGATAAATAGTGTGGCTGCTGTATTTAGTAGTTTATTTTTGATTAAAGTTAAGGTATTTGGTATTTGATTTAAAAATACATTTTGACGATTCTTTGCCCAACCCTGAGTCTGACCAGCTGACTTGTATATAAAGTGTAACAACTAAAGGTAGGGTAAGGAGTGGCCATGTTTGTTTTGGGGGTCTTTCCATGGAATAGAAAGGAAGCCATAGTTGGTGAAGATGTTTTGGTTTTTGCGTTTTGAGGTGAAGTTTAGTGGATCAGAATAGTGTTATGATGTGTATGTGTGTATGTGTGTGACAGGTGACAGACTTTGGCTTTGCGAAACGTGTTAAAGGTCGCACATGGACACTGTGTGGCACACCTGAGTACCTGGCTCCGGAGATCATCCTCAGTAAAGTAAGTGCCATTTTTATGCAAATTAGGAATGATGCAAATTTAAACGAGTGACTTATAATAATTCCTTTGGCACGTGTTGTCTGATGGTATTTTTATTGCCCAGGGGTGTAATGTTACACAAAATTCCCCGTTTGGTACGTACCTCAATTATAATTTACGGTTTGGTACAATTTCTTTATGTTTAAGAGGGTGGTGGGGAGTGTGTGTGTGTGTGTGGGGGGACACACACACACACACACACAAACAAACCTGCTTGTCGTTTTTTTAACACAGTTTATTATTATACATTTTTTTTTTTAATAAATATTTGTGACTATCAACATTTAAACAGTTAAAATATTTTACGATATTTTAAATAAAATGCCTGCCAGGCATTATAATGATATAAAATGATCTTATATATAAAATAAAATAAAAATAAAAAAAATTAATTGAATAAATGAATTTAATGCAATACACTTTTTATGAAATTGATATTAAATAATCAATATCAATGTGTGTGTGTGTGTGTGTGTGTGTGTGTGTGTGTGTGTGTGTGTGTGTGTGTGTGTGTGTGTGTTTTACATTTAATCTAAAATTTTCTAAAGATTGCTATTTAAATGCTTCTATTTAAATCTCTTCGTTTCTTCCATCCTTCATTCATTTACTCATTTAAAACGCTAAAGAACCTAAAAAACCTAGCATTAGCTGCTAGTCACTCCACTTACTGGTTAGCGGCTGATACTAGCGCTATGGATTAGCGTTTTCATGCATACGCAAAACAAATTGCGTTATGGACCGAGAAGCCACAGTGACACTGCGCTAACTTTAGTTTCTTTTATACCCCTGCCATTGTTATGTATGTTTTCAATTTGATAATAATTAAAAAATGTTTTTAAAGTGCAAGGCAGAGACAGAACAAACTTGCTTAATATGTTCCTGAGGTAACTCAGATTGTAACTATGTTCCACACGTAAAAAGGATTGCATTCAAATGTTGCATCCGAAAGCCCTGTAGCAAAAAAGGTTTGGTACGCATACATGTGCCGGTACATCCTATGAATAGCTTGTTTACTTTTAGTTCCTACTGGTAGGTGGTACCAAATTACCACCTGACACACAAAAATTGAACAATATCATGGTGAACTCAACTAATCCTGTTGGCTTGTACTTATAGTTGAATGTTTATAGAAATACTACCAAAAGAATTCATTCATAAAGCTTGCTTGATTGTAGATTAGGTTGGTCTTACCTCTGGTGGTGTGTTGCTGGTGTGCTTAGCTTGCTTTGCTAATTCTTTAAAGCGAAAATCTGAAGAAAAAAAACACTTAACATGTACAAGTCATGCTGATTAGTGCTTTATTTCATTAACTGGTTATTTCTGTGTGGAACCTGATGCCTAAAGTGGTTTTCTGCTGTTGTAGCCCATCAACCTCAAGGTTTAAGCCTTTGTACATGCTGAGATGATTTTCTGCTCACCCCACTCTGGGTAAGAATGACTAGTTGATGATATGATCTCAATGGGGAATGAAATATATTATATCTCAAATAATCACATAAATGGGGTGAGCATAAAATCACCTCAGCATCGAACCTTGAGGTATACCGCTCATTTAGTCAATGTTTTTTTGTTTTCCGCACATTGTGTGTAAACTGTAAAGATGATTGCATGTGAAAATCACAGGCGAACAGCAGTTTCTAAAAAGAACGTTAAAATATTATTTGAATGAAGCCGAACGTGTTCTGGCCACGCTCTCGCAGGAAAACAGGAGCAGCCACTACACACAAGACAATTTACAGACAACACGTGTGACTTGTCAGTAAGCAGGAAAATAGTGTTTTTTCTCTCACTCATTCTCTCCCTCGTGTCCTCTCTCAGGGTTATAATAAAGCAGTAGACTGGTGGGCTTTGGGAGTGCTGGTGTACGAGATGGCAGCTGGGTATCCCCCGTTCTTCGCAGATCAGCCAATCCATATCTACGAGAAGATCGTCTCAGGAAAGGTGATGACCAAAAAAATCTCTTGTGCTGCTTTAAAAAACCTCCATCTATTAAAGGCAGGTATTTGATAGGGTCTTTACAGAACTTACAGTGTGTGTGTGTGTGTGTGTGTGTGTGTGTGTGTGTGTGTGTGTGTGTGTGTGTGTCTGTGTCTGTGTCTGTGTCTGTGCAGGTACGTTTTCCCTCACATTTTAGCTCAGATTTGAAGGAGCTCCTGCGCAACCTGCTACAGGTCGACCTCACCAAGCGCTACGGCAACCTGAAGAACGGCGTCAACGACATTAAGGGTCACAAGTGGTTCTCCACCACAGACTGGATCTCTATCTACCAGAGAAGGGTAAGAGACATAGACATACAAACACACACATATATACACACACACCTATGGCCAACACCTCCTTTGCTGTAAATGAGAAAATCAAGGCCAAGTCTCCTTCACTAGAACTAATACAGACGCCACGCCTCCATCACTGAACCTGAGACACAAAAGCCACACCTCCACAACTACAACCGAGCCCCATAGGCCATGCCTCCTTCATTAATACTTATACAGAGGCAATGCCTCCTTCACTAAAAGAAATAGAGTCCACCCCTCCTTCACTGAACCTGAGACACAGAGACCACGCCTCCACAACTACAACTGAACCCCAGAGGCCATGCCTCCTTCACTGAAAACCAATACAGAGGCCACTCCTCCTTCACTGAACCTGAGACACAGAAGCCACACCTTCTTTACCAAAACTGAGTCCCAGAGTCCATGCCTCCTTCACGGATACTTATACAGAGGCAGTGCCTCCTTTACTGAAAAAATTGAGGCCACGCCTCCTTCACTGAAACTGAGACACAGAGACCACTCCTCCTTTACCACAACTGCACCCCAGAGGCCATGCCTCCTTCACTGAAAACCAATGCAGAGGCCACGCCTACTTGACCAATAATGAGCCCCAGAGGCCATGCCTCTTTCAGTGAAACTAATACAGAGGCCACGCCTCCTTCACTGAACTTAAGACACAGAGACCACACCTCCTTCACTGAACCTGAACCCTAAAGGCTACGCCTCCTTCACTGAAACTAATACGTGAGGTCACACCTCCTTTACTGACATTAACTTAGAGGTCATGCCTCCTTCACTAAAACTGAGACACGTAGGCCATGCCTCCTTTACTAAAAAGGGTGTGTCTGTGTGTGTGTGTGTGTGTGTGTGTGTGTGTGTGTGTGTGTGTGTGTGTGTGTACATGTGCACATGTGTGTTTTAGGTGGAGGCTCCATTTATCCCTAAGTGCAGGGGTCCGGGGGACACCAGCAACTTCGATGACTATGAGGAAGAGGAGATCCGGGTGTCCCTCACCGAGAAGTGCGCTAAGGAGTTCGCCGACTTCTAACACGCCCGTGCGAGTGAGCGAGAATTAGCATGATGGATGTTTTTATTTCTGTTTGTAGAATCAGTGCGAGCAGCTACAAGGAGTCCAGCGACGAGCCGGAAAGGACAGACACCGTTGCCTTCGTCATACCGTTTCCTCGTCCACGTTTAGCACGTCAACCCTTGCTTTTTTTTTTCAGTGCACGCGCTGTGTCCTCACGGCGACAGAGACACGCTCGACTAGACGAGTCCTCGCCTAAGGGGAGCGCTAGACTCCACCCACCTTCTTCACCACAGACTGTTGCATAATAAATTAATGCTTTGTGTTCTTTTTAGGCCTGTGCGTCGCTGTACTGTTCTCGGTGCGTTGAAAGGATGATGGTGAGAAAAAAGCCATGATTCAATAATGTTTATAGTGTCAAGTATAGAGCTAATTACGATATTATTATTATTATTATTATTATTATTATTATTATGATTATTATTTGTCCCTGGATCTTCCTACGTCTTGGTGTGCACATCAACCAGTCAGCGAAGTGTCACATATGAAAAAGGTGGCATAAGAGCAGAGCCAGTTGACGGGGGTTTGACGTCTTTTTAGATGAATAATGTTTTTTGACACCGAAGTCAAGGAGCACGTGAGCGTGTGCACTCTGCACCCTTTAACACGTGGGGAGGATAAGACGTTTTGTTTATGTTTTTTTTCGTTTTTCGAGCACAGCTGTTTTAGTTTCAGGAGGTTAAAATCCGTTTTTCGAATCTATAAACACAGGTATACATTTTTTCCGAAATGTATTCGTACGTTCTACAAGTTGTGATGTCGCAATCGCACAGAGTCTGCTCTATTCACGTTACAAAGTTATTTGTGCTGTTTTTTAGGCTGCTTTTACATTTGCCGTTTTCTAACATTTCAAGTAAAAAGTCACCGGATCATTTGGTCAGTATTGTTTAATGCTGGCATTATAATGGTATCCGAATGTGTGAACATACAGGATATTATCTGGCCATAACCACTTACTTCCCTGTCCATGCTAGTGGTGGCTAATTAGCTAGATTGCTCTTCATTGCTTCTTTTTTGCTTTCGAAATTTTTTTTTTCTAGCAACAAAGACCAATAGATGACTAGGTATTTGCCTTCACTGTAGCTTTGAAGGCAGAAAAGAAATCAACCGAATCTCCTCGTATTCCTGTATTTGTTTGAAAGTTCTATTGTGACCAGAAAAACGAGAGGGGGGGGGGGGGACGTGAGAACGTGCGAAAGCGGCCTAATTTATTTACTTAATAAGCAATATTTTGAAACGAGTTGCTTTCAAATAACCGTGAACGGCAATCGGATCGGTGTCACCAATCACAGCTCAGGTGAGCACACGTATACAGGCTTGGCTCTCTTCTCGTACACGTTTTTTGGAGGATGTTAGTCTTCGCTGTCCAGGATCGGATAATTGGGGTCTATGGGAAAGAAATGCAATTGTGCTATGTTTGTGCCTTCAAAAGAAACTTTTATTTGCTGTTTCATGTCGTATATATATGAAAAGGCAGTAGCACGTAGTTTTAAAGCGTCGACATACCGGTGCATCGCCGGGGTGCTGGAAGTCGTGACCAGAGTTCCCGTGTAACCGCGTCTGAGAAACGGCAGAGCACAAACGTCTTTATTGAATGGAATGACGCTAAGGCTGAAGGCCGTTATGAGCAGCACTACACTGGGAAGTTAAACAGTGTGCGCTTTGTGAAGGTGTTTTTTTTTTTAAGTAGAACCTTTAAAGGATCAGTTTTAACCAGGTAACCTGCTGCTAATCTTAAGCAGATCGACCAGAAACGATGGAAAGACCTTGCCGGCTCAAACACAGGAAACCGTGTGCTGCTTTGATTCACTTTCTCTTTATACATGCTGAACTGCTGTGGTCTCACCGTTTAGTGAAGAGCGCTGACCTGAAAATCCAATCAAACTATCCTCAGGTTATCCAGCGTCTGTAGATCAGAGTGTAGACAGAGTAGGTGTGAGCATGTCGATGCAAATTTGGGCATCGGGAATTTTTTTAATGAGAGGAAAAACAAGGGACATTAACATGCAACTAAATAATCCGTTAGTAACCAGATCGAAAAGCCTAGATGGTGTAAACACCTTGATCGATCTGAGCGAAACTGATGCATTAGCGCTGATATAAAACTCTATAAAACCCGATTCAGATTCAAGAATCATTTTGTACGTGAGCGACACAGTGCAGCGTTGTGTGTGTGATGCCTTGAATGTGGCGTTAGAGTGGAAAGAACTGTTTAGACGTTGATAAACAGTTGGTTCGAGTTGAAAAAAAGCATGAAAACATTCCCACTTGTAGGCGTGGTTTTGAAAGTGGGCGTATTTTTGAGTCGATTTTTAAAAGCCATCGGAAACCCATTTTCTTTGGTCGGCTGAATAACTGGAGCGAATCTGATGTGATTTTTTTCGACACGTCCACGTTTATAGAACCTTTAAATACGATTATTCAGTGTGAATAGTGTTCAGGTTTGGGTCGATACGGGTTTAAGGACGAGCCCACCGGTCCGCAGACGGCTCTTCCTCCGGGTGCAGGAACCAGCTGTAGATATGAAGTCACTTAGTATTTCTGGTGCGTTATTTACATTCAGGTGCCCGAGCAAAAAAAAAAAAAAAGCAATTTGACTGGCATTTGAATGATTGTTAGAGGTCTACTCCAATGTTATGCCAAAACAAACATCTTTCTATCTTTCTACAGTGGAGCCCATCGGCATGTATCTCTCTTCCCATTTTTTAACTCCATAAATCGTTTTTCTTTCAGCTGGTAAAGTCTGTTCTTCCTCGGCAGACGGGTAAAGTGAAACCGGCTTCTTTTTGGGGTGTTCTGAATTTTGTAATACTCAAGTCTGTTAGCTCTCCAGACACTAAAGGAAGGCTCTGGTGATATTTTGCACCACAAGCATCATTCCAATAAAGTTTACTTGTGTAAATACCACATGTGTGAGGCCTTTTTTGTTTGGTTTTTATCATTTCTCATTTAGTCCTCATTTGCTCTTACCATGACCTCCACTCTTCTGGGTAGATGTTCCACCAGATTTTAGATCGTGCTTGAGAAAATTTCAGCCACAAGCATGTTAGTAAAGTCAGGTACTGATGTAGGTGAGGGTAGGAGGCCTGGGGTGCAGTCAGAGTTCACATTCATGCCATTTAAAGGTGTTCAGTAGGGTTGAGGTCAAAGCTCTATAGCGGGATTAAGCTCCTGGATGAAAGGTGCATGGCTTCTATATATCTTCGAAGCTTTGTGTACTGAAGTCCACTTGTTGAACTTCTTGCTTTCGTGTTACCACATCAGACATCCTATGCAACCGTGCAGTTTGGGTTCGAAAAGCATACGGCTGGAAATGTCTGGTGTCTCAATACTTTTCTCCATATAGTGTATTTGGACACATCGATGAAAGCTTTTTGGGAAATAACAATCCCAAACACATGATGCCTTTCAGGAATCTTCAAAGTGCTAATTATTTCTTAAAGAGAACAATTTTAGGTTTAGCATGGCTGAACATCTTTATTTATTGATTTTTTTTTTTTTCATGGCATCAATTAATCACTTCACCATCACATCTGTATATGTTTGTCCCTCATACTGTTTCCACACACTTATAGAACGTATATGTATGCTGCAATTTTAGAGTTTCCCTTGACACAAAGATTGCCAAACACTTTCCAGTATGACGATGCCCCTGTAAATAAAGCCGACCTCCATAAAGACACAGTGTATTAATGTTAAGATTGGAGTAAAAGAACGCAATTCAACCTTACTGAACACTAAACAATGAGCTGGAACACTGAGTGGAACCCCAGACCAAAGCTCCTTGCTCCACACTCCAAAGCTCCTGTTGATGACTGGTAATAACTAATCCCCACAGCAGCATTCCACTGGTCCACACCATCTAGTAGAAAGCCTTCTCAGAAAAATGGAGCTATTGTAACAGTGACAGAGGTGGGATTGCTATAAGTACTACAGTTTTGCATTTTTTTTCATCAGTGAAAAGCTGATCACTTTAACAATGGTGAAACTAGAATAAATGGGTATCTGGTGTCCACATCAGGGTGGGTTCTCTTAAGGTTTTTTTCTTCATGAAGTCTCAGGGAGTTTCACCTTCACCAGCACTGACACTGGCTTCATCATTATGGATTTAAAAATGATATATGTTTCTGTAAGCTGCTTTGTGAAATGGCTAAATATGGAATGAGACATGTAGGTGTGATGGTCAGGGGGTGCACATACTTTTGACCTCATACATGCATGTAAATGAAGGATCGTTCTATCTATCAGTATCTCTGTTAGTCAGACAGACTGATGGATGGACATACTATTTATTATTCTTTATTACACTGGTTGTAAACTTGTACACCTTTTTGTGAGTGAATATGCATACTTATGACCACAAACAACACACACACACACACACACACACACACACACACACACACACACACACACACACGGTTCTGACAAATATTTAAGAACATAAACTCATACCCTTCATGTTCTTTAAAACCATGCAGGTTGTACCTTCCTGGACCACTTTTAGTAGGGAAACTTGCCCATTTTTCCTACTTCCAACACGTCAATTTTGAGAACCGACTGATCTCCTGCCACCTTTTAAACGTAACTCTGCACAGGTGCCATGGCAAGGCATCTTCACCAGTCGTTAAATGTAATATTAAGGCTGATTGATGTATATTATATGGTGTTTTTTGAGCAGGAAGACTGCTGATTTTGAAGCATTTTTTTATTTTGAAGCTAAGAGATTGATTTATTTTATCGCACCGAAAAGGTAAGACAATAATCCAGACACTTACGCTTCCAAAAACATCATTTACAGCAAATCTTTTATTTAAAACTCATCGTACACCAGCAAACCTTCTTAGGCATGGAAGTTGGGGCAACATTTCGAAAAGAGAAATCTGCAGTATGAACTGATGTAGACAGAAAGAAAAGTACTGGTGGAGACTCTAAGAAGAAACCTACACAAACGAGAAATTCATCTCGACTTGTATAATATAAAATTTGCACAGACTCATAGACTACTGGAGGACATCTCTACAGACTGATGAAACTAAATGGGAAGAAAGAAGAAAAGGCTTATGACAAGAAGATCCACATGGTGGGATTGACACAAGAACTTTTGACTGGGTAAATGGCATTGTGTTTTTATTTTTATTTATTTATTTTTTTTCTTAAAAACTAATGGAAATTAAACTTTGTGATCAAACATAGTATATCCAGATACACTCCTAGAACGTCTTTTGGTGTCCATCTCAGTCTCCAAATGTAAATCTCAGCTCAACATCTGTGCTGGGAATACAATAAAGACACCAGTGAACATTAATAAGTTGAGGAATACATGCTGGACAGGCAAAGATTCCAAAAAAAGAGAGATGTCAGAAACTTGTGGACATTTTTTATTTTATGTTTATATAAAAAAATAGTTTAAAGGAAGCTACACGCATAATTCTTTAAAATTGAATAAAAAAATCTTTGCACAGGAACATTTGTGTGAGGATGATTTTTTTTTTTTTTCATTGGAACGCTCAGAAGAAAAGCTTATTCTGATTCTGAACATCTCAAGCAATTGCTTGGAAATTTAGCGAGACTTTCTTTGACTGTTTATGTATTTTCATATGTACATGAATTTACCATCTGTGGGAGGATGTTTTTTTTTTTCTTTTGGAGGGGTCAGAATAAAAAAAAGAAAAAAATTTAATAATTAATAACAATAGAAATAATAATAATAATAATAATAATGCACAAATCTGTCTACTATATTGCAACCTTTTTGAATTATTTGGAAAATATTATGATTTGCACGCTTCACAAATCTTTATTTATTTCTTTATTACAATATTATTGTATCATTTTATTATTATTATTATTTATTTCTATATTACATTTTTTTATAGAATATATAAACTGTATATAGTAGTATTTTTTTTTAACTATCTATATCACTAGATAGATAGAGAGAGGGGGAGAAAGAAAGAAAGAAAGAAAGACGGACAGACAGACAGACAGACAGACAGACAGACAGACAGAAAGACTCTCTGAGAGCTCGGCTCCGCCATTCCACCTTAAATCCGGAGCCTGTAGCGCGCGCACTGTTTCCGGTCCACCTTAAGCGCTAACGCAGGCGTACAGCGGGGCTTCCGCTTCTTCCTCGGCCGGGGTTTGAGAGCGGAGCTGCTGGGGAGCGGAGCTGAGCGGAGGAGCGCTTCTTTTCCCTCTGCTTCTCTTTTTTTTTAACCTGTTTTTTTTTTTCACCGTCGCTTCATCTGGAGACGAGCGGAGCTGCGACCAGGCCACGAATCCTACCGGAAAACCCCCCACTACTGCCGTCACCAGCACCGCTGCTGCAGTCGCGTGCGTCGAGAAAACAACAAAACAAAACCAAACAAACAAATAAAACAAAAATCAAACAACCTTTTTTTTTTTTTTCTTTTTTTTTTTTTTTTTTGCAGCGATGTCCGAACCGCGGTACCGAGAGTGGATCCTGGAGACTATCGACTCTCTGCGCTCAAGAAAAGCGCGACCGGACCTCGAGCGGATCTGCCGAATGGTGCGCAGGAGG
>JBCEWE010000243.1:210000-412500 GCA_039877035.1 Silurus lanzhouensis | reverse complement strand
GTGATTTACGTGATAATTACAGAGAAAACTTCAGGGTCGAAGAGCGGAGGATCTCAGGAGATGTTTGTAGTGTTGTTTTTTTTTTACAGACATACAAATGAACACCCCCATGTTTTTCTGTCTTGTGTTAGATTTGTGAAGACGGAATCCAGCATCACAAACCCAGTAGACTGGACGGTAGCCGACGTCGCCAGTTATTTCACGGCAGCGGGATTTCCCGAGCAGGCTCTCGCCTTCAGGATGCAGGTATGCGACTTCATCCACTAAAGTCCACACCGCATTCTGTGTTAAAGCCACATAATCTATGCAAATGAATGAGTGTCTTGTATTTATTTTATCGCAAACCTTTCCTTTCTGCATAATATTATACATAAGTATTCATTAAGACTAAATAGTGGCCAAGCCTAGGTGTTTATATATGGTGGTTGTCATGGTTACACCCTTAAATTAGAAAACGATGCCAGCCAATCAGATATAAATATGCTAATCATAGCTGTGGTGTTTACAATACAAAAAAATATTTTTTTATTGATTCGTTCCAGTTGTCTGTTATACATTTTGATGATGTGATTATGGGGTAATTACTATTGAATACTGCACCATGTGTATTTTACCCTCCTGAAAGATCTCTTTATTGGGACACCAAAAATTCCAGAAAAACAGTGGGCTGGTGCTGTTTTGTTAATGGTATCAGTCTCTGAACAAAAACGTATGCTATAGCATGACGAGAGCTCTCCCTGTGCCTACCTCTAAATGATGTAGTCTTAAATGAAGGATAAAGGAGATCTCAGTAGCTCGTGTAGGTTCTGCGTATTTGGTCCATGACGGAGTAGAATTAAAAAGATCATAATGAATAAAGGCATGAATGTAGCAGCTCAGGTTTAATTGGCTCTCTCCGTTGTTGTGTAACAGGAAATCGACGGGAAATCGCTACTCCTGATGCAGCGCAACGACGTCCTGACTGGCCTGTCGATTAGATTAGGCCCCGCCCTCAAGATCTACGAGCGCCACGTGAAAGTTCTGCAGAGGACCCACTTCCAGGACGACGAGGCTTTCTGCTGAGATGCACACTCTCTGCTCTACGGCGTAATCACTCTCTCGCACACCACCCAGCTTCCTGCAGAGACCCACGAGCAGCTCACATACACACTCTGCTGCACTCCATACTGGACTTCGCCTTCCCTGTACACAGTGGAACATTCCAGATATTTGTCTTAAAGATACTAGCGCACACTTGCACAATGTTACTTTCCTTTTTCCGTTCCCACGAGGAGAAGGAGCGAAGCGTGGAAACACCATTGAGGCATTCTGCGTACTTCAGAGAGGCAAAAAAACGTGAAAATGTGTCTTTTCATTCAGTCATTTCATTTGATGATGTGGTTCCTCGGCTCCTGAACTTTGACCCAGGATCAAATTCAACAGTCGATGCTGCAGTCGCGTTTGCTGTCCATTAGGTGGCGGCAGACGGAAGGAGGGAAAAAAAAACAACAACCCAAAATCGGCTTTATGTTTTGTGGTGCATTTGAGGACCTCATCGTGATCTAACATTAGACTGCAAGTGATGGATTTCACACCAACTTTTGGACATGCTCGGTCGACCGAACAGCATTTTTTTCCCTTTTTGACAAAGAGCTTGCTGCGTTCTTTCCGAATGTTTTGCTGAGTCACAATTTTCGACCTACATACAGTATCTGCACCACTGCATTCCAGTCTTCCCTGTTCTTTTGGCCCATGTGCTGTGTGCAGAGACTCTAGAACAGATTCTAGAACCTCTAATTTTCAAGTTCTAGAATTGTGTGCTTTAAAAGAAACGTAACATTATCAGAGTCAACCAGAATTCCTGAAGGCCATCAGAAAGTTCAGGGATCCTGATCAGAATATGGATATGAACGTTCTAGATTGTGGATTCTACCTGAGAACTTGATGGACTACATTTTTTTTTTGTTCAAATGCTGAGCACATTTGAAGTGTACAATGTATGGACAAAAGTTTTAGCACCCCTAAAAAAATCATACCCATACGTCAGGTTCTGCTGTCTGTATATTGAGAAGGCTCCAGTTCCTGTTCTTGGAGGAGTTCAATGGGTTTGAGAAGGTCACGTTCTCTGTGTAAGACACTCGAGTTTTTCCACTCCAACCGTAACACCAACTATTATGTCTTCATGGAGCTCGCTTTGTGTACATTGTGGGAATTTGAGTTGAACGCGAACGGTAATGTTACAACCTACACAAACGTCTGTGAAGTCATATATAAAATTGTGAGACATTTTTGTGGGAAAAACACACAGGGTAGGACAGTCGGGGGTGCACATACTTTTGGTTATAAAGTGTAGCTTGTATAATGGAACTCCCTTTTTAAAATGCTAAGCAGCAAGCAGCTATAATGCTTGGCCTGCTATACATTTCCGTTTATAGCCAGCACATAGACTAGAAATCATCACCGCAGACTTGTGATTTGTACATACGTGTAAATGTGACATGAATTCCACCAGTTCGAGCAATGAAATGAATGAACCCCCCTCTCACCAGCAAACCCATCCCCCAGAAATGGTGGCTCCGTTCAGGAAGGCATTTTATAGTCGCCGATCTGCAATGATCTCAAGATGTTCTACAACCCAACCAACCGGATTTGTGGGTGAGCAAGCTAACTCCATATTAATACCCGAATGAACGTGGCGTCCTTTTCCATTTATGCGAATCAGCCATTTCTTTTTTTGGTGGGTTTGACAAAAGCTCGTATTTTTTATTATGAGCTACACATCATCCTTTTGCGATGGATAAAAAAAAACAACAACTGCAACTTTACTGTAGTCGTCTACTCGGAGTCAACAGCAGGTTCGGGCCTGGATCACACAGTGGTGTTGATGCTCTGACACACTCATGATTAATCATTAGTAGTGTTTAGAGTAAACAGCGCTGGGTCAGACACGGACACGCATATTTCTTTTTCTCAGTTTCGCTAACACGCTGATAATCCGTGTCATTTGAGAGCATTTTTGGAAAACCCCGTGGCGAATTGATACATTTTATTGATTCATAAACATCTTCCTTCTCTACCTAAAACTGTAAAATGAGAAAATAACAAAACATACTATTAATAATATTAATAATAATAATAATAATAATAATAATAATACTGTTGTTAGTATTGTACTTGTACCGGTTTACCATCGAGCGCCATACGACACAGTATTTTGGACTTCTCTGTCCCACGTTGATGTTACAGTGTTATTAGTTGCGAATGAGCGTGTTCCAAGTGGCTTATGAAGTGCTGTGTAAATAAAATGTCCATGAAGAAATGCAATAACATCCTCAAGAGTTCAAGATCTCAGATGGAAGGTGGACAGTATGGCAAATGTGATACTATAACGATAAGCGAAGGCTTTCTCACGTGTTTGCGTGTCTATATAGGGCACGTTTCCTCTTTTTGAGGATTCCCACAGAAAAGCAGACGGATATTATTGCTTAGCCGTTAGACGTTAAAGTTAGTAAAAATAACGACCAAGCCGGCTAATATTAGCACAGTGCTACATATAGAGAGCACGAAAATGACTGCATTATGTAATCAAGACTGGTATTTCATGCTAAGCATTAGGCTAAACCCAAAACGAAAAGAAACGCTTGATGCCTTCCCTGATTAATTGACAATAAATCGCAATAACAGTACCACGTTGTCATATCGTCCACTTCGAACTCCATCTGACATGAGGGTTAAAAAGGCAAAATTCAACCATCTTAGTTTTTCTGGTGTGTGTTTTTTTTTTTTTTTAAGAGGCCCCGATCGCTGTGTGCAAGTGTTTTTACAACAGTAATTGTTATTTATTACTTTTTTATAACGCTTTCTTTCACGTTAACCTTGTTTATATAATCACAATGCTTATAGTCTTCAACACGCCCTCTATGTGTATGTGTGCACCATATATAAGGTCCAATGTTTCACTACTTGACGCGGAACCTCGTATCGATCCTTGAATCTTTGGCACGTTTTTATAAACAGTGGAAACGACACGATGCGACGTGTAGGGGGGAAAGTCTTCATTAAAGAGACCGAAGCGAACACTGTGTGTTAGGAGTGTACCTTTTGATACTGTCTAAACGAACTGTCAAAACACCATAATTTAAGTAACGAAGTGGTGGATATTCAAGTAGATTTCAGGTTGCAAATCAGACTTCAATAAACATAATCTGAGGAAAATAATAATTCAATATAAAAATAAACGTTTCGTTAACAGTAAAGGGACATTGTAGGACTTGATCTCAAAAACCGCAGATCAGATTTTGGCTGTTCAGGATTATTTCAGAGAATACAGTGCATTCTATTTGTTTTGTTGTCTTGAGAAAACAGATTAGATCATATGTAGATCTTTAGACATATAAGGCTGAAAATATCGAATGCAGCAGGTTTTAGGCACCTTATTCCAAAGCAAGGTGACTGCCGTGCAAATTTCTGTTTAGAAATGCAGATTGTGCTCTTTATAATCAGTTATAAAAAGCCTCATTTTGTTCAAGTTATTATCTGAATTCTCAATATGAAGTGATGATCTGGGACTTGATGGGACAAATAATACTATTTTTTTTTAATTATACCAACAATTATTACTGATAATAATATAAATATTAAGCAGAATTTAAATGGTCTCACTAAACATCTTTGATGTAAATACAGATTTTCTTTTACGTATTACCACACACACACACACACACACACACACACACACACACACACACACACACACACGGAGCATAACGAAACCCTTTTGTGTGTCTGCAGCTCTTGACTGTTAATCTGTTTTTTCTGTGTTTTGTTTTTGCACTATACACGCTCTTGCTGTGTCTCTGTTGTAGGGTGTATAAAATGTTCTCATGAACTTGTCCCAGGAACAAGACAGTAATGAATGTGCACACTAGATCGATCACATGTCCAAAAGTAGGTCCCATATTTCTATGCATCGAGGCTTCAAGACCGCGAGGCCTATTTACGTGTTCTCATGCTGCTCCATACTGTGTTTTGGTTTGTTGTGTGTATGGGTTTATACCTCATCTTGTGTGATGTTTCATAGCTTATTATTCTGTCTGTTGTTACTTTTGTTAAGAAGGAACATTTTAATTAAAAGCAAAAAATACATGTACGTGTATGGACTTTTTATGCTGCTGAGATGTTTTGGCCTTTTAACAGAAAGGAGCATTGTTTAGCTGTTAGGGTTAATTAGCTGTAAATGATCTCTTGTGTTAACAGAAGCCAAAAAAATGCCCCTTGTAATAATTGTAGTCTATAACAATAACCTCGTTAGTAACTATAGCCATCATAATAATCTTCAGCGTTAACTTCAGCTTTTATGTTAATTATGTGAGGTAACTTTGCCTTTAATAATTATTTTCAGTGGTCAATATTGCTTTAATAATAATGTTTTGTGGTAACTTTAGCTTTGATAATAATATGTGGTTATTTTTGCTTTCATAATAATGTTTTGTGTTAACTTTGGGTTCAGTACTAATCTCTTGAGGCAATAGCTTTTAATGATAATCTCTTGTGGTAACTTTCAAAATAATATTTTTTAACTTTTAAAAGTTTAACTTTTAAAAAGCCAATTTTAGCTTTAATAATCATTTCCGGTGGTAACTTTAGCTTTAATAATAATCTTTTGAGGAAATATTAGAATTAATACTAATATTCTGTGTTACATTTATCTTTAATAACAATCATTTGATGTAACTATAATAATAAATAATAATCTCCTGTGGTAATTTTTGCTTTGAAAATAATAACTTTTTGTTTGTTGGATTTTAAAATAATCTTTTGTGGTAACTATTTGCTTTATTAATAATCTTCTATGGTAACTTTAAATTTTATAATAATCAAGAATCCAGCTCTAAGCCAAATGTCAAATTTGTTGACTTTTTCCTGACTTTTACTAACTAAAAAGCGGAATATCCATGACTAAATACCGGTTGCAAAGGCTAAGAGTTTGTCGAGTTAATAGTAATTAGCTCACAACCTAATTAGCTAAATTTTTTATTCTGTCAGCGACCACTTATACTACCTAGCATAGTCTACGGCTAAGGCTAAAGCTACATACCACTTTGTTCAGATGACCTGTGGGACTCAGTAAGCTTCAGGCACCACAAGATTTCTCCTGGGTCTTCGCTGGTGTTAAGCTGAGAAGTGCTTCACTGTGCTCCTGACTGCTGTTCTCCTGGAGCTACAATATCTCACAAAAGTGAGTACACCCCTCACATTTCAGCAACCATTTTAGTATATCTTCTCAAGGGACAATACTATAGAATTAAAATGTGGATATATTTTAGATTAGTCAATGTGCAGTTTGGATATCAGTACAGATTTACTGTCCTCTGAAAATAACTCAACATACAGCCATTATTGTCTAAATAATTGGCAACAAAAGTGAGTACACCCTCAGTGATAACAGCACCCTTGCACAGCCACATGTTCTATATATCATGTTTATGTTTTTGTCTGCTTGACAGGACCAAATTTGTGTATCTTGTATTAGAGCAGTTAAATGATGATTTGAGTACAATTCTCTCATACTGACCAATGGATGTTCAACATGGCACCTTATGGCAAAGATTATCTGAGGATTTAAGAATTAGAAATTGCTGCTCTCCACAAAGATGGCCTAGACTTTAAAAAGATTGGTTACAGTACAGTGGTCAGGGTCATACAGATTTTGACAGACCTTCAACAGACAGCTGGCTTTAAAAAACACGAGTGCTGCAGCATTGCTTTAGGTTAGGTTGCAGAAGAGGAAGGTCCGCTTGTCAGTGCTTAGACCACGCATTGCACACTGCAACAAGTTGGTTTGCATGGCTGTCGTCCCAGAAGAAAACCTTTTCTGAAGCTGGTAGTTTGCCGCAAACAGTTTGCTGAAGATGACCTGTCCAAGAGCATGCATTACTGGAACCATGTCCTGTGGTCTGATGAGACTAAGATAAACTTGTGATAAACAGATGGTGTTTAGTATGTGTGTGTTGTGACACCCTTATGAGGAGAACCAAAAAATTTGTGTCTTGCCCACAGTCAAGCATGGTGGTGGTAGCATCATGGTCTGTGGCTACATTAGTGGTGCTGGTAATGTTGAGCTGCGTTTCATTGAAGGAAACATGATGTCCTCCCTTCAAAAATTAGGCTGAACGGCAGTTTTTCAACATAATAAAGACCCCAAACACACCACCAAAATGACAACTGCCTTGCTGAGGAAGCTGAATGTGAAGGTGCTGGAGTGGCCAAGCATGTCTCCAGATCAAAAAATGTATATAAAATTGTCCTTTTAAAATTCCATTATTTCCAGAAACTTCATGACCCTTGGGAACCCTGAATAATGTTTTGTGGTAGATTTTGATTTTTAAAAGAAGCAACTTTATCTTTAATAATAATCTTTTGTGGTAATGTTGCCATTAATAATAATCTCTTGAGGTAAAGTTTGCTTTAATCATCATTTTTTATGGTAACTTTGGCTTTAATAATAATCGTTTGATGTTAATTTAGCCTAAATAATCCTTTATGGTAATTTTAGCTTTAATAAATCATCTCCTGAGGTAACTTTAGCTTTAATAATAATATTCTGTGGTACATTTAGCTTGAATAACTTAGCTTTAATATCTTTTGAGGTAACTTTAGCTTTAATAATATTTTTTTGAGGAATGTTGTGCTTTTATAATAATATTCTGTGGTGAATTTAGCTTTAATTATAAACTTTTGAGGTAACATTAGCTTTAATAGTAATATTCTATTAAAAATTTAGTTATAATAATAATCTATTAGGCAACATTAGCCTAAATAATAGTTTTTTGAGACAACTTTTGCTTTTATAATAATTTATTGTGTGAGCTTTGGCTTTAATAATCAACATTTGTGGTAAAATTAGCTTTAATAATAATATGTTGTGTTAAAATAAGATTTTAAAATACTCTTTTAAATAATTTTAGCTTTAATAATAATAACCTGAGGTAACTTTAACTTTAATGACAATCTTTTGTGGGATCTTTAGCTTTAATTATAAATTTATTTCGGTAACTAGCTTTAATATTTTTTTTTGAGGCAGCTTTAGCTTTAATGTAGTAGTAATTTAATTTTTTTTATAATAATCTCCTGTGGTAACTTTAGTTTCAATCATTTTTATTTTAGATACATTTTGCTTCAGTAATAATCTTTTCAGGCAACTGTAGCTAATTATAAAAAATAAAAAAAAGCTTTTATTTGTAAGGGAGCAATTCAGAAAAAGAACTTAGTGCACTTTACTTGTGAAAGAGTGGTTCAGGGAGCATTAGATGATATTTTCACACATGAATTGAATCTTTTGGGATGAGTTGGAGAAGACTTTATGCAGCGGTCTGACTTTCCCATCATATATACAAGATCGTGCTGTAAAAATAATGCAACTCTGGATGGAAATAAAAGCTGCAACTTGAACTTATGAAAATGATGCGACTGCTTGTTGCAATCAAAGCAAAAGGCGGTCCAACAAAATGCTGGTAAAAAAGTCACCTGGTAACTATTTGTTAAAAAAACTTGCCATGTTTATTATACCTTTTTTTTATTATTCTTGGGTTTGTGTATCCTCTGTTCAGCAAGGTGAATCCTAATTAACCATTGGTGTGCATTAAGTATTTAAACACAAAGTCCAACATAATTAGATCAGCACCAAACACACACTATTCCAGTGGCCCTGCTCTAATGGGAATCGTTCTTCCTGTGATGATATTTATTTACTGGATTGATGGGATTAAATGTGCCATTACAGTGTTCAGGTCAACAGATTTGCTCATGATTATATATTTGGCAAGAGTCAGGTATGGATAGATAGATAGATAGATAGATAGATAGATAGATAGATAGATAGATAGATAGATAGATTTCTCATTTTCTCATTTAAAATGGAAATTATATATATATATATATATATATATATATATATATATATATAATTTCCATTTTAAATGAGAAAATGAGAAATCTATCTATCTATCTATCTATCTATCTATCTATCTATCTATCTATCTATATATATATATATATATATATATATATATATATATATACACAGTGAGGAAAATAAGTATTTGAACACCCTGCTATTTTGCAAGTTCTCCCACTTAGAAATCATGGAGGGGTCTGAAATTGTCATCGTAGGTGCATGTCCACTGTGAGAGACATAATCCAAAAAACTTGAAATTCCAGAAATTACAATGTATGATTTTTTAACTATTTATTTGTATGATACAGCTGCAAATAAGTATTTGAACACCTGAGAAAGTTCATGTTAATATTTGGTACAGGAGCCTTTGTTTGCAATTACAGAGGTCAAACGTTTCCTGTAGTTTTTCACCAGGTTTGCACACATTGCAGGAGGGATTTTGGCCCACTCCTCCACACAGATCTTTTCTAGATCAGT
The DNA here is from genome assembly GCA_039877035.1 of Silurus lanzhouensis. Lineage (NCBI taxonomy): Eukaryota > Metazoa > Chordata > Actinopteri > Siluriformes > Siluridae > Silurus > Silurus lanzhouensis. The sequence continues at coordinate 403,088 of JBCEWE010000243.1, read as the reverse complement.
CAGGTTTCTGGCCTGTCGCTGAGAAACACGGAGTTTGAGCTCCCTCCAAAGATTCTCTATTGGGTTTAGGTCTGGAGACTGACTAGACCACGCCAGAACCTTGATATGCTTCTTACAGAGCCACTCCTTGGTTATCCTGGCTGTGTGCTTCGGGTCATTGTCATGTTGGAAGACCCAGCCTCGACCCATCTTCAATGCTCTAACTGTGGGAAGGAGGTTGTTCCCCAAAATCTCGCAATACATGGCCCCGGTCATCCTCTCCTTAATACAGTGCAGTCGCCCTGTCCCATGTGCAGAAAAACACCCCCAAAGCATGATGCTACCACCGCCATGCTTCACAGTAGGGATGGTGTTTTTTGGGATGGTACTCATCATTCCTCTTCCTCCATACACGTTTAGTGGAATTATGACCCAAAAGTTCTATTTTGGTCTCATCTGACCACATGACTTTCTCCCATGACTCCTCTTAGGATCATTGAGACCCCACGAGTTGAGATCTTGCATGGAGCTCCAGTCCGAGGGAGATTGACAGTCATTTTTAGCTTCTTCCATTTTCTAATGATTGCTCCAACAGTGGACCTTTTTTCACCAAGCTGCTTGGCAATTTCCCCGTAGCCCTTTCCAGCCTTGTGGAGGTGTACAATTTTGTCTCTAGTGTCTTTGGACAGCTCTTTGGTCTTTCTTACTGATTGTATGGGGTGGACAGGTGCCTTTATGTAGCTAACGACCTCAAACAGGTGCATCTAATTTAGGATAATAAATGTAGTGGAGGTGGACATTTTAAAGGCAGACTAACAGGTCTTTGAGGGTCAAAATTCTAGCTGATAGGCAGGTGTTCAAATACTTATTTGCAGCTGTATCATACAAATAAATAGTTTAAAAATCATATATTGTGATTTCTGGATTTTTTTTTTTAGATTATGTCTCTCACAGTGAACATGCACCTACGACGACAATTTCAGACCCCTCCATGATTTCTAAGTGGGCGAACTTGCAAAATAGCAGGGTGTTCAAATACTTATTTTTCTCACTGTATATATATATATATATATATATATATATATATATATATATATATATATATATATATATATATATATATATATGTTGATCAATGTGGTCAAATAACTTTTGGACCCTAAAAGAATGTTATTAATTAAAATAATTTGGACCACATAAAAATGATAACAACACATATAATGTATATAAATTGTATAGACTCTATAGTACTGCCTTTTTATAAGCAAAGAAGCAGCTGAGTAGAAAGAGACAGAGACAGACAGACAGACAGACAGACAGTTCGTTCGTGTGTGAAACAGTGAATGCGGAACTAATGCTTAGACCAGATGTGCACTCCGGAACGTGTCGCACGTCGGACTGGCTTCCTGCACAAAGCGGAAGTCGGTAGAAGAACAGTCCTGGAGGTGACCGTGTCGGATTTGGTTTCCTTTATTTGAAGAAGGAAAGGAGTGAGAAGGACTTGAAGTAGGTATATGGTGTTGGTTTAGGGGGAAGAATGGGGTCTCATCTGGTGCGCAGTTACCTCACGGAGCGGGACGCAACACCGGACCCGAAAGGTCCGTTTCAACACGACCCGCAGTTCGGCTTCACGGAGGAGAGAAAAGAGAGAGGTGTGTATTGGGATCAGAAAATACACAAACAATTCGAATCAGTGTGCTGGAAACAGATGTTGCAGATGTTGACACCAGTGTAAGTTCATGAGGTCTTGAGGTCTACTGAGTTCTGAGTGCACTCTGTAGTGTACAAGGCGCCGTTTGGGACACTTTCATGTTCATGTACAAAAGTGTGTGTGTGTGTGTGTGTGCGCGCGCGCGTGCGCACCTGTTTGTCTCCCTCAAACTGTTATAAATGTGTGCACTAGAATTACAATTTCCTCTGGATTTATCATGACCCTGTTTCCGTGGACAAACCTGAGCTCCATGAAGATACTGTGTGTGTGTGTGTGTGTGTGTGTGTGTGTGTGTGTGTGTGTGTGTGTGTAAGTGAAAGAACTGTGCCTTGGAATCAGACAGTGTTAAAATCCACCCAGTATGAATGTAATGGTGCACCATGTCCGAGGTACGCAGTCTGATGCAAACCGTTCAGTGAAGAAGTTGCAGACTGGTGGAATCTAATGGTGTGATGATGGTTTGTTGTGAAGATGGACAGTTCTGCAGGTGTTTAGTGATTCGGAGGCTTTCAAACACCTCCTAGGAGCCAAGAGTTCAGCGTTCATGTGGGGTGTTAATGAGATTGTAAGGCAGTGCAGGCTTCTGTTGTGGTTTCGTGATGAGTAGAAAGTCCATGGGAGTGCACACAAGGTGCCCTGGATTCAACATCTGAAGTCTCCTTAGAAACTCTCGAGCCTTTTCTAGAACATCTTAAGGTCTCAAGTCTCCTCAGAAGGTGTCTAGTCTTTCCAGAAGGTGTTAATCCTCCTTAGAAGGACTCTGGTCTTTTTAGAAGCTCTCAAGTCTTTCCAAGAGGTGTTGAATCTTCCCAGAAGCTCCAGAGCCTTTCCAGAAGGTCTTAAGCCTCCTAAGAAGGTTTCTAGTCCTTCCAAAAGGCCTCAAGGTTTCTCAGAAGATGTCAAGTCTTTCCAGAGTGTGTCAAGCCTCATTAGAAGGACTGTAGTCTTGAATCCCCTCAGAAGTTTTAGAGCCTTTCGGGAAGGTTTCAAGCCACTTCAGAAGGTCTCTATTCTTTCCAGAATTATTTGAGCATCCTCAGATGATGTCCAGTCCTTCCAGAAGGTCTAGTCTTTTGAGAAGTTTTCAAGCCTCCTCAGAAGGTCTTGAGAAGGTCTTGAACCTTTTTAGAGGTACTTTATTCTTTCCAGAAGGTCTTAAGCCTCCTCGGAAGCTCTTCAGTCTTCTCAGTGTAGGCACTGTTGCACCTTTTTCACAAGCCAGGAGGTGCTGAGCTTCCAGGGAAGATCCGAGGACTGGCAGAAACCTGAAGCGAGAGCTGCGCTTCACCGCAGTCGCGTTAATGACGGTGTGTTTGTGGCTGTGTGAGCAACGACAACCCTCCAAAAAAAAACAACTGGAAAATATGTTCTCAAAAACATTAGCGAGGGAAGAGATGATGCAGAAACATCTCAGATCTAAATATCTCAGGACCATCATGGAGAAATGTGTGTTGTGTGTTTCAGAGCCCGTGGCCACGCAGGAGCAGATGAACTTGGCCATGTTGCCTCTGGAGCAGCGCGATTACTGCGCTCACCACCTGATCAAGCTGATGAAGTGTAAGCGAGACAACTTCCCCAACTTCCTGGCCTGCAAGCACGAGAGGCACGACTGGGATTACTGCGAGCACCAGGAGTAAGTTCTTCCTCATGCACTCCTGCGCACAATTCCAGTGCTGATTGGTCAGAAGGCGTCCTGTAACGTCACTTACATCCTGTTTCTTTAACGCGCTCCTTACAACAGGTTATCGTTTCTATGGCAACAGCTCATTTATGGGGAATGAATTAAAATTATTATAAGAAAAGGAAAATGGATTTTAAGTGGTTGGTTGCCTAGTAACAGGTTTTATGTAGGGATGAAAGGAGAGCGAAAGTATTTACACCCCTTAATTTTTTTCCCCCCTACCATTTTATAGCGTGAAACATTTCTAAATTTACACATCGACTTCCGTAATCTAGCGTCATCCCTTCATCTCTCTTTTCCTCTCCACGTGCAGTTACGTGATGCGGATGAAGGAGTACGAGCGAGAGAGGAGGCTGAACCTGAGGAAGAAGAGGATCGAAGCGCAGGCGGCGTAATCGTCCCTCTTCATCCCTCCATCTTACCTGCTTTCCTTTTCTTCATTCCCTCCCTCTCTCTCTCTCTCTCCCTCTGTGTAAATACCAAACTGCTCTCGGTAATAAAGAGCTCCTTTATCCTGCTCGCGATGCACGTGTCCGGTAATCATTACATCCAAACGCCACCTCACGTCTCGCGCTCCACACGCTTTCGTATGACTATTTCGATCATCTGGTATCGTCCTTGTTCAGTTCCGCCCCCGAATGTCAGGCCACACCCCCTTTTTTATTATTTCACAAAACACAGGGAGCAAAACCAGGTGGAATTACATACCTTTTATTTTGAATGTAAACATTAGTAACGGTAAACAACAACAATCAACACAATCATCAAGGAGAACAGGGTTGAAATTTGTGTCGTAAATTATTACCCCCCCACGTGTTTTATTTGTAGGTTTATTCGAGTGTTACGTGTGTGTGTGTGTCTGTAAATACTGATTATTATTGATCTGGGGGTGGGGCGGTTTAAACACAGCAAGTAGTGGATTAGAGCCGTAGATCTACTAGATTAATGTTATCAGAAGATGGAGAATGGTCACAGTCAAAATCTCACCATCCGCCCTGATCATGGTCCTTCACACACACTCTCACACACACATACACACCGGAGAGGATCAACCGTTTACACTCAGGCCAGAACAGATAAAATGCTCAGCAGTGGGAAGAGAGCTCTGAGGAACCAGGAAGAGCATACGGTCGTACGGGTGGGGGCGGTTCTACAGGATGAAGGGTATAATGGGGGAACGCAGGGGCGGGTAGTCGCGGAACTCCTTCAGGTAGCTGCGGTGTTTCCCTTTCGCCCACACAGTCATCTGGATAAAGCCAACCAGGGTGAAAAAGGCCACCGGCAGACACTGAGTCATCAGGGTGAAGCCCAACCACGAGCCCAACTGCACACACACACACACACACACACAGGGTGATTATTCTCACATTACATATATGCTTTACGTAGCAGAAACCCGTCGATCCAAAATATTTTGCAGTCTAAATAATATCGCATCCGAAATTGTCTGCGTCGTAATATTATATTAACCATAAAAGGCTTCATCACTGCAACAAAAGCTAAATTCGATTCCTTAAAAAGTGCATTTTTTGTGTATACAAGCTGTTGAGAGGTTTTCTTGAAGAAAGGAGAATATTGGAACAATTCGGGAGTAAGAGAGGTTCGTAGGTTAAATTTCCCTAACATAACAAAAATATTGATTATTTCTTCACCACTAGAGGGCGGTGACACGTGGAGTCAAAAAGGCGGTGATAAAAAAACAAAAAAAACTTGTTGGCTTCTCATACCGATTTCTCTCTCTCTCTCTCTCTCTCTCTCTCTCTCTCTCTCTCTCTCTCTCTCTCTCTCTCTCTCGAGTGAGAAAAATCTGTATGAGAAGCCGACAAGTTTTTTTTTGTTTGTTTTTTTTATCACTGCCATGATTCAAGTTGGAACATTAACAGACATGTTTTAAGGACATTTAATAAAACCTGCAAATAAAAACAAACAAAAAAAAAGATGAAATAAATAAACATGGTATAAGAGGAATACAATTCTCTGTGCAGAATCGCACCACACTGTAGATTATTTAACTGCACTGCATTTTTATTCTCTACTTTATGGATTAGAGACAGTGGCATTGAGTAAAAGACAGGAGGTGGAGCTGCAGGTAGCAGAGCTGAAGATGTTGAGATGTTCATTGGGAGTGACGACGATGGACAGGATTAGAAATGAGTTTATTAGAGGGACAGCGCATGTAGGACATTTTGGAGACAAGGTGAGGGAGGTGAGATTGAGATGGTTTGGACATGTGCAGAGGAGGGACATGGGGTATATCAGTAGGAGAATGCTGAGGATGGAGACACCAGGAAGGAAGAAAAGAGGAAGGCCAAGGAGGAGGTATATGGATGTGGTGAGGGAAGACATGCAGGTAGTTGGTGTGAAAGAGGCAGATGTAGAGGACAGAGGGGTGTGGAGACGGATGATCCGCTGTGGCGCCCCCTAATGGGAGAAGCCAAAAGAAGAAGAGGACGACTTTACTGGACTGCGTGTGAATGTTGCTGATGCTTTATCGCATTTCCTCCACATGCGCGTGAAGATGGTACGATTTAGTACGAGACAAAATGACCGAAGTGAGTGAAAGAGGACGAGAGAAACAGCAAGACAACGTTTAAGAGAGAGAAAGAGAGAGAGCGAGAGAGAGAAAGAGAGAGAGCGAGAGAGAGAGAGAAAGAGAAAGCACTGACCTCGTAGGTGTAGTTGGGGCAGGATACGAGCAGAAAGATCCAGGTGAACGGGTTCTTAGTGGGAAACGGGATCTTCCTGGTCTTAGATCCTGAGAAAGGAGATTTTTTTTGTTGTTTTTTTTTAACAACAAAACACAAGAGAAGGTAAAGAAAAGTAACTCTTAAGTCTCGGATGTGTGTGAATAAGATGAAATAGAGCTCCACCTGGTGGTCGGAGATTCCTCAGCGCGATGTGGATGGAGAAATTTCCAATCTGGCAGAACTGCAGAAAAAAGAAACGGATCGGATTTATTTTTTGTTTGGTTTATTGTCTTCTTCTGATTTCCTGTAATATAAACATTTTAGACAGGCTTCAATTAGCACATGTAACATAAAAAAAAAAAACACATCTGAACATTTGATGTTTAGGGGCCTCACTCAAGGGCCCCCTTGATCATGGCTAAGTTCCTTTTTGTTCGTTTTCCGTCAGATAAGCCGGCTAGTGTTCTTGAGTTCATCAATAAAACTATTCACTATTTGGCTAAAGCGCATCGTTGGGGGAAAAAAGAAACGTACCAGGAAAATAACGAGGGCCGCCTTCACCTGCTGCTCTCCGTACGCTGAAACACCGACATGTCAGAGCATCAGAACAACTAAAACATATTTCTGTTGAACTGTGTGTGTGTGTGTGTGTGTGTGTGTGTGTGTGTGTGTGTGTGTGTGTGTGAGATGAGCATGCACTTACTCGGTGGTGTGTATAGCGGGTGGTTGATGTAGTAAGCCATCCATGCCGCGAATCCCCAGTAATACGTACAGTTCTGAAAAAACAGCAACCCAAATGTTGAGATTTACCACAAGAACAGCAAAAGTATTGGGTCACCTGATCGTTCCTGCCATTTGTGGTTCGTCTCTAAACTGATACCACAACTCTGGAGGCACAATTGCGTCTTTTAATAAAATTGTGTTCGCTTGAACTTGAACCCAAACCTGTTCCAGTATGGCGATGCCCCCCTGTGCACAAATTGAGCTCCTTGAAGATCTCTACACAGGTTGATTAAGATCTTGAGTGGCCTGCTATAGGGCTCTAAACCCTACTGAACACCTTTGGGATGAATTGGAATGCTGACCGCACCTCAGGCCTCCTCACCTACATCAGTGAAGCTCACTCCAAATTCTTGTGAAACATCTTCCCAGGAGAGTGGAATTTGCCACTAAATGTGGGATGCGGTCCTCGAAACTTTTTGCAATATGGAATGAACATACGGTCCTCACACCGTGTTAGGCAGTGTTCTCAAAACGTCCGTTCTTAAAAAAAAGAAAATGCTATACAAATGAAATTGGACTGAACATCACCATGGACAGCAGTCACCCCAGAAAAGCCTTTTCACACTCCGAGAGACACCAGAACATGATTTTTGTTTACATCATAAACCTGACATAAAGTAGCTTATGTCAGGTCTATAAACGTTTCCCTGCCATTAGTTTTGTTTGGTACCAAACATGGTAGAGTTCAGCAAAGAAAACTAGCAGGGTAATTAAATATGCTGAGTCAGCTAAATAACTGGGTAATGGTAAGAAGCTGACCAGCTTTATTCATCTTATTAACGAGATATTGGACGTATCACATTTCGAAACGTGGCTCGTTAGTTCAACTGTGGAGAAATGAATTCTGAATATGTATGAATATATATAAGTTATTTCTGAGCCAATAAACGTAAATATATATTACATAAAGGACACAATGAGCTTTTAATGAACAGCAAGAGGAACTTTTCGTTCATTCTGAGTAACGATCACACGTCCTCAAGCAGGCTAATATTTGCACAGTGGCTCGTCTAAAAATCCATTGTATTAATTTTGTACTAAATTTGTTTTTGTTCCTTGTACACCACAGTTTCCTAATGATATATATATATATATTGCCTGTTCATAGTCCATAGACGATTAGAGAATTCCACTGTGCGCTGTGGTGTATATATTTATAAAGTTAGTGAGGTGTGTGTTTTTTTTTACCTTAAAGATATTGCGTAGAGGCATCGTCCCGTGAGAAAAGCGGTGGACGAAGAGCGTCTCGAGGAGTCTCTTGACGTAGTGGAAAGAGTGGCACATACACGCCAAGCTGTAGCACAGGAAAAACCCTTTTCACTTTTTATACGAGTTTTAATACCAGCTAGAAAGTCCATCACAGAGACACTGGATGCGTGTGTTTGTGCACCAAAGTCCTAAATAAAAAATAAGGGTTGAGGAAAAAAAAAGTTCGTATTCCAGCTTTGAACACAGGGTGTCGCCATTTCATATATATATATATATATATATATATTATACACTATATGGACAAACGATCGAGAAGATATAACTGGTATGTGCTTCCTGAAAATCCTGTTCCACATTTATTCCCCATTTGCTGTTATAATTACCTCCACTCTTCTGGGAAGATGTTTAGATGTTGGAAGTGGAGGGGAAATGAAATACTGCAAGGATGTCGACAATTGTGCACCTCCATGTGGAGAAATCAGGTGTCATAATACTTTTGTACATACAGTGCCCTCCACAATTATTGGCACCCCTGTTTAAGATGTGGTCGTGGACTTCTAAAAATTCTCCTTTTTTTTAAAACAACATAGAACCCAAATGCAAAAAAAAGAGAAAAATCCAACCTTTCATTTAAGTACATTACTTTGGTGGTAAAAAAAATCATACATTTAGAAAAAAAAAAAAAACTTGAAATAATGTGTCCCACAATTATTGGCACCCCTAACAATTCCTCTGAAAAAATTTAATTTTTTTTTTTTTTTTTTTATATATATTTTTCTGTAGTTGCTAAGGTTGGTCAGGGTATCTAGGGACTTTTAATTAGTAAATCATGATTTCCTGTTTCCCTGGAGTATAAATATGACGTGACACAGAGGCCTAATTCTCTTACCCATTTGTCAACATGGCAAAGACAAGAGAACACACCATTCAAGTAAGGCAGATGTGTGTCGACCTTCATAAGTCAGGCAATGGCTACAAGAAAATAGCCACTCGCCTTAACTTGCCGGTATCTACAGTCAGAGGAATCATTAAGAAGTTTAAAACAACTGGAACAGTGACAAACAAGGCTGGAAGAGGTCCCAAGTTTATCTTGCCACAACGCACAGTGAGGAGGATGGTAAGAGAAGTAAAAAAATTTCCCAAGCTCACCGTCACAGAATTGCATCAAAGAGTGGCATCTTGGGGTCACAGAGTCTCCAAAACAACCATCAGACGCTCTCTACATGCCAACAAGCTGTTTGGGAGGCATGCAAGGAAAAAGCCTTTTCTCACTAACACTCACAAACGTAAACGTCTGGAGTTTGCTAAGCGGTACTGGGACTTCAACTGGGATCGTGTGCTTTGGTCAGATGAGACTAAGATTGAGCTTTTCGGCAACAAACACTCTAAGTGGGTCTGGCGTAAAACAAAAGATGAGTATGCCGAAAAGCACCTCATGCCCACCGTGAAGTATGGTGGAGGATCTGTGATGCTGTGGGCCTGTTTCTCTTCCAAAGGCCCTGGGAACCTTGTTAGGGTGCATGGCATTATGAACGCTTTGAAGTACCAGGATATTTTAAATAAAAACCTGATGGCCTCTGCCAGAAAGCTGAAGATGGGTCGTCATTGGGTCTTTCAGCAGGATAATGATCCAAAACATGTGGCAAAATCGACACAAAAGTGGTTCAGCAGTCACAAACTCAAGGTCCTCCCATGGCCATCTCAGTCCCCAGACCTCAACCCAATCGAAAACCTGTGGAGCGAGCTAAAGAGAAAAGTGCATAAGAGAGGACCCAGGACACTGGATGATCTAGAAAGATTGTGCAAAGAAGAATGGTCAAAAATCCCTCTCTCTGTGTTCTCCAATCTTGTGAAATGTTATAGGAGGAGATGAAGTGCTGTCTTGTTGGCAAAAGGAGGTTGTACAAAGTATTAACATCAGGGGTGCCAATAATTGTGGCACACATGATTTCAAGTTTTTTTTTTTTTCTATATGTGTGATTTTTTTACCACCAAAGTAATGTACTTAAATAAAAGGTTGGATTTTTCTCTTTTTTTGCATTTGGGTTCTATGTTGTTTTAAAAAAAAGGAGAATTTTTTGAAGTCCACGACCACATCTTAAACAGGGGTGCCAATAATTGTGGAGGGCACTGTATATATATATATATATATATATATATATATATATATATATATATATATATATATATATATGAAAATCTGTAGTCTGCAGACTCTGCTCTAAAAGAAGTTTTGAAGCATCCAGTTTCGGAGAATAATTGTTTTGTAAATCACTCACTGTACGACCCAGTGCTTGCTGGTAGAGAAGTCATATTTGGGCTGGTAAATGAACGGCACACGGAAATAGAACATCAGGTAAATGATCAGCGGGCCGGCGTATTCTGTCAAAAACACCTGAAAAATAAAGATAAACATATATTGTGGATTTTGCATGGTTATGATATATAATGTACAGCCCTCATATATATATATATATATATATATATATATATATATATATATATAAATAAAACAAAAGTGAGTGCACCCCTTCACATTTCAGCAACCATTTTAGTATCTTCTCAATGGATATATTTTAGATTAGTCAGTGTGCAGTTTGTATATCAGAACAGATTTACTGTGCTCTAAAAATAACTCAACATACAGCCATTATTGTCTAAATAACAAAGTCACACGTCCTATTGATCATGTTGATCATGGGAGTGGTAGCTCAGTGGTTAAGGTGTTGGGTTACTGATCAGAAGGTCGGGGTTTCAGGCCCCGGTATTGGGCCCTTGAGCAAGGCCCTTAACCCCTATTTGCTCCAGGCTGTAGGATGATCAGTATAATCCTGAAACTGAGTTACGGTATAGTGGTCAGGGTCATACAGAGGTTTTCCAACACGGGTTCCACTCAGAACAGACCTCACAAGGGTCCATCAGAGAAGTCAAGTCCTCATGCTGTGCGTCAGCTGCTTTAAAACACAGACTCATAAATATCATAAACAGTTTGCTGAAGATGACCAGTCCAAGACCATGAATTACTGGAACCATGTCCTGACATCTGATGAAATTAAGATAAACTTGTTTGGCTCAGATGGTGTCCAGCATGTGTGGCGACACCCTGGTGAGAAGCACCAAGAATATTGTGTTTTGCCTACAGTCAGCATGGTGGTGGTAGCACCATCGTCTGGGGCTGCGCTAGTAATGCTGGTACTGGGGAGCTGCAGTTCATTGAGGGGAAACATGGATTCCAACATGTACTGTGAGATTCTGAGGCAGAGCATGATGCTTTTCCTTCAGAAACTGGGCTATGATAACATGATAACGACCTCAAACAGACTGCCAAGATGATAATTGCCTTGCTGAGAAAGCTGAAGGTGAAGGTAATGGAGTGGCCAAGTATGTCTCCAGACCTGAACCCAATTGAGCGCATGTTTTAAGATCTTATTTGTTGTCTATGAAGCTCGCTGCAACCAAGCCCCCGAATACCTCTCTGACCTAATTATTCCTCATAATGTCAACTTCAGTTTGGCTTTTAATACAACAATTCCAGAAATTCTCCAATCCAAACTCCTACAGCTCACTATACCCCCAGCCATCTGTCAGGAAGGAAACAACAGGTGAGACTGTGGGGTATTACCTCAGGTATTTGGACAGTCAGCACTGGTGCTCCTCAGGGATGTGTCCTCTCCCCACTGCTATTTTTTCTCTATACTAACGACTGCACTTCCAGTGACCCAACTGTTAAACTCCTGAAATTTCCAGATGATACTAGACTCATTAGACTCATCCAAGATAGCTGAAGCGGCTGGTGCTATGGTGCAGTCAGAACAACCTAGAGCTTAACACACTTAAAACTGTAAACAGTACATTTTAGGAAATACCCCTCAACACTACTCCCCCTCAGACCTTCAAGTTTCTGGGAACTACCATTTCCCAAGACCTGAAATGGGAGTCCAACATAAACTCTATTCTCAAACAGGCCTTCAGATGTACTTTCTACGCCAGATGTACTTCTGTCCTGTGGTCATCCATCACCAACAGACTGCAGCAAACAGTTAAAACAGCAGAAAAAATCGTCAGTGCTCCCCTCTGCCTACTCTCCAGGACCTGTACCATACAAGAACCAGAAACCGGGCAGCAAAAATCACTACTGACCCTTCGCACCCTGAACCTCTTTCAGCTCCTCCCTTCTGGCAGAAGCTACAGAACTCTGTTTATTGAGTGTGTGTGTGTCAGTGTGTGTGTAAACTTTTGAACAGGTTGATGATTGATCTGGTGAAAACTGTAACAGTTTTGTTTAGGTTTTTGTTTAGTTTTGTGCTTCGGAAGCCACATATGATATGAAATTGACACGTTTTCAAAATGACAGTCCAACAACAACAATATATAACTACACACAAACTCATGACCTCCTGCCATCCACGGATCTCCGTCACTCAGTGAAACCAGGACGTGCAAATAGTGTGTTGTTGTGTGAGCGTGTCAGGAATAATCACTAAACACAAACACACACGTTAAGAGTAGGCGTGTCTGTCAGTAGGTTATCGTAGCTGTGTTTTGAACTGATATTAATAAACACCCTCAATATAGAACCACCTAATCCTCACACTCTCTCAACTATGGAGCATCAAGTGTGTGAATAACTGTGTGTGTGTGTTTTCTTTCTAAACGTTTTCTCAAATCAAATCAAAATGCTGAAGTTTGTGGTGTATCTGCACTTTGGTAGAACATACACACACCTAGGAACACCGTGACCTGGTAAACAGTTTACTCCAGGAGGTATCTGAGGGTTTGGTTTGAAAAGATCATTGACGACTGTAGTTGGTTGTTTGTCCTGTCAATCAAACCCACGTAATGTAGGGTGTTGCTTTTATACATTTAAAAGAAAGAATAGCAGCAGATTCTCTGGAGAAAGTTAGATAAATCTGTGTGCATGGAAAGGTGTGTGTGTGTGTGTGTGTGTGTGTGTGTGTGTGTGTGTGTGTGTGTGTGTGTGTGTGTGTCTTACCGTGACCCAGCTGATCTGGGCTCCCAGGTCTCTGAAATAGAAGGTTGCTGTAGTTCCCACAGGTAAGTGCTGTAGCACGTCTTCATCCTTCAGAGATTTTCCCTCTGCATCATCAATCCCACAATGCATCAGTACACAATCTCACATTCACACACACAAACACACTGCACCTCACACTCTAATGTACTTTTTGTTTATTGATACGTTCGACAACACTGTGGTAGTAAATACGCAAGTAATCTGTAATCTAATTTTCTGAACTGTTAGTCGTTTAATGAAATTATAATAATATCATAATATCATAATTGTGTCAGAATTTTATGTCAGATAATGACTGTGCTTTAACAATAAAAAAATTATAAAAAAAAAAGCCAAATGAGAAACATAAAAAACAACTACTTTCACTGATGTGATCATAAATATGCCTTTTACAGATTTATGTTTGTTTTCTTATTTTTGATAAAAAAATAAATGAAAAAAGATTAAATTCCTGTATACATATAAAATACAGATGAGGTGGACAGATGGTTCCTTTTCAAGGTTTCTTTCTTAAACTCTTGAATCTCTGAGTTTTTACTTGCTGTTGTCACCAGTGGGTTAATATTCACCAGTGGGTTAAAGGGTCTATAGATTATGAAAATGACAGATGGAATATATTGGATTTGAACAGAATTAATATTAATACTTATCACGTGTTCAATTTTCTACTCAACATGAACATGGACATCTATTGATGCTTTATGCAAATGTATGTTTATTATTAGTGAAACCAAACTCAACATGAAGACTAAATATTCTTACTAATGTTTTCAAGTAATTATGGTGTTTTAAATAAAGTTAATCATCGGGACACCAAACGGACCCTTTGCTGTGTTTCCACACGGACGGTTTTAATTGACGGATGTTGCGTCATGGCGGATTTTGGTGGTTGATTTGAGAATTGGTGCATCATCGAAAATGTTTTCTCGGTGAAGTTTTTTATTTTGATTTCCGAGTAAAGAAAGGACGTCGCCTCTTACATATTCATTTATATTTTTTATAAAAATGGCGCGTTAGTAGGCGTTATTGGCGCATTCATTTTGAAAGCCCTAATTGATTTGAATTATATAGTTTTCAGCCGACACTCCTATCAGAGTTCCACATATTATTCACTAAAACTGTTACTAAAACTAATGTAATTTATAAAAAGATGTATACAATTTTATATTTATGCCATTTTAATCTGTACCAGGTTCATGCAATTAAAGATTAGATGAAATCAGTCATAACAGAAACTGACTTTTCTCTAATATAATTAAATTCACGGTATTTCACGAATCGGCAGGTGATGTGGTGACGTGAAAATGAAGTCTCATGCTGTATAGGATTAGCACCCTGGCACTGATTATGTTTTTAATACCACACAGCAGTTCGACAAAGAAAAAGTCAAAAGAAGTGTGTAGCTGTAATGAGAGTACTCACTGGGGTCGAGACGAATGGACTGTCTGGCAGGATAAAACTGTGGGTCTGGAACAAATGCACAGTTCAACATGCAACAATTAATCATCAGTCTTTATCTAGATTTCTTTACCATAGTAAAATTCCCAGTTTCATTACATGACATTCGAGTTTTATTTCTCAATGACAAAACCAGACCTATTATTAGGTTAATATAAACGTATTAACTACATTTTCAGAATGTGACATAATTAACTCGTATTCGGTCGTTTATAAATTTAAAGCATTAACCAGAGGAACTCCATCAAATCAAACTTGATTGAAAGTTGCCGTGTTTCCGCTCATTTATGACTTCATAATATTTGAAAATAAATAGAAAAAACATGCAGTAATATATTTTTTCTAAGTTCTAGTTCAGTATCACAACTGATGTACAATGAGAAACAATCAATGCCTACTACAGGTATTCAGTGACCCCTAATGAGAGACTTGAAGCTGGTCCTTATTTTCTTATTTTCATCATTTTTTTTTCTTTAGGTGGCAATCCCCCCCCCCTTTTATTTTAGCAATCCTGCTAAAATGCACTATCAACCAATACATTTGATGTTCAATTTTGCAACTTCAGATTCACACAGTAGTTACGAGGCCAATAAATAATGCACACAAGATACGATCATAACTTAGCAATCTACTTTCAGGATTTCAGCTTATCTGCAGGTTGAAACATTGAATTATGGTTAGAGGACCAAAACGCTCAAACCAAACTACATAGAACTAATTCTCTACATTGATTATTCGATGTATATTCAATTAATATTTAACATTCAAATATAAAGTACAAAAATGGACAATTTTAAATGGAAACTGTACTGTGTAACCCTGTGGGTCTGGGAATTTGGGAGTACTGAGAATTTGTTGACTACTGATTAAGGACCAATGGAACACTTTGAGGTC
Source organism: Silurus lanzhouensis (assembly GCA_039877035.1). Classification (NCBI taxonomy): domain Eukaryota; kingdom Metazoa; phylum Chordata; class Actinopteri; order Siluriformes; family Siluridae; genus Silurus; species Silurus lanzhouensis. The sequence continues at coordinate 387,654 of JBCEWE010000243.1, read as the reverse complement.
TTTGGGATATCATTAAGCCTCCAGGGCCTGAGAGGGTTCACCAGTGTGGTCTTTGATTGGATGATGATGAATTAATAATGGACACAAAAACACACTGTGTTAAAGAGAAGCACTTGGTAACTAACAGTTGGTGGTCTGCGATGGTGCATGTGGTGGAAACCCTTAGAATTACTGTGATTTCACCAAAATGTTTTATATTTAGTTTCTACTCATCAAAAGAAGACTTAGGCCAAAGTAGAACATATTGAAAACAGTTTCTTGGCCACATCAGATAGCTGCCATAATGGCTGAGATGGACTTAAACTGGAAACAATGCGATGGGACAAACCTCCATGTGTGTGTAGACACCATGTGTTGTGTATATATTGTAGCATTGTGTGTTTAGACACCATGTGTTGTGTACATATTGTAGCATTGTGTGTGTAGACACCATGTGTTGTGTATATATTGTAGCATTGTGTGTGTAGACACCATGTGTTGTGTATATATTGTAGCATTGTGTGTAGACACCATGTGTTGTGTATATTTTGTAGCATTGTGTGTGTAGACACCATGTGTTGTTTATATTTTTTAGCATTGTGTGTGTAGACACCATGTGTTGTGTATATTTTGTAGCATTGTGTGTGTAGACACCATGTGTTGTTTATATTTTTTAGCATTGTGTGTGTAGACACCATGTGTTGTTTATATTTTGTAGCATTGTGTGTGTAGACACCATGTGTTGTTTATATTTTTTAGCATTGTGTGTGTAGACACCATGTGTTGTGTATATTTTGTAGCATTTGCTATTCAATCTGAAGTCAGCAGTAAAATTCTTCACACATTAAGCAAAAGTGTTGTTTGACTCACGGCTCTTGTGGAACATAGACTTGATCTCTCCGATGGTTGCATTTGGCTCCACCTGTTCATCGCAAAACACACACAAATAAAAATTCCATTCTCTGTACACTCCATCTGTTTGTGTGTTTACTGTAGGTGTACGTGTGCGACAAATAATCGGTATATTTAGCAGCTAACCCCGGTGTTCCCAGACAGTGGGTGTTTGGAACAGCTGGCATTCTTAGACACAAAACACACACCAGGCGCTGCGCATGTTCTCAAAGTGTAACATCCGTGTCGTTGCACTCGAGCTGCAATCTACACCCTCACACATGGATCCTGTTCGCTCAAGTAGACCATAAACACATGCTGGAGTGCACGCTTTAACCACTCACACAGCTGAAACACATTCTCATGTACAGTACAGATTTTAATCCTGGGGTTTAAGTGGTGCATCATAAATTCTCCTTCCACTACACAACATATAACCTGTTTGATTTCCTTTTTTCCCCCACTGTGCCACAACAATAGATGATTAGTTTGTGTAGTATTTTTGTTGCTGCACCCTTCAGTACCATTTAAAAGTTTGGAATCGGTGCTCAAAATGTTGAAATCACTGGTGAGGTTTCAAGATTGGAATGTTTGGAAGCAAAGCTGCTGAAAAGACTAGAGTCCCTGTTGAGAAGGTTGAAGTCCCTGTTGAGAAGGTTGGAGTTACTATTCGGAGGGTTTGGAGTTAATGTTGAGAAGTTTTGGGTTACTGTTTGGAGGGTTTGGAGTTACTGTTGAGAAGTTTGGAGTTACTGTTGAGAAGTTTGGAGTTACTGTTGAGAAGTTTGGAGTTACTGTTTGGAGGGTTTGGAGTTACTGTTGAAAAGTTTGGAGTTACTGTTTGGAGGGTTTGGAGTTACTGTTGAAAAGTTTGGAGTTACTGTTGAAAAGTTTGGAGTTACTGTTGAGAAGTTTGGAGTTACTGTTTGGAGGGTTTGGAGTTACTGTTAAGAAGTTTGGAGTTACTGTTAAAAAGTTTGGAGTTACTGTTGAGAAGTTTGGAGTTACTGTTGAGAAGTTTGGAGTTACTGTTTGGAGGGTTTGGAGTTACTGTTGAAAAGTTTGGAGTTACTGTTGAGAAGTTTGGAGTTACTGTTTGGAGGGTTTGGAGTTACTGTTAAGAAGTTTGGAGTTACTGTTGAGAAGTTTGGAGTTACTGTTGAGAAGTTTGGAGTTACTGTTTGGAGGGTTTGGAGTTACTGTTGAAAAGTTTGGAGTTACTGTTGAAAAGTTTGGAGTTACTGTTGAGAAGTTTGGAGTTACTGTTTGGAGGGTTTGGAGTTACTGTTAAGAAGTTTGGAGTTACTGTTGAGAAGTTTGGAGTTACTGTTGAGAAGTTTGGAGTTACTCATGAGAAGTTTTGGAGTTACTGTTTGGAGGGTTTGGAGTTACTGATGAGTAGTTTTGGGTTACTGTTCAGAATGTTTGGAGTTACTGTTAAGAAGTTTATTCAGAGGTTTGGAGTCACAATTCAGAAGCTAGTACATGGCTAAATGGCAGATGCCTACAAGGACATTTCCAATTCTTCATGACATTTGACCCTTCATTGTATTTGCTTTATTATCCCAGACAGTGCGTCTCAAGGCTCCGGACTGCAGCAGTGTCCACTGGAACAGGGCACCGCATGACTCAGAGCACCAGACGTTCCTCAAAACCCGTGTCGACAAGCTATAGATAGCGCTGAGCCCCAAAAGTTCCTGCGTTATATTTAACCAAGAGAACATGCACTGCTGCATGCTGAGCTGGTCGATGGACCAGAATTAACACGGAGGAAAGGAATGATTATTTTAAGAATTGATTATTAAAAAAATATAAAAATAAACTTTGCTCTTACCTTGTCCAAGAAGCAGAGTTTGTCCTTGGTTTTGGCGTCCAAAATCTCCACCTCAAAAAAGACAACAGCTTTTTTAGTTTTTTTGGTGGGTTTGCGTTTGGCCGGTGCGGGCCCCGGGAGGCCTGTGACCATGGGGGCATTGGAACCCCGCTTGGGCTGAGCGGCCTCTAATGCCAAGGTGTCCATTCTCTTGCTCTCTCTCTTATTCTGCCTACTCTGTCTGGTTTCTTTGTGTTTTCTCTCCCCCTGTCACAGGAAATCTGTCTATCTCTCTCCTACAGCCATCCCCTCAGTGTTCCACACCCTCTAAAAGGAAAGCTGGGTAAATCTCTCTGTCTCTCCCCCAATGCCTTTTTCTCCTCCACACTGCCCTACCTCTTTTCCTTTAAAAAGAGAGCCAGCCAGTTGGGGAAATCTCTCCAACTCCTCCCTCCTGTCTTTCTCTCCTCCTTCCTGCCTTTCTCTCCCTCCTGCCTCATTAGGGTAACTGGAAGTATTCCAACATCCCCAGGGCACCAATCACACTCTGCAAACCAGGGCTGGTTAAAATGAAGGTACAACATTGAATATTAACTAAAGATAAAATCACATGTCTCTCTAAGAGTATTGTTCAGCCTGGTTGGTGTTTTTCTGATTGGGTTACACAATATATTGGTTTCACTGCTTGTATGTCACAATTTTCCTTACCCAAACAAACCTACAAGAATGTAATTATTTTTATGTCAGTTAATAAACTGGAGTGAACATTTGTTTATACCACATATTGTGTACTTTTAGAAACAATGAAGGATGTCAATTTGTCGCTTTCCTAAAGGTTTTGTTTTAAGGTATGGTACCCACCAAAAAAAAACAGAGAGTTTGCCTATCAGTAAGGTTTCCCAATACAACCCTTTTCAAAGAACCGTATATTATTCAATAAAGCCTTAGAGAACTCGTTAAACCAGTACCAGCCCCATTTGGATCCCACTTCATGTAGAGTTTGGACATTGGACCTTTTTGCACGTTTAAAGGCTCTGGCATGGAGGAGTTGGTGTTGGATGTAGAGAATCTTAGATGTTATTCAATTTTATGAAAAACTCAGTAGCTCCTGGTTCCACAACGTCAACTGACTGTTGAAAGAACATTACTCATACTCACACACTCCGGTGTTCATGGCAGTTCTCCAGTGTTCTGTATTGTTTTAATAGTTTATAATCACACTCTTGATATCACCCAAAAGAGGATGTGTTCCCATTATGAGTCTGGTTCCTCTCAAGGTTTCTTCCTTAATTATCCAAGGGAGTTTTTCCTTCCCACAGTCCCCCCCATCTTTATCATTGGTGATAAACACATCATAACCTTTAATTTCTAAATTCTGTAAAGCTGCTATGAGACAACGTCCATTATAAAAAGCGCTATAGAAATAAACTTGACTTGAACTGACTGAATTAACTCAAACACCATTAACACCAGTTCATAAATAAGTGCAGAATATTATAAGTACACAGACTTAAACAATAAATAAATAATTCAATTAATTCCCAGCACTTTTAGTATTCAGCAACCTGTTATTGACAAAAAATCCCCCCCCAAAAAATCAGTTTTGTTTTCTATTGATTGAAATGTGAGTTTGCCAAATTTAATTCAAAGTTCAGCCAGAGATAAACCTAGACATCACAATTGTATGGGTTGTGGTAGAATAAAATATTCCCTTCATTCGATCTAAGAACCTCAAACCTGTTCCAGCACGACGATGCCCAAAGCTAGCTCCGTGAAGATCTGCTTTACATGGGTTGGAGTTTAAGTTCTCCTGCTATAAAGCTCCAAAACTATTCAACACCTTTGGTACGAATAGGAACACTGACCGCTCCTCAGGCCTCCTCACCTCAACTACACATCACTAAAACCGGAGTGAATGACTCCATAATTCTTCAAAAACACACTCCAAAATCAAAAAATCTTGCCAGAAGAGTGGTGGTTACTAGAACAGCAAATGGGGACTAAATGTGGAATGGGATGTTTTAAAAAGAAGCACGCACCGATCTCACGCTCAGATGTCCACAAACTTTTTTGGATAGTTTGTTTTGTCACCTGTCTGCTGTCGTCACTTTGGATGTTGGTGAATTTACACTGACAAGCCGCGAAAAAAGCTGAAGACCTGAAGCTCTATGACACTGGATGGTTTACCACGGTGTACGAGAGCGGTGTGTATGGTGCTTGACACTCAAACGCACACACCTCGACACCTCAACACCCCTCACCTTATAAATGCAACCAGTGCTAATTATAACCCGCGTACTGGCCATGAAACACACACACGGATTGCAGACAGGAGATCAGCTTTAAGCCGGTCATCATAACTGTTAAACAGGACGGCAGAACGACAACCATTTGCCGATCGTTATTACAAGAGTATTAATTTAGTATTATTATATATAATACTTTTTATTCCGCACAATTAAATGCTGTATTGTTAATATCGGGTCTGTTGGGGGGGGGGGTTGTGCAATATTACAATTTAATCGATGATCCGCATTAGTTCAAAGTGACGCAAAAAAAACAACAAATAAAACCAAGGAGGAGGCAAATCCTCAGCGCCATAGTTCTGAATGTGCTGATCGATATGAGCTCCTCTACATATCTGGGACTAGAAAAATAAAATGAAATAAATGAAAACACCTCCATCTTTTTTACTTTTATATCTATCATCATTGTGTTGTGGTTGTGTGTGTGTGTGTGTGTGTGTGTGTGTGTGTGTGTGTATATATGACAATAAATGTTGACAGATTTTGTCATACGCACGCGCAACACACTGATGATAGATAGAAAAAAAGTGAAAAAAGTGGGGGACTCCAGATCTCCAGACACGATGATCAGATTGTCCAGAACTTTAATTTTTTGGCAATAAACTTCAAACGCTTGGTATTTTGCTACTTCGATAAAATGCACTAGATTACAATGTAGCAGTTTAAATTTACCCTAAATACTTCTACAACTGTAGTATTTCCCTTGAGTTCCCATTCAAATCTTTGCCCTTGTACAAGGTATTCATTTTTTTCCCTGGAATTCACAGTTTTCCTGGAATTACACCAGTTGTACCAGTTTGTTTGCTTTGTTTATGCTTATCTTCACTTTAATCCGATTTTAAACTTTGACTCCACCACGTGGTTGCCCACCGCAATAACACCTAAACATTTATATAAAAATATTCCATTTAGAGAAAACATTAATCATAAAAATTTTGGAGACACGTCTGATCTTTTATTCTTATCTCTCTCGCGGATTTTTATCATCTCGATTGCTTATCTTATATTATTATTATTATGAAACAATGCCTTACTTCCGGGATTCTGACAGCAGCAGAAGCAGAAGCATGGTTTCTATGTGCATTAGAAGATCAAATAAACCTTCAGGAGATGATCTGCTCCACTTAGACACTTGCACTGGTCTATAATGATCAAACGGATCGTGTTTTTTAAGGTTGCAAATAATGTATGATGTTTTCCTTTGTATAAATGTGTGATAATAAATGAACCTGTCCCACCATAAACGCCCTGTATGGGGTCTTGGAAAGCAGTAAATCCCCCAGAATGACACTAAGAACGAGATCAGATGATTTACTGCTGATCTCATCTATAAACCTCCTGTAAATAAAATAATAGTGTATTTTTTCACGTGCGATTAGTGTCCAATCAATAGAAGCCAGATCTAATCTCTCTGCCCCATCGTCGCCAAATTACACAATGAACTCCAAAAAATAATGAATGATTCACTAATTACACAATTAATTAGTAAAAATTTCAATAAAAAAATCTGATCTCAGCTCTTACCTCGTAATGCTTCATTTTTTTTTCTGCTGCTGTTCAAACTCGCCGTCTTCCGATACAAAATTGCCAGATACAGCGTCCAATCGGAGCGCTCGAGCGACACCCGCGCCGTCCAATCAGCGCACACTTCCGGCGTAACCTGTGCGCTGATTGGACCGCTCCGCAGTTGGACAAAAGACACACGGTGAGGACACGCCCACTCCAATGGGTTCAGGGTTACTTCGTGTCTAACTTACACTTTTGATTTCCTTTTTGTTTTATGTTGCCAAGAAACAAAAATGCATATTGTATTAAATTAAATTAGTTTTTAATGCACTGGTTCAGGGTTTAAATCGCAGAATACCCAGAATACACCTTGGTGTTTGTATGGATTAGAAAGTAGGACATGATATGGAGCAAAGGGCACATGCAAGTCCTACTCTATTTTACCAGCTTCAGAATAATCCACAGAACAATCAATGTAATGTCTTATTTTATTTATTTGTTTGTTTGTTTTTATTTCTCATTTGGCAGCAAGGGCCTGACTGCTTACTTGATTGTTTCGGTAGCAGTTTTTGAATAGATTAATTTAAATAATAAATGTGTATAGATTAATACAAATATATATAACTTATACATTTTAATGAACACACCAAATATGTAGAATGACCTTTAATCCAATTATAAAAACGATACTCGTGGGACTTGTATATATTTTTTTACGCTTTTTCTGTTCTTGAGCTGTATACTGTGTGTGTGTTTGGTCTTGGACCCTATTACCTTTACGAGGAAAAAATACTTTCCGTTTCAGCCATCAAGGTGCGAGGATGTGTTCATCCACATCAGTCCTGGTTTCAATACAATTTCTAAATGCTTGGTAATAAATACTTGCAGTGGAATCAGCATGACGATGCCACTGTGCCCAAAGCCAGCTTCATGAAGATATGCTTCACATGGGTTGGAGTGGAAGATCTACTGCTATAGAGCTCCAATCCTAGTGAACACCTTTGGGATGAATGTGAACACTGACTGCACTCCAGGCCTCCTCACTTCACCTTCATCACTACCTGATTTTACTAACACTCTCGGGGCTGAATGAATCTCACACACACACATCTGCACAAACACACTCCAAAATCTAGTGGAACATCTAGTGCAACATATATAATATAATATAATATAATATAATATAATATAATATAATTAATATAAAAAATTTTATGTAAAAGTAATGGTTGTTAAAAAATAAAAAAATAAAAAAATAACAATCCAATAAAAAAAGTGTTTTGATTTACCACCAATTAGTAAAAATTTAGAAAAGAAATAATAATAATAATAATAATAATAATAATAATAATAATAGAAAAATAATTTAGAATAGACTAGAATGGAATAGAATTTAAAAGAAGAGTTGTACAGTGGGCGTGGCCTCTCCTGCAGCACTACAACTCAGCCACTTCCGAGCTTTGATTCTCAACCAATCAGAGAGCGGCATTTCCTCCGCGGTTGGTGACGTGTACAGTACCTCTGTAGGGGGGGGGGGGCGGGGCGAGCGCTCTCGGTGTTGCTGGACTTTTCTCGAACTTTCGGAACGCGTATAAAAGGCTGCGCTTCTGTCAGGTTTCGAGTTAAAGAGAACATAAGAACCTGGAGGTCTGAACTGGTGTGTGGAAGTTTTCCCCCTCAAAGTGTCCGGTGAAGTTTATTAGTGTTATTTACCGACTGTCTCTGGACGGAGAACATGGGGAAGGATTACTACAACATTTTAGGGATCCAGAAAGGAGCGTCCGAGGACGAGATCAAAAAGGCGTATCGCAAACAAGCGTTAAAATACCACCCGGATAAAAACAAGTCCCCCGGGGCTGAGGACAAGTTCAAGGAGATCGCAGAAGCCTACGATGTCCTCAGCGACCCCAAAAAGAAGGACATTTTCGACAAATTCGGAGAAGAAGGTGAGATGATTGACTTTTTTACTTTCAATAACAAGATTACTTCAGATAGAGTTTCTCTTCAGTCCATCCGGGGGTTCACTCAGATTCTCCAAAGGGCTGTTTATTTACAATCATCTTCATCATCATCTTCATCACTCCACAGAAATCCTGATCATCTCGTAAAACTTTAATGTTACTAATAAACTCAGTTAAAACAGTCGGAAGTTCTCGCGATATATTAATTATTTACGACTGATCTAAAACATCGTGAAGAAATCAATTCATTAATTAAAACTAGATAAATCTTTGTCTCGAAGTGTCACAATGACACGCCCAGGTAACTTTTTGAATGTTTTTTCATGGCGCAGGTATGTGACGTCACGCATTGGGGTTTGTTCTGGAAAGACGCTCGTGCTGCTGCTGGAAAGTTCCAGCGCGCGCTCGTGGGTTTAGATGATATTTATATATGAGATTTGTTTCAGATTGTTTTTAAACACTTTCTCAAAGCTAATAGTCAACTTTATAAAGTTGATACGATTATAAAGTGTCTTGGTGTGGTAAGACTCTGACTTGATGAAGGCTGATGACGTCAGACTCCGATATGATTTATATAATGTTACACTGTCTGTATTTATCAGGTTGTTTATAAGCTGAAGGTCTAGCTGGGAGAAAAGTCTCTGGTGGAGACACAAAACCAGACTCTAAGTCTGTAACTGCAGCCAGTGACAAAATGCAGAAAGCTTGTAGCCTGTATCTGACCGTGACGTCACTACCGACTGCTTTTCTGTTTTTTTTGTTGTTTTTTGTTTGTTTTTTCATGAAATGAAATCCAGCATGTGGAAAAAATAATCGCAGTCTTACTGAAAGTACATTTCAGACAAAAAGGAAATAAAAATCAATCTTTTATTTATTTATTTATTTATTTCAGGGTTGAAGGGCAGCCCTGGCGGAGGCGGATCAAATGGCCCAGGATTTACGTACTCCTTCCAGGGTGACCCGCATGCCATGTTCACCCAATTTTTTGGTGACCGGAACCCATTTGAGCACCTCTTTGGCCGCGGGATGGGTGGCGAAGATATGGACGTGGACGAGCCGTTCGCAAGCTTCGGCATGGGCCCGGGCGGGCGGCACTTCAGGATGATGGAGAAAAGGCAGGACCCACCGGTGACCCACGAGCTTCACCTCAGCCTGGAGGAGGTGTTAAGTGGTTGCACCAAGAAAATGAAGATCTCGCGGCGCAGACTGAACCCAGACGGCCAAACTACACGCTCGGAGGAAAAGATCCTCGCGGTGGAGGTGAAGAAGGGCTGGAAGGAAGGGACTAAGATTACTTTCCCTAAAGAGGGAGATCAGACCCCAAACAATATCCCCGCTGATGTTGTGTTTATCGTGAAGGACAAACCGCATCCGGTGTTTAAGAGAGACGGCTCAGACATCGTCTACCCGGCCAAGGTCTCGCTCAAAGAGGTGGGTGGAGCCTGTAGTGCACGTGAGTTTAGATTACAAAAGGATGTTGGTTTATTTGTTTGCGTAATCGTTTGCTGAATGTTAATACGTTTCTTTTTGGGGTTTTTTTTGTTTTTTTTAAATCGTCTCAGGCTCTCTGTGGCTGCACGGTCAAGGCCCTTACGTTGGACAAACGCACCATCACGCTGCCGATGGAAGACGTCATCATCCGTCCCGGGATGAAGCGACGCATCACAGGCGAAGGCCTTCCGTTCCCTAAAAGCCCAGAGCGGCGTGGCGATTTAATCGTCGAGTTTGACGTGAAATTTCCAGAGAGACTGACGCGGGAAGCCAAGAACTCCATCGCACAGATCTTACCTTCGTAACGTTCGCACGTGACTCACACAGGAGATCGCGACCTACGAAAGACAATGTTCTCTGCTGTGCTTTCGCTCTACTGAAAAGACACACACACACACACACACACACACACACCACACACACTAAATGAGCTTTTGTTCAAAATGCATTGAAAAATGTACAATGACTCCTGGAGAGATCTTCCACAAGAGGAGCAGAAAAACTCGGCAGCAAGTTCTGACCGATCCGAGTGCGAGCTTGAAACATAAAGGACGTTAAAGCAGTTTGTGTTCGCTCTTGTGGGGGGGGGGACGGGGATGTGCAACTTGGACCCGAAATAACATTGATGTACAGGAACAGCTCACACTGTGTACATTCTAACGGACCTCAAACACGGGTCTGGCCAAAGATATTGTGAGAATATTTTTATATATATAGTATTTGTTTATTTTGTTTGTTTTAGCGTGCTTATAAGACTGTGTATTAGTCTAAAAACATTACACTACATCTCCACACCTAGTCATTCTTCTGTTTTAATATGAACAACAGAACCTCTTAAACCCTGTGGGTGTGGCGTGTATCTGATTCATCCCCAGTGGATTTGATGAAACTCCCCATTTTTATTCTCAGCACCTGAGAATAGTCAGTCGTCTATACTGCATGTTACCATGCGTACGCTGCACAATGGTGCACTGTGTGTCATAAAGGACATGGCTGTATGAATGAGGTCAAATAGGGCTGTACTTTTAATAATAGAAACTATTATATAATGGTATCAGCTCCAGATTTATTTTTAAAGATTGGAATTGAGTTCTGAGCTGAAATGCATATTGTTAATTCTTATCTTCCTTCCTCATTCTTAATTTTTTTTTTTTTTTTTTTTGAATGGTGTGATAATCTGTCTTTTGTTTTTTACAATTTTTTTATTTTTATTTATTTATTTTTTTTTTTAGCTTGGGAATTGGGGGAACTATAACAACTGCTGTGGGAAAATAAAGAAATCAAGTAAGTAATCAAGTTTCATGAACTTTTTTTTATTAATTTTTCTTACAAACAGCCCCAAAATTTCATTACACGTACAATTACATTGTTTTTTAGTTTTCCATGCTGATAGTAGCTCATTAAATGAGTTCATATCATCTAAATGTGACAAATGGCATGATTTTCAATTAACACACTTTGGAATATTTGCCCATCTTTGATGTTTTGCTGAAGCATTTGTAGTAAAATATTGGTGGTTTTATCTTTTTATTTTATTTTTTTTTTTTTTTAAGAATCAGGTTATACAGTACCGGTGAAAAGTTTGGAAACCCCCGAGTTTACGGTTTTTGAGAGACTCGTGCATGTTCCTTTTGTTTTATGTAACGCTATGAAGATTTACTTTTTACTCAGTAACCGTCTGAGAGCTACTACCACCACGACAAGCTACTTATTTTGCGGGCCGAGTGGCTTTATGACATCATTTCCCAATTTCTGGAATATTATGGAATTTAAAAAGATGTATTCCAGACAAAAGTAGTGGGAGTCCCACTGGTCAGACAGCTCATCAGAACAAAGTGGTATGTAGCGATAACGCTAGCAAGCTAGTTATCGTTTGAAATCATTATTAAAGTGTAGCCTACGCTAGGTAGCATAAGCGGTCACTGACAGAATTGAAAGCGTAGCTAATTAGATCGCGAGCTAATTACTGTTAACTCTTAAGCAGCTGCAACCTGTATTAAGTCACGTGTTTAAATTTCAAATGGGTAAATCCATGTTTTTTTACAGTTTCAATCAATGTGTTGATGCTGTAGGCTAATTGATGTGATTGACAAGGTCCTTGCAAAATAGATGGTACTGTCTGTGATGGGAACTCGACATGTTTATACACGAATGTCTGCTGTTGCATTGCAGGTTTACTTGTAAAACTACTCCAGAAAAATCTTATGTTGTGGATTTCAGGTGGTAAAAGTGACTCATCATCGTCGCACTACAAGTTGGTAATTACTTTCTTCCTCTCAAGTGGTTTATATCTTAACCCAAGTGTGCACAAGCCTCCACAGGCTTATTTTCGTTAGACACACAAAGCTCTTTCGCGTTGAATGTCTGTTTTTTTTCTCAACCATCGATCAGATTGGTTATTACCACAGACCAGGGTGTCGTACGCAGGATCCACCCGGATTGCTTTAATATGCAGAGTCTCGTAGCTGGAATCTGTTTGAGTGACACTGGGCTGAACATTCACGTAGACTGGAATCCTAGCGCTCGGGGTTTGGTATTCCGATGAGATCACGTTGACCTGAAAGCAAAGATGTTGTGATTGATCACATGAAGGGGGGTATTTTTGCAAAGAAGACTTTCGTTTTTGTTTTTTACCTTTGCGTGTCGTGTGTATCTGCGAGGCGTATGAGGAGTAGATGCGGAGAGACAACCTGTATGCAGGGGAGCAAAAATCTTGTATTAACATTGGTACCTTTTAGCAAACTGGCTTCTTTTCTTCTGAAAGAATAATTTGCCACACTTTCTTCTCCTTTCAGTTGCTACCATAGGGGGCGCCACAGCGGATCTTTCGTCTCCATCCCCCCCCTCCTCTACATCTGCCTCTTTCACACCAACTACCTGCATGTCTTCTCTCACCACATCCATAAACGTCCTCCTTGATCTTCCTCTTTTCCTCCTTTCTGGTGGCTTCATCCTCAGCATTCTCCTACTGATATACCCCATGTCCCTCCTCTGGCGACTGCTTGCTCACTAAATAACGCTTACAGAACTCAGACGTACACTTTGTCACATCGTCTTGTTGTATGGTGAAGTCTGTTCTGATGAGCCGCAGTCCAGACAGAACCGCATGGTGTTGAAGTATGGAATAGGAGCCATGTTGGTTCCATTTTGGGGCCTTACCTTCCCTCTGCACATGTCCAAACCATTTCAATCTCACCTCCCTCACTTTGTCTTCAAAACATCCTACATGACATTCTAATCCTGTCCATCACTACCAATGAACATTTCAACATCTTCAGCTCTGCTGCCTCCAGCTCCACCTCCTGTATTTTACTCAATGCCACTGTCTCTAAACCATACAACATCTCAGGTCTCACCACAGTCCTATAAACTTTCCCTTTCACTCTCACAGATACTCTTCTATCACAAATCACTCCTGCCACACCCACAAAGGTACTGTATGGACAAAAGTTTTAGTTCCCATTTGCTCTTATATTGAGCTTCACTCTCCTGGGAAGATGTTCCACTAAATCTTGCAGGAATTTTGTGCTCATTCAACCACAAGGGTGTTAGTTAAGTCAAGTACTGATGTAGGTAAGAATGTGATGAGACCTGGGGTGCAGTCAGTGTTCATATTCATCACAAAGGGGTTGAGGTTAGAGCTTTATAGCAGGAGATCTCTCACTTGAATCACTGTGAAGGGAAAATTCCATTCTACTGTGTCCAAAGATGTCCCTCAAGTCCCTTGTGTGGCTCCAATATTGTGGGTAAGTACCAAATTTGAATGGAAATGTTATACAAACCTATACGTGTGTGTGTGTGTGTGTGTGTGTGTGTGTGTGTGTGTGTGTGTGTGTGTGTGTGTGTGTGTGTGTGTGTGTGTGTGTGTGTGTGTGTGTGTGTGTGTGGTTACCTGTCAGCGCATGGCAAGATGTTACTTGATTGTAGTAAAGTACCAGAGACAAAACCAGAATAATCAGCAGGCCACACAAACATGCAGGAATGTAGCTGTGTCGAGCTGGAAGACCAGCGGTGAAGGTAGTCAGAGTCATTCATCTTTTACATAGTACACACAGTCTAATAACCAAAGATGAGGACATTATGTGTTTCCCCACTCTGACTATAGCATTAAATCACATTCATGAAAGAGTGATGCATATCATGGGGGATGCAAGACATCCTGCTCAAACAAAACACATGCTCCAGGTCTCCTGTCATCCTGTCCTTGTGTCCTCGAAATCGTCCACAGATCAGAATTGTGTCTGTATAATTTGTATGATCAGTGTAACACCACTGCATACTGTCTGGAAATGTAGATATTACATTTGGTTATTTAATCAACATCTGTGGTGTTACCTGTTCAGTTACTAGGGCAGTTAGTTCTGTACATCCTACCTGTAGTGTCATTATTAAACAAGCAAAATGGCAAAAAAAAATGAAATTAAAGAAAATAAATGTGATTACATGATTATTATTATACGGTGCAACATTTATCTTTTTTAACAAAGACGCAGTAGATGCCAAGAAACTTTGTGAATCAGGATTTTAAAACGCAATACACGCATGTGACCGGCAGATGTCGCCCCATGCGAGGCGCTCAGCATGGCGAATCAACCAATGTTTAAGTTTTCCTATCACGCGATAAAACAGCGGAAACCAGACGCGGAAAATGATTGGTCAGTTTCAAATTATGCTTATTTAACAATTTTGATTGACTGATAAACTATAACTATATATACACTTTTTGTTAATTTATTTATTAGAATTTTGGGATTTGACACTGAAAATGAAATGTTTTTATCACCTATTTTTTGCTTGTTAATATATTACTTGAGGTCAAATCTTATAAGAATAATAATAATTAATAATAATATTAATTATTGTTATTATATTAGTGGTAGTACAAACTCACTCAGACTATTAGCATGATTGGGAAATTCAGATCTGATGAATATTTAAATGAAGGAAAAATAATTTCAAATAAATCAATTAGCTTCTTATCACATTATATATAAAATGTGTACCATATAAAAACTTTACTTGGTGTTTATGAGCTGCTGCTCCTGTCCAGTAATTTGTCAAAATACATTTTTATTTTATTGTCTTGGTCCAGAACCTATTTGTTGTTGTTTTTGTTGTTGTTGTTTTTGTTGTTTGGTTGGCAAAGCAGACAACAGCAATATGAGCAGACATAAGCAGATGGGATGTTGGTGTATGCATGAGACTAAGAACTGAAACATAAAAGTCGAAGTAAGAAATGGCGTGTGTGTGTGTGTGTGTGTGTGTGTGTGTGTGTGTGTGTGTGTGTGTGTGTGTGTGTGTGTGTGTGTGTGTGTGTGTGTGTGTGTGTGTGTGTGCGGTACCTTTATTTGAGAAAAAGTTTCTGAAATTTGCCTCATGTGCAACAGCTACAGTCAATGAAGGTCGAATTCCAGGTCTTCTAGACACCTGTGTGTGTAGATGTGTGTGTGGTTGTGTGTCTCTCTGTGGGTGTAGATGTGCATGTGTGTGTGTGTGTGTGTGTGTGTGTGTGTGTGTGGTTGTGTGTCTCTGTGTGTGTGTGTAGATGCGCATGTGGGTGTGTGTCTTTGTGTGTGTGTGTGTGTGTGTGTGTGTGTGTGTGTGTGTGTGTGTGGTTGTGTGTCTCTGTGTGTGTGTAGATGCGCATGTGGGTGTGTGTCTTTGTGTGTGTGTGTGTGTGTGTGTGTGTGTGTGTGTGTGTGTGTGGTTGTGTGTCTCTGTGTGTGTGTAGATGCGCATGTGGGTGTGTGTCTTTGTGTGTGTGTGTGTGTGTGTGTGTGTGTGTGTGTGTGTGTGTGTGTGGTTGTGTGTCTCTGTGTGTGTGTAGATGCGCATGTGGGTGTGTGTCTTTGTGTGTGTGTGTGTGTGTGTGTGTGTGTGTGTGTGTGTGTGTGTGTGTGTGTGTGTGGTTGTGTGTCTCTGTGTGTGTGTAGATGCGCATGTGGGTGTGTGTTCATGTGTGTTACCTTTAACTGAATTTGGGAAAGTAGTAGTTTTTTGTGCTGCAGTGACATGAGAGGTTTGTGTGTGTGCGTGTGTGCGTGTGTGTGTGTGTGTGTGTGCGTGTGTGCGTGTGCGTGCGTGTGTGCGTGTGTGTGTGTGTGTGTGTGTGTGTGTGTGTATGTGTGTTAAAGAAATGAAGAGAAAACATAATTAAACATTTTTTTACTACTTAGCAGTTTTCTAATCCCTTGCTTCCATTAGTCTTAATTGCAGTGGTTCACCCACGAGGTCTGAGCCATGAATTATCAGGGGTGACTGTATATATAATGTATGTTCAATTCATTTTTCAATTCAATGTATTATTTGTAGAGCGCTTTTAACAATAGACATTTTCTTAAAGCAATTTTACAGAGATAAAGTGGTAATAAAAGAATGCATAAGTTTCTTCCCTATAATTGTAAGTTTGTCCCTAATGACTGTGGCAAGAAAAAACAATGTCGTGAGGAATAAACCTTGAGAGGAACCTGACTTATAAGGGAACCTCATCCAAACTCTATAATCTTGTCTTTAGCTTGACAAAAACAGGAAAAAAAAAATTCCATCTCAGTTTTACCTGAATGTCAGTGCCAAAAGATCAATAAGATGCTTTTCTGATGAATTATAAGGATATATTATATTTTATAATATTATATATATAATATATATATATATAATAAAATATTTATAGTATATATGTCCCAGAACCCACAGTTTAAGTAAAAAAGACTACATTTCCCATACCCACTCCTTATACTGAAATGTTGTAAGTTTGAACCTTGTGGGATTTTAATGGCCCTTGAACCTCCAGCTGCTGAGCAAAGACCTGGTTTTTATACAGGTATGTAAAAGTACAGCATGAAAGGTACATATATAAAAACTACACATATTTGCAGACCTGCAAAAGTAAAGAAATTCACAGTTTGGTGTTGTGTTACGGATAGTCTTTGGTCAGAGCAAGACACAGGGGGTCATCATTTTCTGTACCACCGCAGCTAAATTCCAAGATTCCAAATGGTTCCCATTGGTTATATAAATACTATGTAACTTAGAAATCTTACCCTCCAGCACTGTAATAGTCACTTCTTCATACGTATCAATGCCAGATCTCTCTACTCCGCACCAGTACTGCCCCTGGTCCAACTTCATCAGCCTGTTGATGCTGACAGTAAATTGCCCCCCTCCATCATGTAGAGAGTATCGTCCCTTCTGGGCTGTTTTCCCCAACCCTTCAGATCGGATTAGCACATCTTTGTCTCTACACAGACGTCTGCAGAAGTATTTTATGTTTGCCGTGGCCCAGGTGTGTGAACAGGTGAAGTTGAGCGGATTATTCTGTATGCCCGTCAGCCAAAGAAAGGCTAAAATGTCCCTTTGGACAGCTGGAGAGATGAACAAAACCGATAACTCATCAATGTTCTCAAGGTTTGAAAGAAAACAAAGGATTTAGCAGAAAACTCACCAAAAAAGAGCCAGGTGAAGAGATGGAGCTTCATCCCGAGCATCATCAACCAGACACTGCAACCAGGTCGAGAAGTTGAAAGAATGATGGATGAATTCACACTTCACTTTGACAGATTTAGAAGGTCTAGACGCACTTCTCTTTTACCGCGCTGATTATCAATGCTTATTTGAAAAGCAACCAAAAAGAGGACGCCAAAGTACAGCTACAAATAAGGAAGTGGAAAAAAGGAAATGAACAAAACACCTGGATAGAAAAATATTATTTCAAGTTCGTGGGGAAAAACTTTTGCTTTCGATTTTTCTGTGGGTGCCTCATTTTACTGATTGATGGACCAGAGTGGAGTAATTAGGGGGCCAATCACCATAGTTATGCAGACACCCTATAGTTTATTTCACCTTCTTCCTCTTCTTTTTTTTTCCTGTTCTGGTTAGGGTGTCTATGGGAGATCATAGAACTGTGAGAGAAAACTTTGTGAAATTAGGCACATTGATTGGACAGGGTCTAAGCAAAATTCAGACCAAATTTAGGCAAAGTGCTGTAGTGTCACGGTTGGGTCAAACTTGGATCTAATTTACAAATACAGTATTCCACCATTTATAAACCGTAATAAACAGACGGCACCCTAAAAAAAAAACCTTTTTTTAAAAATTGTTTAAGCCGTAAATCGTCCTCCCACACACTTTAAACACACACAGAAAACCTTTGCAGGAATATAGTGAGATGAATTTTGTGTAAAATGGTAGAAATACAGTATCACATTTATAGTGAGTACATCTACTGCACAGTGTACAGTTCTGTAGTAGCGTAGCCTAGTTTCTCTGCTTGTTTATTGGTTGAAGTGTCCTATGACCTCAAAAAAGGGAGTTAAAGATACACGTCACTGTATTCATTACTTTCTGTACAGTAGTGTATTACCATTTTACTTCATTTTATAATAAATAGTTGTATTTTGATTAATAAAATTCATTATTTTAACATAAAACAATTCCCTATGAGTGTTTTGGTTTATTGTGCTCTCTGCAAGAGACCAGGAAAATCAACCAAACGAATTAGTTATGTGGCAAATCGCAATTCCGTGATTAACCGGGGGCGCCAGATTCCAACCGCGGTAAAGCGGGGGATTATTGTACTATTATGCTCGTAACCTTTGAACCACGTGTCCAAGTGTTAAAGGTTAAAGCAAGGCAGCCTGGATGCCCTGGGTTGATTTATATTTTACATCATGTTGAATTTTGTTAAAAACTATTTATTTCTATCAGTATTATATACAGTCATCAACAAATCTGCCACATGGCATCTTCACCTCACAAAAGTGCCCCAAACATGCTAGTAAATCTAACAGTGCATCCACAAGGCCAAGAGCATTGTGGCTGATCACACACACCCCTCACACACACTCTTCACTTTCTTGTGGAAAAAGGTACTGAAACATTCCACGTCTAGACGTCTAGTTTCTTTACGCAAGACAACTCATTGTGCCAAAATGACTGTTTTTGCACTAATTGTCGCTGAAACGATGTGTTTAAATGTACAGTATTTATTATTATATGGACAGTAAACCTGAACTGCCACAAATCTTTCGTACTGGTGAGTGCTGCAGTGACGCCGCGTCCTAGTTACTTTTGTGCATTTGTGCTGTACAGCATATGTTTTAAATGAGAATAAAACTGACTTGACACTGAAGTTGTAGTCAAACAGGATGCAAGTCTGTATCTCAGCGACAACTTTGCACACCGATATTTTTTTATACATTTTATTATTTCAACATAAAACTCTATATGTTTTTTTGGTCTATTGTGCTCTCCACGAGAAATTCAACCAAACTAATGTTACGTGGCAAATGCAATTCCACGATGAACCGGAGGGGGCCGCCAGATTCCAACCGCGGTAAAGCCGGGGATTGCCGTATCTCAGTAATACATAAGACTTGATCCGCAGGACTTCACCCTAATGTTCCCAAAACTTTTCATGGTGGTCACATTGTGACAACTCATCATAATTTCGCTCAGTTAAGTTTGGAAAATTGTGCTAAATTTGCATTTATAATAAGGTAAGCTGGAGTGAAAGCACACCACATTCAAAAAAAATAAATAAATCATTCATTTATTTTTATTTTATTAGATATTATTTTATTATATATAATAAACACCAAACATTATATAACAAAAATATATATAGTAGAAACCACACTTAGGAATAAGTCCACACAAAATTGTTTCCTTTTAAATATACTTAGAAAATGTATACACGATATTGTAAAATATGTATATAACTATTTGTATATAACTGTGTATAACCTTAAGCATATAAACACCTGACCATCACACCCCATGTGCACGCTCCAAAAATCAGTTTTTTCATTAGGATTTACAGGGTATCTGTGGAAATTTGTGCTTGTTTATCCAATGAGGTGAGGGAAAAGTCCTGGTAATCCAGTTCCTCCCACAGGTGGTCGGTGGGGTTGAGGAGGTCTATTCTTATATATTTTACTTCAAATTTAACCGACCACATCTTCATGGCGTTTGCTTTGTGCTTCTGGGCATCATCATGCTGAAAAAAAGTTATTGAGCCTCTAAGTTTCTCTGGAGGGAAATTGTAAAGCTACAGCACACAGACTTTTTGACAACAGTTTGGGGAAGAAGCGCATATTGCTATGATGATCAGGTGTCCACAAACATTTGAGAAAAGACTTTGGAATGGTGAAAAGAAAATCAGGATAGATAGATAGATAGATAGATAGATAGATAGATAGATAGATAGATGATAGATAGATAGATAGATAGATAGATAGATAGATAGATAGATAGATAGATAGATAGATAGATAGATAGCTTTTGTGAGTCAATCAAGTTGATGCCTAGGTCCTTAAAATGAAACTGTATTCAAATGCACCCCCTACTGTCCGTCGTCTGTAACACATAAGTATTTGAAAATCTGTTGTGCTTCTTATACCTCATAATGAGCTCAAAAGCTATAAACTGAAAGACATGATTAACAATATTCACAAGTCAAGATTGGTTACATCTGTTAAATATTAGAAAAAGGGTTTTTTTTTTTACAAAAAGTATCTTGGATTTTGAAAAAAGAATTGAGAGTTATGAAAATGATGGATATGTTCAGTCTTGGAATTGTGTTCGCTGTAGCAAGTGTACATTGTTGATGGATCTTCAAATGTAGATGCAGTAGACCTGCACAAGAACAAATACATCAGCAACAGATGAATTCGTAGTAATGTGTAGAAGGTATTTATGTGTTATTTAAATAGCCAAAAAAACCCCAGACTTACACATCTTGATCTTATTGGTTTCTATGACCTGTAGGCAGCAGCATTGTGATTCAGTCTGACATTAGCACGCTGATCAGCATCATCCATTTGAGTCTTGTCCATCTTTAAACCTTTCTGAAACCTATCATCAGCCCAAGAGCCACTAGTTTGCACTGTAGAACCTCCTGCCCTCCTTGGGTCACTCTGCTGAACAGTAGCATATTGAACCTTCTCCTGAGTTTCAGAGCCACCAGTTTCCTCAGGAGATGTTTCTGGCTTACTTGGATCACTTAGGTGCTGGATACTGGCATAGTGAACAATTTCCTCATAGACCAGGTGTGGATTAGGTGACATCTGCAGCAGTATTGTAGTGTTATGGTGCACAGAAAGAACGTGAGTGTGCTGTAATGTATATGTAAAAGATAAAGGCCTCTCTGATCGCGATCTAAAGCTGGAAAATACACACTTCTAACCAAATGTTTACAAAGTCAAAGTTCTGTTATGAATATTAGTGGTTTTGGCCAATGATGATGTCAATTGCTTTCAAAAGGTAGAAGTTAGCAAGAGAAGCCCCCTGGCCAATGCTCCTAGATGCACATTCAGGATTTTTTAAAGGTTGATTATTACTACAACCATCTACAACTTACTAGCAAGTAAACCATCCTAGTAGCAAACACAAATTGTGTTAGAAAATAGTATAGTCTTTATAAAAAAGAAAGACAGAAATACAAGTCACACTGTGCAAGAGTGTTTTTTGGACTTGCCTGAACCGATTCGGCATCTTCAGCTAAACATCTCCTCCTCCTCCTCCACCTCCCCCTCCTAAAATGAATAAGGTTACACTTTATGTTGCAAATATTACCGTTTTTCTCAGTTGCTTCGGAGCGTTTCTCAGATCAGAAATGAAATTTCTCAAAACGACTTGTTCAACCTGCACATCATTCATTCATTTGCGCTCATCATAAGAACATTTCATGTTGCTTTGGATCAAATGGGGATGCTTTTGTACATTATTTTAATGGATTGTGTACGAGTGTTTGCTGTTTCCTACATTATCAGTTATCTATATATTATACTGGTTTCACCTGAATAGTTTTAACCCCTAAAACATCTCAGCATCAGTTCATTGTATACGTCATTGAATGCAAAAGGATGAAACCAATTGTCAGAATCCGTCATCTAACATTTCTATAAAACCTTTCTATAAAAAATTCATAGATGCCAAGAAGGAAGTCAAATTTTGTGTATTTTCAGTCGCTGTGATCCAGACCATAGTTTATATCAAGAAACACTGAATCTGTGCAGCATCATACTAATAAAAACGTTCTTTTGGCTTCTCCCATTAGGGGGCGCCACAGCGGATCATCCACATGTTTGATTTGGCACATGTTTTTACGCTGGATGCCCTTCCTAACGCAACCCTCCCCATTTATCCGGGTTTGGGACCGGCACTGAGAGTGCACTGGCTTGTTCAACCCTAATGGCTGGGGTTGGTTCCCTGACCGGGGATCGAACCCGGGCTGCAGGGGTGAGAGACCCGCATCCTAACCACTAGACCACCAACATCATACTAATAAAATGACTAAACATTTTGATGATTTTGTTTGTGAACAATGACAAAAGGACTTTTTTATTCTGCAGGGAATGAGATGTTCATTCACACAAATATATACTTTTGAGAGATGAACTAATAATTTTTTTTAAAAGTCCAGGCTTTTGCAAGAGATCCAATATATGGTGCTGTTTACAAATTATTTTGAGAAATGCACTTTACTGGTTCGCAATTGCTTGTGGAAAAATTGCACCGATTACCTTATAAACAAAGCCACAATGATGACAAACAACAATCCGCAGACAACTCCAAGAACTCCATACAGAACTACACCTCCATCTTCTGTGTGCAGATAAATATTATTCAGCTCAAACTCCTTCAGCTTTATTAATAAAACAAATCAGTATTTATGACAATAAATATATCTGCTACCTTTTACAGTGAGATGCACTGCAGCTGCTTTCTGACTCCCGTATTTATTCTGAGCCACACAATAAAACCATCCACTGTTGCTGGAGCTCAGCGTGAAGCTGTAACTCTGTCCGGATCCTACAGGTGAGCTTTCATTCACTTTATACCAGGTGTAGGTCTCCACAGGTGGGTTTGCATCACTGTAGCAGGTCAGAGTCACTAAACTGCCATCTACAATCTCACCTGAGGGACTGATGGACACTGAGACTCTCTTTGGAGGATCTAGAGACAGAAACACAATTACCATATTTTTCTGTGTATAAGACGCCCCCAACGTTTCCACCTAAAAAAGATAGAACTTTGCCCAAACCGGCTCTCTGCAGCTCTATTTCCATGCCCTTTCGCATAACTGAGTACATTCAGTTTCAATTTTGCAGAGTAAGACTTTGTCTTATATACCGGTATTTTTTTTTTACTACTGACATCTTTATGGGCTCCGAATGCTCTGATATTTACCGGTTCCTGTCACATCTACGTGCTGCCTACATTGGTTTGTTCACGTCAGTTACACAAGGCCTGTTTGCGGAGAAAAGGTATGGGTGGTTCTCTCCACTTCTTGCGACCGTGTGACCGTGTATGAGATGACCCTATATTTTTAGTCAAATTATTTCTGAAAAAAGAATCGTCTAATACACAGTCAAAAAAAAGTGCTAAAACGAATCTACAAGTAGCTGTAAGTTTGCAATCCTGAAACTAGTTGCACTGTGGAGTTTTAATGAAGGCTAACTCTAGATAACAAGCGAGAACAAGAACGCTGTTACATGTGGATTTAACATGAGCGTTTCGTGTTTGTAGGTTTATAAGCGAATGAATAAATCTGTACTTACATTGGACAGTGATAGTGACAGCAGGGGAGCGATAACTTTGTCCCTGTACAGCACAACTGTATTTGCCTGTATCACTCTGACTGACTGATCGCAGGTGGAGTGGGCTGGACGAAGAGATGGAGGATAAAAGACTCTCATTTCTGTACCAGGTGAATGACGGAGTGTCAGTCAGACTGCAGTTGGTGGTACATGTGAGAGTGATGTTTCCTCCTTCCACCACAGTAGCAGGTTTCATCTCCACACGAAGCTCTGTGACTCAGAAGAGAGACGTATACAGTACAATTATATCTGAGCTTTACCTGTGCTGTGAATGTGAAAGTGTATGAGAAGAAAACAAATCATTATAATATATCTTTTTTTGACTTGTCTTTCCAAAACAGCATAAACTTTATACTTCTGGCGTTTCAACAACAAGATTTAGCAATTTAGTACTTGTTTCTCTACCAGTTGCAAACAAATTCACTCAGAAAGCGAATTTTTTAATTCGTTGTTATTAATGGGAAATCTTCACAACACATTAATGTTTAAAGAAGAGCAATTTGTTATATATTTGTGGAAAGTACTCTGGAGATTCGTCTGTATAAAGGCGATGGTGTTTATCGATGCCTGAGCAACTGGCTCTTTGCTGTCTAGACCAGCGGTCCCCGAACCTTTTTGCGCCACGGACCGATTTAATGTCAGAGAATATTTTCACGGACCGGCCTTTAAGGTGTGGCGAATAAATACAACTAAATAAAATGATACGAGCATAAAAACTGGTATTTTCTAAATATAATAATAAACGTGAATCCACCGTGTTGTTGTTTGTTAATTTTGCTCGCTTAAGGGTTTGAATTTAGCGGTAATGTATTATGTGTTAGAGTCCGGAGCCCCTTTAAGAAGGAAGTGGATGGAGGTAAGACATGTGACCAAGGCATCATGACATGCATCATCATCATCGTTCAGAATCAGATAATAAATAAAATGGAAATAATGTAAGTTATGTATTCTTTGTGTGCGGCCCGGTAACAATTGACCCACAGACCGGTGCCGGTCCGCAGCCCGGGGGTTGGGGACCACTGGTCTACAGCACATTTTTATTGAAAAGGATTTTTTTTTTTTTAACAAGTGTTCTGTTAAAGCAAAAATATTTAGATCAACTCTATTTATCCATGCTGATAGAAGATGAATGTCTACATGGCAGGTACAACATTCAGAAGGAGACGGGTTTGAGGAAAACATGTAAAAGTGAATAAGTTACAGTAGAAGACACGCTTTGTGTATAAATACTCTCTAACACGCTTTTGAATTTCTTTAAAATTCTCACCTCCTCACATAGCCAATGTGTTAAACAAAGAATTCAAGAGAAGCTCTAGAGAGATTCTGATTCATCTGATGTTCTAATGTTAGTAAATTCTTCTGCATCTAATTATATTCACTTACGCAGCACTGAAAGGCTGGAGAGCTTTAATTTAACACCAAAATCCTTCGTCTTAAAAACAAGTTGTTGTTAACTGCGAATGCTAGTTCTCTTTTGTTTGACAATTTTCTTTAGTAGAATTTGAAATGATTTATTGAATGAATATTTTGATGGTACTTAAAGTACAGTGTTCAGCTGATGTGGATTACCTGTGACAAAAAGCTCAACTCCATCTTTACCTTGAAACATTTCTTTATTTTGATTTCTAATAAAAGTGAAGTAGTATTTGCCTCTGTCCCGCACTCTCACGTCACTCAGACTGAGACAGCAATTGTGCAATTTGTCTCCGAGATACCGAACCCTGCCACTGTAGTTTGAGTCTAAAGACAGATCGGGAGGTTCTTTATCTGTTAGCAGCTTTCTGGTCCAGAAAGCGCTCTGAACTGTATAACCAACTGTATTTGAATATCTGCAGCCCAGGGTCACTGTCGATCCGTTTAGAGCACAGATGTGGTTTGATGTGTAATTCACAACCCAATTTGGCTTGGAGACAACAACTGGAAAAAAAAAAAAAGCAGAGATGTGCTGACACCGGATATGTAGGTCTCAGACAGTGATATCATCAATCAAGGCCTTTTTATGGATTTTAAGGAAGCCACAGTGAGATCATCAACACACACAGAGAAAAAGAGAGAGAGAGAGAGAGAGAGAGAGAGAGAGAGAGAGAGAGAGAGACTGCTGACTTTAGACAAACACTAATAACACAAAAAATAATGTCACTCTATTTAGTTATATACATTTAAAAAAAATACCATTTGTAAATGACTTACCTGAAACCATAAGCAGAAAAAACAGGACAAGTCGAGAAGTCAGGCTGAGTGACATCATCAATGTTGACTATATATATAGTGTTGGATGGGGAGAAGAACATTAACGTAACATTTAATACATAAATTGTTTATTATTAATCATTAAAAACTCTCATTTTTGTCTGAAAATGTTTCTGGAATTATAAAATGACTGAATGCATTTTTTATTAAATTATAAAATAGGAAAAGAAAAAAAGTACAAACCACTAAAACATGTCCTGACCTCATTAGATGATGTTCATCTCCTGCATCCAGAGGGGAAAAAACAGAAATACCAGTAGGAGCTCTCAGGGTTGAAACTGTGAAACTTGTTCAGAATGGAGTGTGATTCTGTTTAACATCCTCACAGACTGGCATGGTTCTTCCTCTTCCTCCTTCTTAGTCCTTCCTTCCTCAATATGTTACACAACACACACACTTACAGTTTAATCTTAACGTTCATTTAAACTCTGTATTATTATTTATCTGACGCTATATTCCAGATGGGAAACCTGCCTGTTGAATTGAATCATATTTTCTATGTATAATATATATTTATAATGTATTATTAGTAGTGCTTGCAAAGCACTACTCTTACAATGCTGTTTCCCATAGGAAAAAGTTTTTGGCTCACTACTCCCGCATTTTTTGCCCGAGCACCACGGTTCATACCTCAAAACGTGAGGGCGCTTCGTGTGAGGTGTCCTGTCAATTTTCTAAAGACTCGGCCCAGCCGTTTCCGAATTACGGGGCAAAAACGGTTTATTATTATTAGTAGTGCTTGCAAAGCACTACTCTTACAATGCTGTGGCCCATTAGAAAGCATTAGGGAAGATTTTCGGCGCTTCACTGCTCCCGCATTTTTTGTCCCAGCACCACGAGTGATACCTCAAAACGTGCGGCCTGTTTGCGTGACGTGTGGTTTCAAAGGTCGAAGCATTCGCCCCGCCGGTTTTCGATCATGTGACGAAAACGTCGGTTTATTAGTAGTGCTTGCAAAGCACTACTCTTACAATGCTGCGGCCTATAGGGGAAAATTTCGGCGCTTCACTGCTCCCGCATTTCTTATCCCAGCACCACGGTTGACACCTCAAAACGTGCGGCCCGTCCGTGTGAAGCGTTTGGGTAAATTTCGAAGCATTCGCCCCGCCCGTTTTCGATCACGTGACCAAAACGTTCGGTTTTCGGTTTATTATTATTCTGCTTCTTCTTCTTACTTCTTTATAATTCTTCTTACTTCTTCCGCCGATTTTCGGCGCGTAACTCGTCCCGCAGTTTTCGCCCCAGCACCACGGGTGATACCTCAAAACGTGCGGCCTGTTCGTGTGAGGTGTGCTATTACTTTTATAAGGAATCCGCCCGCACGTTTTCGCTCACGTGACGAAAACGTGCGTTTTTTTCCCCCATAGACAATGAATGGGGAACAACTTTCGATCGTCATATCTCGGCCCTCGAGCGTCCGACATGCACGTACGGCATATCGACTCGTAGGGGGTCCGGAGCGGGTCGCGACTGTATGGTCGCGGAATTCCGGATCCGCTCGGAATTCCGGGAATTCCGCGTCAAACAGGCCCCCATAGAGAATGAATGGGGGAAAACGCTCAAAAAATCCCTGCTCGGCCGGTGTTCGCCCCACACGCGTTTCACGCATATCCGACCGTCCGGGGTCCGGGGCCGATCGCAACGACGCCACCCGCTTTGTCAAATACCCCCGGCAAGGTGGGGCAAAGGGGCAAAAACCCTCAAAATTTCTAGATTACATTAAATCTATTCAGTTTTTTGGCTTTTTAAGGCCCCCCTTTCACCTGACACGCAAATACGGCATATCCCCTCGTCCGGCCTGGCCTCCCGGACGTCCCAGTATTTTTTTCGGAATTTTAGACCCCAGGGGGCAATAGCTAGGGGGCAAAAAGTGCCCCATTGAAAATGAATGGGGAATTTAAAGATCGAGCCGCGGCTCGGCCCTCGAGCGTCCTACACGCACGAACGGCATATCCGCTCGTAGGTGATCGCGGTCGCATCGATACGGGCACAGAATTCCGGATCCGCTCGGAATTCCGGGAATTCCGCGTCAAAGGGGCTCCCATAGAGAATGAATGGGGAATCCGAGCCGCCGCGGATCGGCCGGCGTTTGCCCGACACGCTCGTACGACGTATCGTCTCGTCCGGGGCGGAGCCCCGATCGCGCCCGTACGCCCCCCGTCTGTCGGATAACCCCGGAACGACGAGCAGGGGGGGCAATTGATCTCCCCCATAGAAATGAATGGGAAAACAGCTCTCATTCAAATACATTGACACACATAGAGTGAATGGGCCAGGGGAAAGCACACAGGCCCCAGGCATGCCATACATCGATTTAAACAGCCCGGTTGGGAGAATTGCATCATGGGAGATGCATAATGAATGGGGGGAGGGGGGGGGCAATTAACCGGGGTCTAAAAAAAGACATGAGGGGGACGTGTGACATATCAACGGACTCGGGCCGGCGTGGGGAGTCGCATCGCGGGTGGTACGGTGACGTCACGTGACGTCAAATCAGGCCACGCCCATACCATTAGCCCAAACAGGGCAAAAAAACAACGTCCTCGGAAACGGGCGTGCGATACGTCAAAACGCTCGGCAAGGCGGGGGAAGTCGAACCCCGGGCGAATTCCGCTCGTCATGTGACGTCACTGGCCACGCCCCCTAAAAAAAAAAAAAAAAAACTGGTATCGAAACGCTCGTCTCTCCGAGTACGCTTCACACCTCTAGCGTTCGGCACTAAAACCGATACTCCTCTTGCCCCGGGTTAGCGACCGGAGCGAGGATTCGTGCACCGGCAAGCACTACTCACATTTTCTTCAGGAAATGTCACATTCTAGTTTATTCTTCTTACTTCTTCCGACCAATTTTTCGGCAATTAATGCGGGTCGTACCGTAAATCCCAGCACCACAGGCGATACCTCAAAACGTGCGGCCTGTTCGTGTGAGGTGTGCTATTACTTTTATAAGCATTCGGCCTGCCCACTTTCGATCCCGTGCCCAAAACGTGCGTTTTTTTTCCCATAGAAAATGAATGGGAAAATTTTCGGCGTGTCATATCTCGACCCCCGAGCGTCCGTCATGCACGTACGGCATATCAGCTCGTACAGGGTCCGGGGCGCGTCGCAACTATATGGTCCGGGAATTCCGGAGCCCTTCGGAATTCCGGGCATTCCGTGTCAAACAGGCCCCATAGACAATGAATGGGGCAAAACGGTTAAAAATTGGCCACTCGGCTGGTGTTCGTCCGACACGCGTTTCACACATATCCACTCGTCCGAGGTGGGGGGCCGATCGCACTGATGCCACCGCACTCGTCGAATACCCCTGGCAAGGTGGCCCAAAAGGGCAAAAACACCCAAAATTTCTGGATTACAAGAGGTCTATTCCGTTTTTTTTTTTTTAAGGCCCCCTGTTCACCCGACACGCAAATACGGCATATCCCCTCGTCCGGCCTGGCCTCCCGGACGTCCCAATATTTTTTTCGAACATTTTGACACAGGGGGTCAATCGCTAGGGGGCAAAAAGTGCCCCATTGAAAATGAATGGGGAATTAAAATATCGAGCCACTGCTCGGACCTCGATCGTCCGACACGCGCATGCGGCATATCCACTCGTAGGGGATCCAGAGCCGGTCGCAACAACATGGCCCGGGAATTCCGGATCTGCTCGGAATTCCAGGAATTCCGCATCAAACAGGCCCCCATAGACAATGAATGGGGAATCTGACCCGCCACAGATCGGCCGACGTTCACCCGACACGCTCGTACGACATATCATCTCGTCCGGGAGGATGAGCTGATCACATGTACACCCCCGGTTTGTCGAATTACCCCGGCCACGACGAGCAGGGGGGCCAAATACTATCTCCCATAGAAATGAATGGGAAAACACATAGGATTCACTTACGCTGACACAAAAAAAACCCAGCCATGCCATACATCAATCTAACCAGCCCGGTGGGGGCTATTGCATTATGGGAGATGCTAGAACCCCATAATCAATAAGGGGGGGGGGGGGGGGCGGTGGCCCGTTTACAAATGCAGGATGGGGACGTGTGACATATCAACGGACTCAGCACAGCACAGACAGTTGCATTATTAGAACCCCATTATCAATGGGGGGGGGCATAAACGGGGGGGGGGTAAAAATGCAGGAAGGGGACGTGTGACATATCAACGGACTCAGCACAGCACCGATAGTTGCATTATGGGTACTATAGTGAGCTCACGTGATGTCACATCAAGCCACGGCCACACCATAAGGCTCGAATGGGGGAAAAAACAACCGCGCTCGGACACGGGAGTGCGATATGTCAAAACGCTCAGCACGTTGGGGGGAGTTAACCCCTGGGTGATTTTTGCCCGTCACGTTACAACATAGGCCACGGCCGCCACACAAACCTATAATCTTCCAGCGTCGCTCAACCTGCTCCGCCCCGGACGTGTCACACATCAATCCGCTCGGCCCGGTCCCAGGAAATGCCGGTGGGGTGCCGTTTTGCTACCGCGTTTCGGCACCACACGTCACCTGGGCGGGAACACGTGCAAAACCACAGCCCACACAACTCAGGCGACACAGGCGTGGGACACATCTAATCACTCGGCACGGCGAAGGGAGTCGCATTATGATTACGCCGTGTGACGTCACTGGCCACGCCCACTTCACATAACAACAAAACCCAAGCGTGTGAGGTATCGAAACGCTCGTCTCTCCGAGCCCAACACCTCTGATCAGCACTAACAACGACACAGCCAGGGCACGGCGCGGCGCTTTGCACCCGGCAAGCACTACTCACATTTTCTTCAGGAAATGTCCCGGTCTGGTTCTTCTTCTTCTTTATAATTCTTCTTACTTCTTCCGCTGATTTTCGGCGCGTAACTCGTCCCGCAGTTTTCGTCCCAGCACCACGGGTGATACCTCAAAACGTGCGGCCTGTTCGTGTGAGGTGTGCTATTACTTTTAAAAGGAATCCGCCCGCACGTTTTCGCTCACGTGACGAAAACGTGCGAAATTTTTTCCCATAGAAAATGAATGGGGAACAATTTTCGATCGTCATATCTCGGCCCTCGAGCGTCCGACATGCACGTACGGCATATCGACTCATAGGGGGTCCGGAGCGGGTCGCAACTGTATGGTCGCGGAATTCCGGATCCGCTCGGAATTCTAGGAATTCCGCGTCAAACGGGCTCCCATAGAGAATGAATGGGGGAAAACGCTCACAAAATCCCTGCTCGGCCGGTGTTCGCCCGACACGCGTTTTCGGCATATCCAACCGTCCGGGGTCCGTGGCCGATCGCAACGATGCCACCCGCTTCGTCAAATACCCCCGGCCAGGTGGGGCAAAGGGGCAAAAACCCTCAAAATTTCTAGATTACAAGAGATCTATTCCGTTTTTTGGCTTTTTAAGGCCCCCCGTTCACCCGACACGCAAATACGGCATATCCCCTCGTCCGGCCTGGCCTCCCGGACGTCCCAGTATTTTTTTCGGAATTTTAGACCCCAGGGGGCAATAGCTAGGGGGCAAAAAGTGCCCCATTGAAAATGAATGGGGAATTTAAAGATCGAGCCGCGGCTCGGCCCTCGAGCGTCCGACACGCACGTACGGCATATACACTTGTAGGGGATCCGGAGCCTGTCGCATCGATACGGGCACGGAATTCCGGATCCGCTCGGAATTCCGGGAATTCCGCGTCAAACGGGCTCCCATAGAGAATGAATGGGGAATCCGAGCCGCCGCTGATCGGCCGGCATTCGCCCGACACGCTCGTACGACGTATCGTCTCGTCCGGGGCGGAGCCCGGATCGCGCCCATACGCCCCCCGTTCGTCGGATACCCCCGGAACGACGAGCAGGGGGGGCAATTGATCTCCCCCATAGAAATGAATGGGAAAACAGCTCTCATTCACATTGACACATACAGAGTGAATGAGTCAGGGGAAAGCACACAGGCCCCAGGCATGCCATACATCGATTTAAACAGCCCGATTGGGAGAATTGCATCATGGGAGATGCTAGAACCCCATAAGGAATGGGGGGGGGCGGGGGGGGGCTGGGGTCTATTAAGCGGGGGTCTAAAAAAAGACCGGAAGGGGACGTGTAACATATCAACGGACTCGGCCCGGCGTGGGGAGTTGCATCGCGGGTCGTACGGTGACATCACGTGACGTCACATCAAGCCACGCCCACACCATTAGCCCAAATAGGGCAAAAAACCAACGCCCTCGGAAACGGGCGTGCGATACG
The DNA here is from genome assembly GCA_039877035.1 of Silurus lanzhouensis. Classification (NCBI taxonomy): domain Eukaryota; kingdom Metazoa; phylum Chordata; class Actinopteri; order Siluriformes; family Siluridae; genus Silurus; species Silurus lanzhouensis. The sequence continues at coordinate 355,634 of JBCEWE010000243.1, read as the reverse complement.
TCAAACGCTCGGCAAGGCGGGGGGAGCTGAACCCCGGGCGAATTTCGCCTGTCACGTGACGTCATAGGCCACGCCCACCGCGCAAACCTATCGGCTTCCCGCGTCGCCAAACTTGTTCCGACCCGGACGTGTCACGCGTCGAACCGCTCGGCACGGTCCCGGGAACCTTCGGCGGAGCACTGTTTTGACGCCGCGTTTTGCCACGTGACGTCACGTGGGCGAGAACGCGCGAAAAACTAAAAACGGCAAACCTTGGGCGACACGGGCGTGCGACACCTCCGATCGCTCGACACGGTGAGGGTAGCGGGACGCCGCGTGTCGCGATGACGTCACGTGACGCCACTGGCCACGCCCCCTCGAGAAAAAAAAAACTAAAACATGCGTGCGGGTATCGAAACGCTCGTCTCTCCGAGTACGGTTGCATCAGCTTGGCACTAAAAACGACCGGCACTAAAGACGCAGGCCCGGCGTGTAGCGTTTTGCACCGGCAAGCACTACTCACATTTTCTTCAGGAAATGTCCCGTTCTAGTTTTTTTTATTCTTCTTACTTCTTCCGACCAATTTTTCGGCAATTAATGCGGGTCGTACCGTAAATCCCAGCACCACAGGCGATACCTCAAAACGTGCGGCCTGTTCGTGTGAGGTGTGCTATTACTTTTATAAGCATTCGGCCTGCCCACTTTCGATCCCGTGCCCAAAACGTGCGTTTTTTTTCCCATAGAAAATGAATGGGGAAATTTTCGGCGTGTCATATCTCGACCCCCGAGCGTCCGTCATGCACGTACGGCATATCATCTCGTACAGGGTCCGGGGCGGGTCGCAACTATATGGTCCGGGAATTCCGGAGCCCTTCGGAATTCCGGGCATTCCGTGTCAAACAGGCCCCATAGACAATGAATGGGGCAAAACGGTTAAAAATTCGCCACTCGGCTGGTGTTCGTCCGACACGCGTTTCACACATATCCACTCGTCCGAGGTGGGGGGCCGATCGCACTGATGCCACCGCACTCGTCGAATACCCCTGGCAAGGTGGCCCAAAAGGGCAAAAACACCCAAAATTTCTGGATTACAAGAGGTCTATTCCGTTTTGGTTTTTTTTAAGGCCCCCTGTTCACCCGACACGCAAATACGGCATATCCCCTCGTCCGGCCTGGCCTCCCGGACGTCCCAATATTTTTTTCGAACATTTTGACACAGGGGGTCAATCGCTAGGGGGCAAAAAGTGCCCCATTGAAAATTAATGGGGAATTACAATATCGAGCCACTGCTCGGACCTCGATCGTCCGACACGCGCATGCGGCATATCCACTCGTAGGGGATCCAGAGCCGGTCGCAACAACATGGCCCGGGAATTCCGGATCCGCTCGGAATTCCAGGAATTCCGCATCAAACAGGCCCCCATAGACAATGAATGGGGAATCCGACCCGCCACAGATCGGCTGACGTTCACCCGACACGCTCGTACGACATATCATCTCGTCCGGGAGGATGAGCTGATCACATGTCCACCCCCGGTTTGTCGAATTACACCGGCCACGACGAGCAGGGGGGCCAAATACTATCTCCCATAGAAATGAATGGGAAAACACATAGGATTCACTTACGCTGACACAAAAAAAACCCAGCCATGCCATACATCAATCTAACCAGCCCGGTGGGGGCTATTGCATTATGGGAGATGCTAGAACCCCATAATCAATAAGGGGGGGGGGGGGCCCGTTTACAAATGCAGGATGGGGACGTGTGACATATCAACGGACTCAACACAGCACAGACAGTTGCATTATTAGAACCCCATAATCAATGGGGGGGGGGGCCCAATATGCGGCGGGGTGGGGGGTTAAAAATGCAGGAAGGGGACGTGTGACATATCAACGGACTCAGCACAGCACAGACAGTTGCATTATTAGAACCCCATTATCAATGGGGGGGGGCATAAACGGGGGGGGGGGTAAAAATGCAGGAAGGGGACGTGTGACATATCAACGGACTCAGCACAGCACCGATAGTTGCGTTATGGGTACTATAGTGAGCTCACGTGATGTCACATCAAGCCACGGCCACACCATTAGCTCGAATGGGGAAAAAAACAACCGCGCTCGGACACGGGAGTGCGATATGTCAAAACGCTCAGCACGTTGGGGGGAGTTAACCCCTGGGTGATTTTTGCCCGTCACGTTACAACATAGGTCACGGCCGCCACACAAACCTATAATCTTCCAGCGTCGCTCAACCTGCTCCGCCCCGGACGTGTCACACATCAATCCGCTCGGCCCGGTCCCAGGAAATGCCGGTGGGGTGCCGTTTTGCTACCGCGTTTCGGCACCACACGTCACCTGGGCGGGAACACGTGCAAAACCACAGCCCACACAACTCAGGCGACACAGGCGTGGGACACATCTAATCACTCGGCACGGCGAAGGGAGTCGCATTATGATTACGCCGTGTGACGTCACTGGCCACGCCCACTTCACATAACAGCCCAAACCCAAGCGTGTGAGGTATCGAAACGCTCGTCTCTCCGAGCCCAACACCTCTGATCAGCACTAACAACGACACAGCCAGGGCACGGCGCGGCGCTTTGCACCCGGCAAGCACTACTCACATTTTCTTCAGGAAATGTCCCGGTCTAGTTTATACTGTAATCTCACTGCTGATGTATCTGTAGGCTCTATATGTGTTTATGTATATTTTGTATATTTCTCATATATTTTTTTAATGTATGTATTTTTATATTTCCCAGATTAATCCACTGATTCTTTTATGAAACTTCCATTTTTTGTTTTCAATGTGTACGTTATATGTTGTAGAGGCTCAAGGAATTTATGTGCACACCGGATTCTTACAACCGTTGCTATGGAAACGGGTCATACCACAATGGGACCACAATGCACCAAAGGGGGGAAGTACGTCAGGGTTATTTTAAGAGCAAAGAAGTGATTGGTATTATTTATTTGTTGTTTATAACGTGTTTTAAGCGTTTCGCTATGTAATAAACTGTATATTATTGAATATTAGGAGATTATTAAATGTGTTGGCGCCCAGCTGTAGCTCAGAGCCGATTCAGGATCAGTTTCCTCGCTTTGTTTATGGAGCTGTAGGTCACACAGGGGGGGAGGCTAATTGTTTAAGGCATCGGACTTTGGATCTGAAGGTTGTGAGTTCGAATCCCAGCTAAAACTAAGCTGCCACTTCTGGACCCCTGAGCAATGCGCTTAAGCCCAGAGCTGCTCAGTGAGACAAATGTATCACTCTGGATAAGGGTCTCACCAAATGCAATAACTGTAGATGTAAGACCTGACCCCAGACCACAGCTTTTCATGCACACACACACACACACACACACACACACACACACACACACACACACACACACGACTCATAATGACCCAGAGCACATGCATCTTCACTGTTATATCATCTAAAATCAGACTCACGCTTATAACATTTTAAATAATAAACATTTTATTTACTTTACAACTATTTAGTTTTATGTTTCTAAATAAATATATACATTTGCAGTTGCCCTGATATATCCTGTGAGTCCAGTACAAGTGATTGAAGAACATAAGATTGAAACTGTTTGCTAAATCTTAGAGCCTTCTTTTTTCTCCACAAATTGCCTACCACCTCTTTATTCCTGACCCAACCCTGGAAAGTGCTACCCTGGTGCAGAAACCCAAGATTAGAGGAAAATTCAGAATCATGTAGTCCTTGCTACTTGCCAGCATCACCAAGTTCAGGCCCTGAACGTGGAGCAAGAGCACCACAAACATGAAGGCAAATTCCACCAAAACCAGTTTGCCTAATGTAGGTTGGTGACTTTGACACCACAAGTGGATCTTGGGTATTTACAGAACCAACCAATGGAGGTCGGGATGTTGGTCTTGATCCCCAATCCCAATACAGCAGGCTACCCCAATCAAGCTGGGATGTATCACATACCAATGAGTATTCAAGGGGGAACGTACCAAGCATAGCTGGAATCAGACCTCAATTCATGCCAACTGGGTGAATTCATGCCATGCTGTACATCAGCTGCAAGTTACGTAATTTCCATGTGGTGCTTTATGCTCTGACACAGTCATCTAAATTTGTCAAACTTGCTCAAATCCTTACTCTCGCCCATTTTTCCTGCTTCTAACATTAACTTTAAAGGACGAAATGTTCACTTGCTGCCTAATAAATAAATCCACCCACTAACAGGAGCCATGATGAAGAGATCATCAGTTATTCACGTCACTGGTAATGTAATATTGGCATAATGTTATGCCTGGTCGTTGTAGATACATTTTATCCACAAATACAAGAACAGGATAAGAACTTATGATACACATGTAGAAAAAAAATCCATATGCAGTCATATACAGTACATTATACTGGTCATATATACAAAGCTCTTATAGTCATATTGATCCACAGCTCAAAAACATGTGACAGGAAATTCCCAGCGAGTGTGAGGAGCTTTATATGAGTTATCAGGATGTACCTCAGGACTCAGGTGTACCACCTGTGTGAAAGAAATAAAAAAAGATATCATGTGTTCACCATTTGTAGGGATGTTTCTTTGATCTGAATATCCGAGTAAGATGTGTTTCTAAAGTCTCTGACAGCAAGTGTGTGCTACATGCCATTGAAGAACCTGGTCTGAAGATTCAGTGCAGGTCTGTCATCAGGAGGCCTGAGGTTAAGGTTCTGTGTAAAAGGAAAATAAATAAATCTTGTGTTCATCATATTTATTGATACTTTACAGATCTAACTGTCTAAATGAGTTGTGTCTATGAAGACACCTACTGCAAGTGTGTGGTACATGTCATTGGAGGACCTGGTCTGAGGATCAAGAGATGTGTACCTCTCATGAGGACAAATCAGATGAGCTGTCTGTGTAAAAGTGAATAAATTAGTCATGTATTTATCATTCTTAGTGGGGAATGTCTCCAACTCTGAATATCTGTGAGATGTGCCTCTGAAGATACTTACTGCAAGTCTGTGGTACATGTCATTGGAAGACCTGGTCTGAGGATCAAGAGCCATGTACATGGGTAGGTGGACTGGCTGCGTGATAGAAAAGTAGGTAAAAATCATGTATGTGGTCATCATTCTTAGTTATGACTCATTTGAATGAACGTTTGACTGAATTATGTCTCTGAAGGCACTCACTGCAAATGTGTAGTATGTGTGATTGGAGGACCTGGTCTGAGAATCAAAATCTGTGTATGTGTCTTCAGATGTGCTCAGGTGAATCGACTGTGTAAAGATTATAAAGAAATGTATTAACCGCACAAAGCAAAACAAACAAAATGTAGCTCATTCCCTTTTTCCCCCGCACAGGTTATATCATAACATTCATGCAATTCAGCAAGTCGACTCAAAACGATAAAAACACAATCATATACAGGTAGTCCTCGGAAGTGGAGACCATCGTAAGTCAAAAATATCGTGGTACTATGACTGTGACAGTTTTTCCTGCTTAATGCTGATTTATTATTTAAATTGATTTATTTATTTTTTCTACCTACCAGCAGGAGGCGTACTTAGGCGCTTGGAAGACATGCTTTTAGCACTAAAATTGCTGTTTGAAAACGTTTAAAGCAGAAAAAAATACACACTGAGAAACTTTACTCCGTCGACCGCCAACGAGAGTGGGGCATCTCACGGGGCGAGAGATTCGCTCATCCCAGCTGCAAGTCCAACGTGTCCTACATCGTACGCTGCTGCCTGTTTTTTCTCAATAATTTCTCAATATTTGTACAATTTTGGCGTATCGACATCGTTAGATCGACAAGTCGTAACTCAGGGACCGTCTGTACCAACTTGATGAAAAATGCAAATAATTAACAAATCTGTGTGTCTCTAATGAACCAAGACGATTAAATAGAGGAGCACGTTCTCCGTCCTGAGCTGTAACAGTCCTGATCCTTGTCACAGACCTCGAAAACGGCCTCGGCCTCCTCACACAACAGGTCCGTCTCCACAAATGAACTTCTGCACTCACTTTTAATGAAATTCAAACAAAATATCTGTCGATGAATTTATAAATGGAGATTAAACCTCAACTTTTGTCTGCATATTTTCTCTTTAAGCCTTGTTGCTTCTGACAAGTTATCAGGAACCAAAAGAACCCCGGTTACGAAAATCCAAAGAAACCAAAGTCATCAAACCTTCAGAATTAATATCAAATCTCAATTACAGATCCTACAGCAAACTATAATTATTTTAGCATGCAATAACCAAAATGTTAACATTCTAAACTACTGCATTACCGATTATGAATTCTTTTCGCCGTTTATATGAATTGTAGAGCTCAAATCAACCCATAGTTCATGGCTCTCTATGGATCTTCTTAAAGTGCCACATTTTGTAGGAGCTAAAAGCCAGCAATCATGAGGGTTTCAGCTCACTTACCTGACCAGCATCATCTCCATTTTTTCTGTTTCTCCTAAGAATGAGCAATAATCAGAGCGTTCATATCACAGCATATTTGAAATAAGTTGGTTTAAAAATGATGCATATACTTACCTCATGCATAAAACACCAATGGTGACAAATAAACACCCACAGCATACCAGGAGTCCAAGAACTACATACAGAACTACACCTCCATCTTCTGTGTGCAGACAAATATTAGTCAGTTCTTCAGCTTTATCAATGCAACAAATCAGTATTTATTACAATAAATATATCTGATACCTTTTACAGTGAGATGCACTGCAGCTGCTTTCTGACACCCGTATTTATTCTGAGCCACACAATAAAACCATCCACTGCTGCTGGAGCTCAGCGTGAAGCTGTAAGTCTGTCCGGATCCTACAGGTGAGCTTTCATTCACTTTATACCAGATGTAGGTCTCCACAGGTGGGTTTGCATCACTGTAGCAGGTCAGAGTCACTAAACTGCCCTCCTTGATCTCACCTGAGGGACTGATGGACACTGAGACTCGCTTAGGGGGATCTGGAAAAAAACAATATCAGAAGCTTAAAGATATTTAAGTGAAAACTAGATGTTTATGATGGCAGCCTGCGGCGTGTACAATCAAACACTCACACAAAATATTTACTGTCGTTTTATCAGAATATTTAAAACCGTATCGATTGACGGCCTTGCAGCTGTAAACTCCACTGTCCACAGAGCTGATGTTGTTAATGATGTATGTTTTCCCTTTGCTTTTATATGGTTTTTCTTTATACCAGGTGTAGGTCTCCACAGGTGGGTTTGCATCACTGTAGCAGGTCAGAGTCACTGAACTGCCCTCCACTATCTCACCTGAGGGACTGATGGACACTGAGACTCTCCTAGGAGGATCTAAAAATAAGAGATTGAACAGTATACATTTATTTTTTAATCAGACTATAAAAGCCATCATTATTTCATATTTTGCTGTAAGAACACTACTTTGGAAGCGGTAGCTCAATAGTAAAGGTTTTGGGTTACTAATCTGACATTCAAGGGTTCAAGCCCCAGCACAACCAAGATGCTACTGCTTGGCCCTTGATCAAGGCCCTTAACCCACTGTGCTCCAGAGGGGCTGTATCTTGGCTGACCCTGCGCTCTGACCCCAGCGTCCTAACATCGCTAGATTGTGAAGAAAGATTTTCACTTTGCTGTAATTTATATATGACATTTAAAAAGCAACACCAGTGAATTTATTAAAAGAAGAACAGCATGATATAACTACAGTAATATATATGCACTAATATGTATGCTAATGTACGAGTGTCTTAAATGTTGAATTGTTGCACATTTATCCCAGTATTTTAGTGTTTAGTGAGTATGCAACAATGTTAGCTTGCAAGTACACATGTATGCTATTATTCAAGCATGCTAATACTGATATTTCAGTAATTATGCTATGCTAATACAAAGACTTTTAATTATTCGTCAGCGTACTGGGGTTAGGGAATGGTAAATTATGGATTGTAATGAAATATCAGTTACTCACACAGGACTTTTAGAGCGACAGCCGTAGAAGACTGGCGTCCTTGTATATTTTCAGCTGCGCATGTGTAAACTCCACCGTTCGCAGATTTGATCCTGTGGATTGTGAAGGTTTTTCCTGTTCTCATCAAGGATCCTCCTTTATACCAGGTGTAGGTCTTCACAGGTGGGTTTGCATCACTGCTGCAGGTCAGAGTCACTGAACTCCCCTCCATTATCTCACCTGAGGGACTGATGGACACTGAGACGCTTTTAGGACGATCTAGTGACAAAAATGAACACAAACTGCACATTATATAGGTTTTTTTTTTTCTTTTTCAATAAACAGAACATAACTTTTTTATGATTAACGACAGAAACAGATTCATTTCCATATAAAGCAACAGCAGTAAAATGATTGAAAAATGCCATAAATGTACAAAGAGAAACTTTTTAATTAATGATATGTTATTTTGTTTGAACAGGAACAATTGTCATGATGTAACTACGGTACTGTGTATACTAGTGTACAGGCTTGAATAAATGTTGAATGTGTTCAAATATGCAACAATGCTAGCCAGCAAATATGCTGATATGAAAGTGTTCAAATACAAAAGTATGCTAATACATATTAATGCTCATTTTTAAATATTTAAATGTGCAAGCATAAATGTATGCTAATACACAAACGTACTAATACGCAAAATTTGAGTGCGCTAGTATGCAAGTATCTTAATTGTAGTTGAAAATTTGAATATAAGCATAGGTGTATTATGATAGTATTTATTAACACACCTCTGGTTCTATTTAAACTTCTAATATATAAGAAATATACAAATATAAATATTTTAATAATCCTTTATGTTAATGAGGGTAAGGAAGTTATATAATAGACCATAGTGAACAATCACTAACTCACAAAGGACATTCAGAGAGATTGAAGAGGACTGATCTCCGTGTTCATTTTTAGCCTTGCAGGTGTGAACTCCACTGTTCTCAGATGTGATCTTGTGGATTGTGTAGGTTTTTCCTGTTCTCACAAAGGATCCTCCCTTATACCAGGTGTACATATATACAGGTGGGTTTGCATCACTGCTGCAGGTCAGAGTCACTGAACTGCCCTCCACTATATCACCAGAGGGACTGATGGACACTGAGACTCTCTTTGGAGGATCTGGATAGAGAGAGAGAGAGAGAGAGAGAGAGAGAGAGAGAGAGAGAGAGAGAGAGAGAGAGAGAGAGAAAACATGGAATATCTATTGCTAACCTGCTTAATCAAAAAACCTTTATTATTTTGATTAAGCAGGTTACCTATTGAAGGGTAGAGCGAGTTGGGCCCTGCAAAAGGGGAAGGAACAGAGAGCCATAAATTGGAGAATGAAGTCATTGATACACATGAATTTAAGTAGTAAATTGTCAGCATAAAGGCTCATGTTCATCCAGTAATACAGGGAAGTAGAGAGAACAGTGGACTGAGTCAAAGTTATTTTGCTTGCAAATTGTTTACCTACTGCATATTTGCCAGCAAGTAGATGTGCAATTAAGTGAAGAAATTGCTTATGTTTATAGTGTTTCACCTCATTGTGAATAGAAAACATTTTGTGTATGGAGGACAGAGTGGGAAGACGTGGCTGGTATGGATCACACACCTGTAGAGAATTTTCTTATCAGCCTGTAATTAATGTCAAACTGAAACTCGTCTTTAGTGTTGAAGTGCCATTGTGATGCCTCGTAGTGGATGTTTGTGGTTAATCTATTACCCTTTACTCATACAGGCTAAATGTAGGACCATGTTCTTTAGTTAACCCTCTAATGCTAATGCTAGCTCCGACAAAGTGTTTTATTAAGTTTATTTTTCTTTTATCTTGGATGGACAATTTGGAACAAGTGTTGATTGACATGTTATTTGCTCTACATCTTAAACTTGAGGCATTTCTCTATACATCATCATAATTCTAAAGTGTTTGCCTCGATCCTTGCTTCCTCACATCGCTCGTGTTTCCGAGATACTGATCCCTGCCTCTGTGCTCTGAGTCTAAAGACAGATCAAGAGGCTCTTTATCTTTAGCCTCTAACTCTCTGGTCCAGAAAACTGTCTGAACTTCAAAATCAACTGGATTTGTGTCACTGCAGTCTAGGATCACTGTAGATCCCTTTAGAGCACGAATGTATTTTGTCGTGTAATACACACCGCACAGCTGCTGGGGGACGACAACTCCTGCAACACAGAAAAAGAGCAATGTGTTGAAACCTGGATGCATCAGAATGTAAAATTATTTCCACATCTAGCCACCTTTAACAATTTCTTTTTTAAGACTGCATGAAAGCAACAATGGTCATGCAGTACAGCATTTTGTGGTGGGGACTTAACAAGAAAATTTTTTATATTCCCTCAACCATCAGCTGCTCAGTTGTAAGTCTTGCTGGATAACAGCGTCTTCCAAATAATGTAAATATATGAAAAGTAAAATGTTACACATTTGTAAATGACTCACCTGAAACCATTAAGAGAAACAGCAGAGTCAGTCTGAGTGACATCATCAATTCTGCCTGTATAATTATAACAAAGGAAAAAAACTGTACAGATTTAATAGAAAACAATGTTCAGGTCTTCTTTTTAATGTAAATATAACTGGATATACTGATATTATTTAGAGGTGGGGATCAGAACAAATGATTCCCAATTAAAAAGTTATTCTTCTTGTTCTTTCGGCTGCTCCCATTAGGGGGCGCCACAGCGGATCATCCGTCTCCATACCCCCCTGTCCTCTACATCTGCTTCTTTCAAAACAACTACCTGCATGTCTTCCCTCACCACATCCATAAACCTCCTCATTTGTCTTCCTCTTTTCCTCCTTCCTGGTAGCTCCATCCTCAGCATTCTCCTACTGATATACCCCATGTCCCTCCTCTGCACATGTCCAAACCATCTCAATCTCACCTCCCTCACCTTGTCTCCAAAACGTCCTACATGCGCTGTCCCTCTAATAAAGTTGTCCATTGTCTTCACTCCCAACAAAAACCTCAACATCTTCAGCTCTGCTACCTCCACCTCCTGTCTTTTACTCAATGCCACTGTCTCTAAACCACACAACATCTCAGGTCTCACCACAGTCCTATAAACTCTCACAGATACTCTTCTATCACAAATCACTCTTGCTATCACTCTTCTCCACCCACTCCACCCTGCCTGCACTCTTTTCTTCACTTTGCATTGTTGACCCCAGGTACCTGAACTCCTCCACCTACTCCACCTCTTCTCCCTGCAACCGCACCCCTCCACTGCCCTCCCTCTCATTCACACACATGTACTCTGTCTTATTACACACACTTATACTGTGTGCACCTTCCTCCACTCTTATATGTCACCCTATGATCCTACTTCTTTTTAAAATAAGTGTTCACCACTGCCCTTTCCGAACTTTTAGGAAAATCTACCACCGTCTGCCCTTCCACATTCCTCTCCTTAAGGCCATACCTACCATCACCTCCTCATCACCTCTGTTCCCTTCACCTACATGCCCATTAAAATCTGCCCCATCACTAATCTTTCATTCCTAGGTACACCTTCTACCACTTCATCTAATTCACTCCAGAATCTTTCCTTCTCCTCCATCTCACAGCCAACTTGTGGAGCATAGGCACTGATGACATTTATCATCATCCCTTCAACTTCCAGCTTCACGATCATCACCCTATCAGAAACTCTCTTCACCTCCACTACACTCTTACTGTACTCTTCCTTCAGAATCACCCCTACACCATTTCTCTTTCCATCCACACCATGATAAAACAGTTTAAACATCTCCAATGTTCCTGGCCTTACTCCCTTTCCACTTGGTCTCCTGAACACACAGCATATCTACCTTTCTCCTCTCCATCATATCAGCTATCTCTCTCCCTTTACCAGTCATAGTACCGACATTTAAAGTACCAACCCGAACCTCCACTCTCCTACACTGCTCCTTTCCCTGCTTCACTCAGTTCTCTTTCGGCCAACAAAATGTAAAAAAAAAAAAGTTTTTATTATTATTTTTAAATTATCCCAACTAATTAAATAATTGTAAAAAATATTCCAATTTAATTTTTTTTTTATTCTGTTTGATCTACATTTATCTACAGTGTTTGCTATACAGTGTTTAATGTGCAGATGTTTGAGAAAAGAAAAAGGACACAAAAAATACATATAACATTATAAAATACATACAATCAATTAGATTTTTTTAATATCAAACAAATGGATTAAGACGATTTGTTAAATAGAAATGACAAAAAATATAATATAATAAAATGATTTACCCTATATTTATTAAATTCAAACAGAATTAATGACTAAAACATGTCCTGACCTCATTAAGAGATGTTCATCTCCTGCATCCAAAAGGAGAAAACCAGAAATACCAGGAGCAGCTTTGAGGGTTGAAACTGTGAAAATCAACAGGGTAAAATGTGCTGTTGTTTAATGTCCACACAGACTGTTATGGTTCTTCCTCTTCCTCCTTCTTAGTCCTTCCTTCTGTTATATATTATACAGTGCATGCACTACAATTTTTACCCTCTTATTTATTTATTTATTTATTAGATGCAAAAATTTTCAAGTGGAAAATCAGACCAACTAAAACTAGAGTATTTTGAATTGTATCTAATTTTCTGAAATATTATTATTATTTTTTTTATCTGTGTAACATTTAATTATTAATGTGAGTATTTTACTGCTTAACCTTATTGGTCCCATGATTGGCACTGATGTGTCTCTAGTATGTGTGAATTATTTTCATTGATTCATTTATGATCCAGACAACAATTTTTTATTGTTATACACATCATTTGTTGTATTTGTTGTATATATTTGTTGTATGTTGTATAGGATCCTCCTACTGTGGAAATGGGTCATTCCACTATAACACAGTATTTGGGGGAGCACGGCGTGGTGCTGCGAAAAGGTGATGGGTGATATTTCATTACTGTCTGTAACAAGTCTGTCAAACATTTTCAACACATTATTCTATTAACTATATTTATACATTATTCATATTATTGGTATAATGAGTATTGGAGGCCCTGCGGGAAGTGTTAAAGCTTGTTGATGACTCAACTTTGGTTTCCTCTTCTTTTTATAGAGATGGTGGTCAGAGCGTCTGACCACAGACTACTGCCCTTCACACACACATACACACACACACACACACACACACACACACACACACACACACACACACACACACACACACACACGGTTCATAATGACCAAATATGATAAACATGGACAACAAGTGAAAAAACATTTAACTTTTATTCACAATGCTCGTTATACATATGCATCATAGTGAAATATTCTAAATTGGTTCATTTCTGAATTGTTGAATTATAGAATTCGAACACTTGCTAACTCTAATATTGGTGTTGCTCAGCTCACTGCAGATGATGTCATTTCCTTCAAGTTACACTATATTTCCAAACGTATTGGGTCACCTGACATTTCCTGCTCTATGTGATTCTTTTTTACCACAAAGCTGGAGGCACACAATTGTGTAGGACGTCTTTAGATTGCGCTATAATAACATTTTGCATTCACTTGAACTTGGAAACCCAAACCTGCTCCAGCATGGCGATGCCCCTGTGCACAAAGTGAGTTTATTAAAGATCTGGCCTACATGCTTTGGAAAGAAGATCTTGCTGCTATAAAGCTCTGATCTCATCCCTACTAAACACCATTGGGATGAATGTGAATGATGACTGCCTAGGACTCTTCACCTACATCAGTACCTGCCTTTAGAAATATCCTTGTGGCTGATGAACACAAATACCCATAAGCACACTCCAAAATCTAGTGGAACATCTTCCCAGAAGAGTGAAGAGAACTATAAGAGTGAATTGGGACTAAATGTGGAATGCGATGCTCAAAAATCACATACCGTAATTATGACCAGGTGACCCAATACTTTTGGAAATATAGTGTATTTTTAAGATAGCGTTGGTCTGCTCAGTGTAAAACAATCCATTATTAACAAAATCTATACCAGGGCCCAACTTTAACAATGATTTAGGAACTGTTCACAGGAGGAGTTTAGTTGTTTTGAAGTTACTACACAGAGACAGAGACGAGGACTGGAGATCTCCACATATCTGAAGCCTTACGCAAAGAGATTCTCACCAGAACCCATGCTCTGCTCCTTTAAGCCTCCCCCAATGAGCCCAAGTCTGGCACAGCTCACTTGCACCTGTATTCAATCGCATCGATCTCACAGCTACATATTTGGTGGCTATTATAAATAAATTGTCGCATGTTATTCAATGCTATTGGTATATTAGTACTGTACCTCTTTCTACACCACAGCATTATAAAGCATATATACAGCATTATAACTCATAATAAATATTAAATAAATAATACTGGAGTTTCTACAAGATACTTACATTTATTATCTCAAAAAATGCAGTTTAATTAAAATACAATGTTTGTGTAGCAGGTAAAATACAGATAAATTGTATGAAATAATATAATGCAAACAGGACAAGGGCAAATCGCATACATAATCGCATACTTTTTTTAGAAAAGTAAAGCTCTCATGTTTTCTTTTATCCACAATTTGAAGTATTCCAGCTCCAGTCATCATTCTTTCTTAATTTCTTTTTCTCTCTGGACATGGTATCAATGTTGATCTTACTGTTAGTGAATGAAATCACAATAAAGGGTGGTGCCATTCGTACAACAAACCCTGAAATCTCAAGGTAGCACATGTTGTTGTTTTTTTTTGGAGTTAGCATAACAGTAGAATATGCGCATTACATCACTGTAGCATTAAATGCTTTATCCAGTGATTGCATAATCATGAGGCATGAACTGAGAATCCAGAGCCTTTACTGATGTTCTTACTGCGTGACTCCATCTCGGAAGGCTGCGGAAAGATTCAAGTTGAGTCATTCTCGAAAAAAAAAAACGCTCACCAGATTCGAAGAAGTGTTGAAGTATTTTTCACATGACAACAATATCATACTAACCTTACATCACTGTAGCCTTATATGCCATATCCAAAGTGATCAATAAATGAAAGCACTCACGTTTAAAACTTCATAATCAGGAGAGATGGACTGAGAATCCAAAGCTGTGAGGGGGTCATCAAGATGATTCTGAGGAACAATCTGGGTGGAAGAAAGAAAAAATCAATCATGTGATTCTTTCCAGACCTGAATGTCTGGGTGAGATGTATCTGTGAAGACACTTACTGCAATTGTGTGGTATACATCATTGGTGGATCTGGTCTGAAGATTAAGGGCTGTGTACGTGTCATCACTATGAATTGGTTGAATCACCTGTGTGAAGATTAAATAGGAAAAAAAAGTGTTGCTTTTGTGTTTTCCCTATCTCTTTTCTTTTTCTCTGTTGTGCTTTGCTGTCTCTTGTGCTTATGTGTTACTGTGGGTGGAGCCCTGAGAAGATGCATCGTTGTTTATAAGCAGCACCGTGAATCCCTTGTATCAGACCTTTTAGCTCTTCTTGCCCATTGCTCTTGGTTTGTTAGCCTTGTTTAGCCGATTGCTGTTTCTTTTGCTGATGCTAGCTCACTTGGTTTTGGAACAAGTAAGGTTGTGTGTGCACCTACATTTTACCACATATGTGTTGTCAATTGTTAGTGTAACCCACTTACTAGCTAGGTTTCTTTTATTGAACATATGTGCATTTAAAGAGTTATAGTCATAATTATTTAAAAGCTCATTTTAAATAACTGCACTATTCAGATAATTGGTGTCTGAAGAGGTTTGTTTTATTATCAAGTTTAAGTATTCTATGCATTAGACTGCGTTGTGTTTAAAGAGATAAACATTTATTATGTAAACTGAAAATGAGTGTGTATCCCTTTAACTCGTCACTGGCGGCGAAAGAGTTAGGAAACCCCTGGTATTCACTCAAGTTTGGTTTAAATGCACCTGGAAGACATGTGCTGGTTACTACCTAGTTTTATCTTTTCTGTGATTGGATGTTTATTATTTCATTCCCACCCATGCATATCAGAGAGTAATATGATTGGTGGTTAATGAGTCAATTAAGGAGGAAAAAAAAAAGAGACGAGACAGGTTTGAGAGAGTTCGGGAGCAGAATCGCTCGGGCTGGAAAACCAGTAAAATAACCGCTAAACGCGTGTTATATTGGTTTGGGTTTTTCTTTGTAAAAGTTTTGTTTGTTTGTTTATGCATAAAAGTTGACCCAGGAGATGTGTTAACGGACTGGTTTTGTCTTATCAACTGTTGGTGAGACCCTTTTTTTTTCCGTGCCTTGGAGTAGAAACCGCCCGTTGTGTTGATACGGAGGGCGTCTACGTAACGTTACCGGACTGATATACGGCATTTTGCGTATTAAAGTGGCGTTGCGCTATTTAATACTTTGAGTTGGACATTTCGAGAGATCAGTTTGAGTTCAGGTTGTGATCGGGCGAGTGAAAAGCGCTCAACACGTGCATTCATCAAGACTGTTCGGTTTGCCTTGGATCGCGGGAAACGTAGCACTATTCGCCGAGGATCGTGTGCGAGGTCTCCGCTTAGACTGTGAGTGATCACCGGAGCTCAGGTACATGTTATTAGTTTTGTTTTGGCTCATTTGAGTGAAGAGGCCAGTTTAAATTTTCAAAGGCCACAACGCACACCAGCAACGACACAGGCCTGCACCAGGGGGAGTGAGTGAGTGAGTGTTTGCTTGTGTGAGTGGGCCCACTACTATTTTGTGTTGAGATTTATTTTGTTGGTGTGATGTGTTTGATTTAGAATTGCAGTTGCACTGTTACAGAAATAGTTAACAGTAAGAGTGTTTAAGGATTTTCCTTTGAGTGCATATAATAATTGCTGTTTTTTTGTGTATTACATTTTTACTTTTTACGTTGTTTATTTAGTAAGGGATTGGACAGTAATTTTTGTTATAATACCTATTGACTTGTTATTCATACCTATATGTTATTATTCATATGCCAAATTGATTACTTAAATTTATAAATATATATATTATAATACATATCTCCATATATTCTATATAGCAAAAAAGAAATAAATACACAACTGTTTCTTTTACGAATGGTTCTTTATCATTTTTTTGCAGAGTTTAGGTATCAGAGTGTCTTAATTTTTAATGGTCGAGAGACCCCCAGTTATTGAACCCGTCGCCCCACCCTAAAGAGCTTAGACTTGACACAACTAAGTAGGGCAGGGGGCGCTACATTAGCATAGTGCAGTCAGATATTTTTGTTTGGTATTAAGGTTAGCGACTTTTTTTGCTATGTTTATTTCTGTGGTACTGTCCAAGATTTCCTGCCTCTACGAGTCTAGTTTCCCTGTCACCGATTGCCCTGTGTTTTTACCTGCCGATGTCGATGTTGTTCTTGTATATAAAACTTTTAAAAGCAATAACCATCACTCTAACCTCCTGCCCTGCTTTATATGCACCACCGTTTCTGTCCAAACAATCGACAGTTATAAATTGTTCTGGTTCCTGCCCTCCCTATAGGCCTGCAACATTTGTGAGCAAAAGAGCCATTTTGGACCCTCCCCACAAAATATAATTTGCCTGTAGCTGCAAAACATATTAGACCCTACAAGAAATATAATCCAATTTGTTTCATGCAGATGTAAGATAGTTAATATAGACAGTTTCACCACTAGGCGGCACTAGTGTGATTTAGAGGCAAATTGTCTATAGTCTGAGAATAGATGCTCTGATGTTTGAACTAAACATTCTTTCATATATTGTCCGTCTGTGAACGCCTTTCTACAAAGCTAGCAAGTGTTGTTAAGTTTGGACTGAATAATTGTATATTTCCAGCAGCAGACCTGGAATGGTTCTTTTCCCGTTTATCTCCAGCGTGGTACATCTCAGCAAATGCTGTGTGCTTTGGAAATGTCATTCGACGTTTCTTTTGTTTTGTTGTTTGCCAATTTCTCACCACAAATCAAACAAGCTAAGGCTAACATCTTTAGCAGTGAAAGCGAATAATCCAGTCCATGTAGAGCTCTGTATTTACCTGACATTTTCCTTTTTGTAGATCAATCTATAGTTAGCTTGTGTGTACAGGGGTCTGGATCTCAGTATGAGCTACTGTTTGATTGATAAAAACGTTCTTTCGGCTTCTCCCATTAGGGGGCGCCACAGCGGATCACGCGCATGTTTGATTTGGCACATGTTTTTACGCTGGGTGCCCTTCCTAACGCAACCCTCCCCATTTATCCGGGCT
The DNA here is from genome assembly GCA_039877035.1 of Silurus lanzhouensis. NCBI lineage: Eukaryota > Metazoa > Chordata > Actinopteri > Siluriformes > Siluridae > Silurus > Silurus lanzhouensis. The sequence continues at coordinate 337,502 of JBCEWE010000243.1, read as the reverse complement.
TGGGACCGGCACTAAGAGTGGCTGGGGTTGGTTCCCTGACCAGGGATGGAACCCGGGCCGCAGCGGTGAGAGCGCCGCATCCTAACCACTAGACCACCAGGGACAGTTGTGGGAAAAAGCCAGTAAGTGATGACAAAATATAAAAAAATATTTTTAGGGTCAGATCTGTTTTCTTGAACATTAAAATAAAGGTTGTTCTCTTTGAAACATTGTGCAATGTGTAACAAAAAATCCAGAGCCGTGGGTTGCCAACCCTTGCACTGGGTCCTTGGCTTCTGTGAGAATGTAAATTACCAGTTTTGTCCCAGTAAAGAAGTTGTTTCTAAGACCAGTATTTGTTACATGGCCTATGTTTAGCAATTAAATGTTAAAAAGCTAAAAGGTTTTGGGACTAGACTCTGGTGTTTCCTAACGCTTAGTCAAAATACTATCAAATCAGTATATCACACTCTGTTCTGTTACAGATGCACTTACCGGACTGGACCTATCCTCAGCCGAACCTCTTCTTCCCTTTCTAATAAAAACGAACAATAATCAGGGTGTTTATATCGCAGATATTTTGTGCAAATTGATGAAAAATACAAATGCTCACCTCACAAATGTGCATCCGCATCCGACCACAACTCCAACAATAACTATATATAGAACTCCACTTTGTCTCGCTGTGTGAAAACAAATATTATTCAGGTATAACTTTTACTGACGCTACAAATTGTTACAATAATCATATGTAATTCAAGGTTCAAGATTAGTCGAAAAACGTAGTTGTCTGCAGAATACAACTTGAAAACCCGATCGGCCACTCAGAAATTTAAATAAAAATAAAAGGTATAAAGTATAAAATCTTTTTTTTTTTTAATGAGAGGGAAAAAAAAGAGTAAGAGAAAAGAGTAAGAGAAAATCTGAGAAAATATATCATAGACCGATGAGGTGGTATCTAACAAAAAGTGCAAAACTATTTAGATGTGCAAAAGGAAGTACAAAGTGTAACATGTGATGGAGGTAAACGGAATAAAAACAGTAGCAATGATTATGACAGTGTAAGTTGCATTGTGCAGATGCAGAATATGGGACGGTTCAGATCCACATGCTCACATTCAGATGTCTGCGGAAGCACTTGCCTGATGGCAGCAGACTGAACAGACAGTTACTTGGGTGATTTTGGTCCTTGATTTTAACAGCCATGTTTCTGCATCGACTGTTGTATATTTCCTGCACAGAGGGTAAAGCAGACACTGAGGTCTGAAGGGCTTTACAGTCCTGTTTGGAGCAATTGCTGTACCAAACTGAGCTGTGCTGAGCCAGAATATCTATAATCTATAGCTCCAGTATAGAAGGTTTCCAGGATTACTGGGGAAACCTTGTATTTCCTCAGCTGCCGAAGCTGATACATGTCTGGCTTTAGTTTTTTGTGTGTGAGCAGACCATGTCAGGTTCATAGAGATGTGTACTCCAAGATATTTAAAACTGCTCACCCTTGCCACAGGGGTCCCAGGACACAGCCTTGAGGGGCTCCTACTCTCAGGGTGATGGAGTTGAAGGTGAACTGGCCTACTCTCACTACCTGAAGTCTGTCTGTGAGGAAGTTGTGGACCCAGTCGCGAAAGGTGGCATTCAGTCCAAGGTCCTTGAGTTTGGGGATCAAATTGTGGAGAACTATGGAAGGCTGAGCTTTAGTCAAAGTAGCTTCACATTATTCCCCTTTATTGCTGTTGATGTGCGTGAGAGAGGAGTGCAGGATGTTAGAAATGGCATCCCCAATAGACCAATTTGGACAAACTAAAGAGGAGCTGTGATAACAGGAATGGAGGAGCAGATGATGTATTTATAAGACTTTCAAAAATCTTTTAGACCAGTGAGATGATGGCAGTGGGGCAATCGTCATTCAGGCAGGTGGGGTTGTTATTTTTTGGCACGGGGATAATTACAGATTTTTAAAAACCAAAAGGGGTCCACATATGTTGCAAGTGATTATTTTAAGATGGATGTAAACAAACCAGCAAGCTGATTGGTACAGGATCTCCGAACTTGACCCAGAATAACATAAGTGCCAGCTGCTTTCCTGAAGTTTACTGACTTACACATGTACAATAATGTTAATGCGAATGATCAAATATGCGATTATGAACGTATCCTATGTGCAAGTATGTGAGTCTGTCTGCTTGCTGTATATTCCGCAAGTCAGTCCTTTATTAAGTATTCAAGCACTTAATCAGCGGAGGATTTGAATGCACCAGTGGTGAGCTGTCAGTGGCGGCGAGGCCTTCAGAATCTTTAGTTTTATAAGTGAGTAAATGAATAAATCTGTACTCACGTTGGACATCGAGACTGACTGCAGAGGAGTAATAACTTTGTCCCTGTACACCACACTGGTAGTCACCTGCATCACTTTGTCTCACTGATGGCAGATGTAGCGAGTTAGAGGATGACACAGAGGATAAAGGAATTCCATTTTTGTACCAGATTACTGTCGGGGTCTCAGTCAGACTGCAAATGGTGGGTATACATTGGACAGTGACATTATCTCCCTCAACCACACTACCAGAAATCATCTTCACATAAAGCTCTGTGAATGAGAAAAAAAGAGGTGAAGCATGCAGTTAGCGATACAAGATACTAGAGAGAAATGAAATATCAGATAACTACTTTATTGGTGGTCTTTTTTTCTTTTGTATTCATAGACTGTGATGTATATACTTGTATTATGTCTATCCTTTTTATGTATTTGCACATTTCTCTGCTGCTGTAACACAGAAATTTCCCCACTGTGGGACGAATAAAGGTGTAGCTTATCTTATTTTCTTAAAACCTAATTTTTCATCTCAGGAACATTGCAAGACTCTGCCCCATGTTATCTTTTTCGGTTGCTGCGTTTTTTCATGCCTGGATTATTGTTATGCTTTGCTTGTTGGGGCTCCGAAATCTACTGTACATTAAATAATTTGTATTTATTTATTTATTTATTTATTTTTTCATCTTTATTTTAATTTTTTTTTAATGCTTGGAAAGCGCTTAGAGATGCTACTTTTAAAGGCACAAAAAAAAAGAAAGATTATTCTTATCTTAACTTGTTCAATAATGCACATTTTTACAGCTGTGGGTGTGTAATTTTTATTTCTACATAACGTCATCGAAGTGGCAAATAACATTAGGCTTTCACTAAAGAAACGCTCTACATCTAGATTTCTGTAAGGCTGTTACGTGAAATGGTCTAGTGCAGAAATGAGTGATTAATGATGCCATTGTGGAAAATTGCCACGTCAGCATCTGGAAGCAGCTCTGCAGGGGAGACCACCACGACAACACTGCTGACAACCGGCTCACGTGGCAACAAAATCATTGATGCATGTGGGAAGCAAAGACTAGACCACCCAGTCTGATCCCCCAACGACAGAAAGGAGTCAGAACACACGTAAATATGATGCTGCGTAGCTGCAGAGTGGCCCGAAAAGACCCATGCTGACAAACACACAACTATAAAGCTCCTACAATGAGCATGTTGCATCACAACTTCACCATTTGCCTGATTGGTGTACATAATTTTTACCTGGACGGACTATGGGAAAACCAGGATTAAGGTAAAGTTTAGACATTGGAGAACTTGGATCCACCTACCTAAACATTGCAGACTAAGTTACCGCCCATCATGCCGACGATATTCTTTAAACAGAAACAGTGCTCGCTCCAGGATTGTGTCTAAACCTTTCTTATTAATGTGTTACTGATGCCTAAATAACTCTTTCTGAAGCTTTTCTTTAACTCTTTATAAAAAGGGCCATTACTTAAAGCTTTTAAACACTTTGCACACTAGCGACCTCTTGTGTTCGGAATCCACTGGTACCACATCATAGCGGTTAATAAATCTCCGTGATTCATTTCCATATAGAATAAATGCATCAACTGACAGTATAAAATGTCATCCAAGAAGAAAAAAAAAACTATATATAAAAAAATCATGTGAGACCTCTTCATGGTCTTCATGGTAAAGACTCATCAATAGGAATTTTACTTTTAAATTCTAATATTTTATACAGTATATTTAGCTTTTGACCCCTCTGGATCAAAAGCTAAATATAGCCCCTCTGGAACCCCTCTGGAACAAACAAAAGTCCTTTGTTTGTTTTAATGTGATAAAGGTACAGTGCTACTAATTCAGCTGATTACCCGTGACAGACAGTCGAACTCCATTTGGACCTAGAAAGTTGTATGTGCCCTGGTCCTGCACTCTCACATCACTCAGGGTGAGACTGCAGTCAGACGAGTTTCTGAGATACCGCACCCTGCCACTGTAGTTTGAGTCTAAAGACAGATCAGGAGGTTTTTTATCTGTAAACAGCTCTTTGGTCCAGAATGCGCTCTGAACCGTGGAACTATCTGGATAGGAATATCTGCATCCCAGAGTCACTGTAGAACCTTTTAGAGCACAGATGTGGTGTGATGTGTAATTCACAACCCACGGTTCGACTCCTGCAAACACACAGAAGCAGAAATGTGCTGATACCGGATGTGTTGCTCTCAGGTACTTTCTGTACCAGAGAGTGAGATCATTTCTACGTCTAATTCCTTTGCATTACGTATTTTTATAGACAGCAAGATGAACATCACACACACACACACAAACAGAAGTTTATGAATCAGACATGCATGCATTTGTGAGAAACATTGCATAAACTCTCCACTAAACAAATCTGAGCTCATTCTTAATACAAATCCCACATTGAGAAGCTCCATAGGTCATACAGTATAAAAGGGGTAAGAGAGAGAGAGAGAGAGAGAGAGATCATCACAAAGGAAAAAACACAGAAGTGATGAATCTGAACAAACACACATTTTATAAAGATTAAACATACATATTTTATGTATGTATTTATGTGTGTATATTTAGATCCACTATATTGCAAAAGGTTTGCGGAAGCATGATCTTTCCTGCTCTATGTGGTTCTTCTCCAAACTGTTACCACAAAGCTGAAGGAACTCGATTGTACAGAACGTATTTGGATGCAGTATAATACAATTTTGCGTTCACTCGAATTTTATTTGACCTTTATATATGTATGATAAGTAAAACAGTGTTGACTTATAAATTATATAAATAACTCACCTGAAAATATGAGAAAAAACAGCAGAAGAAGAAGAGGAGTCAGGCTGAGTGACATCATCAATCCTGTCTGCATAATTATCACAGAGGAAAGAACTCTGTTCAGTTTTATCGCAAAAAATATATTCAGTTGTCATTTTTATTGAATATGAATTTCATCTCATTTGGCTGATTTGAAGTGAATCGAGTTTGGATTCGATTCGTTTGAGTCACACATCCAAACACCGAGTATAGTAAACGTACAGTACCCACACACATATTTATATATCAATGATGTTATGATTACATTCTCTGCTTTCTTATATAAAAGCAAGACATTAATAACAGATCAGAAAAAAAAAAAACTTTCAACTTTTTCAAATCCAAAAAAAATCTAAATTTTGAAAATAGATATTAGCGATGCAAAAGCTTTTTTAGGAGATCAAAACTGTGAATTTGATCATAAAATCTAACATAAGCTACTAAAACATGTCCTGACCTCATTAAGAGATGTTCATCTACTACATCCAGATGGAGAAAACCAGAAATACCAGGAGAAGCTCTGAGGGTTGAGACTGTGAAACTCGTTCAATGTGGTGCTGCTGTTTAATGTCCACACAGACTGGCACGGTTCTTCCTCTTCCTCCTTCTTAGTCCTTCCTTCCTCTGTATGTTACACAACACACACACACACACACACACACACACACATTTTCTTATTGGACTTTTTCCTGTAAATTCTAGTTTTTTTTGTTTTATGTATATAAGTTGTGTACCCTTTTTTTTTTTAAAGTTGATGCTGATATGTGTATTTATATATATACAGTGTGTGTGTGTGTGTGTGTGTGTGTGTGTGTGTGTGTGTGTTGGCTTGTGCTATTTATGTGTCACTACTGAAAAGGGTCATTCTCTGGTTATTAAAGATAAGAAGGAAGTTACGCCGTCTGTATTGATGCTATTTTAAAAACGAAGCGATGATGACTGACATTTCGTTGTTCTCCGTAACATCTCCTTATTTAATACATTTGAGATGATTTGCGTTTCAGGAGATTATTCATTGTGTTGAACTGGAACTCAGTGCCGCTTCACGATCCGTTTCTCCTGTTTTATCGATGGGGACAAAAACCGACCCCAGAACAGCGCCCTCTTTCTCTACTTGCACACGGTACACGTGTTTGATTGTATCAATGGGATTCAGGAATCTAACCTTCTCTCACTCTCAGATAGTTAAGGTGATCTACAGTCTGACATGCCCTGGTATCGGTTTAATATCAGGCGGTTCGTTGGTCATGATATGGCGATTGAAGTAAATTTACAGTACCAAGAGTTTGAGTGTAGATATGATTGAACTTTTCATGATTCTGATTAACAATATGAGAACACAACATCTGTATTTTGATGATTCGAATATTCATGTGTAAAACAAACAACTAAACCAATTCATTCCTAAATGGGGAAACCCTAAGTGCACAAACTTGTGTTTAAAGGAGAAGGATTGAAATGGGGTCACCAGAAATACAACAGAAAAGAAAAGAGGAAGAAATCTGAGATAGAACTTCATCAACCCACAAGCAACAAGTGGGCAGGACATGTTACTCATCTTCCCTTTATTACTATTATTACAATTACATCTTCCCTTTAATACTTTTAACCTTTATAAAGTAGGAGGAGAAGAAGGAGAAAGAGGATACGGTCACTCAGTGTTTTTGGCTCTGGGATATTGACTGGAAAGTCATTTCTTTTGTCAGTTGTATTGATTATATCATCAGCCAAATGAGCAAAAATGTCCATCTTTTTTATTTCTTCAATTGTTTGTATAAACTACCAGCAGTGTTTTGTAGAAGGCGACACTTGGACAACTGGTACAGTTATATTGACGGACACCAACATACAGTTTGTTCCCTTAAAACAGTATTTTATTCTTTCAGCAATTTAACACAAACGCACATTTGCAACACACATCAGCTAATCCTGGTATACTTTTCAGGTACCCAAGACGTCTGCACAGCACTTTTACTCCAAGGTTTTGGATCCAAAATTATGGAATACGTTTTTACTGAAAGTGTAATACAATAATTCTGTAAGAAATATCTCATTATTTGGCAAAAGCACATTAAAACCTACAAAGCGCTGTGGAAAAAACTACACATAGTCAGAATTTGGTGTGACGATCCTTTGGCTTTTAAAAATGCAGTATTACTGTCAAGGATACTTTGCTCAAGTGCAAATTGTATGAGGTAATTGGCTTTTCTTTTAAGAAACCCTCTGTTTCTGGGCTTTTTCTTACACTAACCTCTGTTTTTGCAGCTAAAGCTCGATCTAATTACACTGCGATATCAACACGCTCATTTTCACAAATGTAAATGTGAATCAACTTCACTGCAGCATCTGGTTAAAGTTACACTTCGTTATAACTAAACCATATTGAGTTTAAATAAACACTTAAAAAAAAAAAACACTTTGAATGCAAAATGTGAAACGCAGAACAGTTCCCTGAAAAATCCCTGCACACGGCGGGTAATTTCAAGTTTCAGGGAATTACAAACTCAGCGCAGTCGCATATTATATATTGTTCACGAACGCAAAGCTCTTCAAAGACTGAGATCGGTATCGATGCAGAGTTCTTTGCATTAATCTTTCTCTCTCTCTCTCTCTCTCTCTCTCTCCCTCTCTCTCTCGCTCTCATTCTCCAGGTATCCATGGTGATGATCTCATTGTTGATTTCTTGGAGTCTAGAAAATAAAATTGTGATGAATGTAAAAATATGTCATTTGGAAACCGGAGGATTGATGCATGAGAATGGTAAAAGAAAGCACTCACTGTTAGATTGGAATAATCACAAGAGATGAATCGAGGATCCAGAGATATGTACGGACCATCGGGAGGAGTCGAGTGAGAGTTCTGTATGAAGTCAAATAATACGTTCATATTAGAATCTTCATATGCGATCAAATGAAATCGATAGAATGCAAAAAGCTGTGAATATCTCCATTTCTAAAATAAAGTCTCAAGCATTGGAGATGTAGATGACCTGCTTCTGAAACTGCACAGATTCATGGTTATAAAACTGGAGTTTTTCAGTTCTACCACATTGGTACCACTCTGCATCTGGACCTCTTCGTATGCCAAGTCACAATGCAGTAACAATGCAAATGGCACAGTTATCATGGCCTACAAACATGATTGCAATAGACTGCACATCTCACGTATGCCGATCAGGCACAACAATATGACCAACTGCCTAATATTGTGTTGCTCCCCTTTTGCTGACCCGTCAATCATCAACAGCATGACCTATGGTTATCACCCCCAGGTGATTCTGAAACAAATCGATGAGGTCACCTTCATGCTAGTGTTTCTGTGGCACTGGCACATTGCTGCCTTGTTCTATGTTTTATGCCTGAAATCTGTTGTACCAGGCCCATTCTGTACAAGTGGACACTGAAAGAACACTGGAGAACTTTGTTGAATGGGAGGGGTTCGGAATTGAGGAGCAGTGTTGGATACACAATAATAACACGTTTTGACACCCAGAATGTCTGGGACCTCCATCCAGAGGGAGCAGGGATCCTGAAGTGCACCGTTTTGCACAATTTCACAACAGTCACTGCCTATTATGGTTGCAATGGATGAGCTTCCCACACTTAACATGTTGCATTGTTTCCAGTCTTTTTACAATTATCTCATTTATACAACTGAGCAGTTGAGGGTTAAGGACCTTGCTCAAGGGCCCAACAGTGACAACTTGGTGGTGCTGGGATTTGAACTCACGACCTTCCGATCAGAAGTTCAAAATCTTACCAACAAGCATTTTTCAAGAAAACCAAGAGAAATGTCAGTTAAACATGTTGATAATGAGCTCAGCCACTGGATTGATTGCACTTGTGATCAGCAAAGTCTACACGATCAAAATTCAGCTGAATGTCCATTAAATCAATAGGAAAATTCCAAGCCAGTAAAATGTAAACCAGGAGAGTAATGACTATCTGAGAGTAAAGACTGCACACACAAATGAATTCCGTCTGGGCACAGAGCCCAGACATCCACCCTAGCGGGAACCCTAAAATATTTGTTAAAAACAAGGGATAAAGAAACAATAAAAAGCAGTAGAATTAGCACTCAGCATAGTGATGGAGAAATGAGTTTTGAGGAGCTTACCACTTGATTAGGTGTTGTCTGCTTCTTCATCCTTCTGTTAGAAAAACAATCGTTATGAACTCATTATTAGTGTTGTAGGTAAAAGAATCTGATCCAATGCTAATAATTGTATCATTTACCAAAATGGAAAATAATTGAACGCAAGAGAAATCCAAATCAAATCATTATTTACTGCCTGCAAAACATCACTTTTTTCTAGGAACACTTTTTGGTACCCAGTTTTTCTCTTACACAGGTAAGTTGCTTCAAACATTTTGAAGAACTAACCACATCATCTGTGATTGTAGGCTGCCTTAAATCCTTCTATCTTTTCCTGTAAACCCAAACAGACAAGATGATGTTGAGATCAGGGCTCTGTGGGGGCCAAAACTATTACTTCCAGGACAACTTGTTCTCTATGCTGAAGACAGTTTATTATGACATTGGTTGATGCCCTGACAGTATTGCATAATAGATAGGCTTGTGTTTTCTCAGCATTGAGGACACATTTTTTCCTGACCAAACGTTTAACTCCATTTGCAGAAACGCAGACACAAACTTCCAGGAAACCTCCACCATGCTTCACTGTTGCCTGATACACAAATTATTATACCGCTGTCCAGCACATTTATCACACTTATCCCATACCATCTAGAGATGTACCAGTGCAAGTACCAGTTGGATGTAGAGATTGGACATTAGACCTCTATGAGTGTTAAAGGCTCTGGCATGGAGAAGCTGGTGTTGGATCTATCATGATGTTTTTGAGTTGCTCAGTAGCTCCTGGTACCATAACCTCAATTGACTGTATTAGAGTGGAAGAAAGGGCATTACTCATAATCACACACTCCAGTGCTCATGTTTGATCTCATTTTCCAGTGTTCTGTATTGTTTTGAAACTATAATCACACTCTTGATATCTCCCAAATGAGGATGGGTTCCCCCCTTTTAAATCTGCGTCCCCTCAAGGTTTCTTCCTCATAACATCTAAGGGAGATTTTCCTTGCCACAGTTGCCATTGATGTTCATCAGTTCATCAGATAAATAGACATTGTTCACCTTAACTCTAAAATTTTGTAAAGCTGCTTTGAGACAATGTCCGTTGTGAAAAGCACTATAGAAATAAACTTGACTTGATTTGACGTGCCTCCTGCTACAGCAAATACAATTTTGTTTTAACTCATCCATCCAGAGAATTTTCTGCCATTTTTCTGCTTCTGGTTCCTACATTTTTATGCACAGTTGAAACTTGTTTCGGAGTTTTGGCTTTTCCAGACAGAAAATGGGTGTTACTCTGTACTGTCACTTTAACTCAGGACTTGACACATTAACTCTGCTCACTTTTTTCTAGTGTGTGCATATATATATATATATATTATATTATTCTTAACCTTCATACTTTTTAGTTATTCTATACTTTAAATATACTTATACTTTATATTTATTTTTATTGATTTACTTTATTTTTATCCTTCTATTGTATTTCTATTTTCATGTTTACATGTAGTATATTCACGTAAAATAAATAAATGGCGTATTCCTCTGTATGAATGTGACAAATACAATTTAAATTCGAACAAATGCCTCACTTAAACATTTTGCACAAAATTGTGCGAAATATTTACGAAATAAAAGCACACCTAAGGATGATTTGATTTAGATTTTTCTTTTGTTCACTCACTTTTTCTCTTGTTCACCCACCCATTTGGAAAAAAGATATTACCTTATGCAGCAAAGTCCAAAGAGAAGTGCTGCAAACACACAAAGGATGCCTCCAATAGCTACAACCAAAATCTTGATGAAACTTGAAACTTGACCTAGAAAAAAAAGAGAGAGAGGGATAAAGGTTTTCTAGAAAAACGTTGCACACGGAAAAACAATACATTTTGTTTGAGAAACCAGTGTATTCACAACTTACCCCCTGAAGCAACAACCACTGCAGCTGTTGTCTGATTCCCATATTTATTCTGAGCCGTGCAATAAAACCATCCACTGCTGCTGGAGCTCAGCGTGAAGCTGTAACTATGTCCAGATCCTACAGGAGAGCTTTCATTCACCTTAAACCAGGTGTAGGTCTCCACAGGTGGGTTTGCATCACTGCTGCAGGTGAGAGTCACTAAACTGCCCTCAACGATGCCAACTGAGGGACTGATGGACACCGAGACACTTTTTGGAGGATCTAAAGTGACAAGAAGGAAAAGATACATATGACACTTTTAATGATGTTTAGGGTACTGAGGGTAAAGAACAGAGGCACTTTGAGGAGGATGTAAAACAAACAAGAAAGAAACATTTTTAATATTGTTTGGAAGAATTGATCGGAAAAAGTGTTATATAATGGATCATAGTGCATCATCATTTACATCATTTACTCACACAGGACATTCAGAGAGACAGCGGTAGAGATCTGATGTCCATGTTTGTTTTTAGCCTCACACATGTAATTTCCACCCTCCCCAGAGCTGATCATGTAGATGGTGTAGGTTTTTCCAGTTCTTATAACAGATTTTTCTTTATACCAGGTGTAGGTCTCCACAGGTGGGTTTGCATCACTGTGACAGGTCAGAGTCACTGATCTCCCCTCCACGATCTCACCCGAGGGACTGATGGACACCAAGGCACTTTTTGGAGGATCTTAAACAGACAAGAATGGAAGAATATAAGAAATAAAATGTCATTTCAGACTCTATGGGTAATAAGTATAATGCACTATAATCAATAATCATTTACTCACACAGGACATTCAGAGACACGGCCGTAGAGAACTGACGTCCATGTTTATTTTTAGCCTCACACATGTAATTTCCACTATCTTCATAGTGGATCCTGTTAATGGTGTGTGTTTTTCCTGTTCCCACAGAGGTTGTTCCCTTAAACCAGGTGTAGGTCTCCACAGGTGGGTTTGCATCACTGCTGCAGGTCAGAGTCACTGAACTGCCCTCCACGATCTCACCAGAGGGACTGATGGACACTGAGACTCTCTTAGGAAGAGCTGAAACAGAAAAGAAGTAAAGGTTACAAAATGAAAGATTTTAAATGATGCATCAGAGTACTGAGGATAAAGAAGGGTATATGATGGTAAAAAGTGTATCATCAACTCACACAGGACATTCAGAGATACAGCCGTAGAGAACCGATGTCCATGTTTATTTTTAGCCTCGCACACATAGTCCCCACTGTGCTCAGAGCTGGTCATATAGATCTTGTAGGTTTTACCAGTTCTTATAACAGATTTTTCTTTATACCAGGTGTAGGTTTCCACAGGTGGGTTTGCATCACTGTAGCAGGTCAGAGTCACTGAACTGCCCTCCAAGATCTCACCAGAGGGACTGATGGACACCAGGGCACTTTTTGGAGGATCTAAAACAGACAAGAATGGAAAAATACAAGAAATAAAATGTCATTTTAGACTGCTAAGGGTAAAGAGTATAATGCACTATAATCAATCATTATTTACTCACACAGGACATTCAGAGACACGGCCGTAGAGAACCGATGTCCATGTTTATTTTTAGCCTCGCACACATAGTCCCCACTGTGCTCAGAGCTGGTCATATAGATGGTGTAGGTTTTTCCAGTTCTTATGACAGATTTTTCTTTATACCAGGTGAAGGTTTCCACTGGTGGGTTTGCATCACTGTAGCAGGTCAGAGTCACTAAACTACCCTCCACTATCTCACCTGAGGGACTGATGGACACTGAGACTCTCTTTGGAGGATCTAAAAGTAGATGTAAATACAGCACAGAGTGACACTTCTAATGACACTATTATAAAACACTATTACTGCATGTGTTACTGCAGTTTTTTAATGACTTTCCTAGACAATACAGGAACAATACTTGCATTGTTATGTCTACAACATATACAACTATTGTGTGTGTATATATATATATATATATATATATATATATATATATATATATATATATATATATATATATATATAAAATATATTTAAATCCAAAAGGTAAATGATAGTGTGACATGTTGTAATAAAATAAAATGATAATTCTGCTGCTGCATTGGGATTACCAGTGCTTTATGTTGGATTTAATGCTAGAAAAACATAATGGTCTAAGCTTCCAATAACTTTTACATCTTGTCTACATTTTTTTTCATCCATATGCAATTCCACAGCTTCAAGTGGTATTTAGGTCTGTTGTTAAAATGAACTTCGGAAATTCCATTAACAGGAGTGAAGACATCACAATATACCATTCGAAGAAGATGGAAAGCAGAAATTTTGAAATCATATTACAAACTGATCATTGGCAGTAAGAAATGAAAAGCAGATTGGAATGTGCAAAAAAATACAAAGGCTGACAACAATTTTCTGTAACTACAAATATCCTCTACCAAAATGATAGAAAGGTCAAAGTTTGGAACAAGGATCTGCTCATCTCCAAAACCTACAAGTTTTCCAGTCAATCACTGTGTGTTTTAGGTCTAAGTTACAGTTATGGTCATAACTTTTGAACTGTGTGTGGATTTTTATTTTTTTTTCGCTGCTTGTCCTACAAATTAAAACATCATATAAACCTGGACAAAACCATTTAGAATTCTCTAAATGTCCCTACAAGTCTGACAGCATTGCTGCCAACATGGCATGAGGCTGTATGCCAGGAAATATTATTGACACACACCATGGAATTGCTACACCGCTGCTGAAAACTTGAAGATGTTAAGACCCTCACCCGGATCCCACAGAGGTAACCCCAAGCCCTCTTTTGAGCTGTGCATAGGGACAGAGCAGTGCCTCTATGCTCTGCTCGAAGTTTAGGCAGAGGACCATCCAGCTCACACAGATAGGAATTCAGAATAGCCCAGAATCCTTCACTGAGCTCTTTGAGAAGCATGTGGGTGGTCAGCTTCACATTGGGTTGTACGTTCAGTCGGCAGCCCAGCCCAGGGCCAAAAGAATTTAGGTCACAAATCTGCTGAAGTACCCCAACCTGAAGTCCCTTGTCCAGAGCGACGTAGCTGCACCCCAAAAACCCAATGCAGCCGCACCCCACAAAAGCACTGCCAGTGATTTCACATTCTCATTCACCCAGAGCCCAACCACTTGCCAGTTTGCTGTTGTCGATGAAACCTGGGCATTACCAGAATAAATGCGACATGATGGAAGTTAGAGCATTGGTCTGGAATGTCGGTATCGACTGTAGGACATGGTACTCAGCTACAGAAAAAATCACTGGGATATCATCTCTTCCTGTCCCTGATCACAAAGGTTATCAAATTTCCCAATGTTTTGCTAGTTTTGGTGAATTTTGCACAATATAGAGACTGTAGATGTAGACTGGAGGAGGCATGCCCCCATGGAAGTACAGCTTGATAGCTAAATGAAATGAATCTACTTAATAAATTCTTACTCACATTGGACATCAAGTGCGACAGCAGGAGACTGATAATTAATAGCCTGTATGCCACAGCTGTAATCTCCTGCATCCTTCTGACTCACTGACTGCAGACGGAGCTGTTTTTTGTTGCTGTATAATAGGTGTCCATCTTTGTACCAGGTGAATTGTGTGTTGGTGAGTTGGCAGGTTGTTTTGCATGACAGAATGACTGCATCCCCTTCAGCCACACTTGCAGGAATCTCCACCTTAAGCTCTGCAAATGAGAAACAATATTATTTAATGTCTTCCTGTTTCTATAACTCATTAACTCCCCAAGTACAAAATTCTACTGTCTGCTAGCTTGACAGCTTATATATAAAACAGAAAAAAAAACAAGGGAAAAAAAATAAATAAATTATATATATATATATATATATATATATATATATATATATATATATATATATATATATATATATATATATATATATATATGTGTGTGTGTGTGTGTCACAAAAGTGAGTGAATCTTCTAAAGGGATAGAAATGAAACTTGAATATATTTTAGAGTCAATGTGCAGCTTGTATATATTACAGGTTTACTGTCCTCTAAAAATAACTCAACATACAGCCATTATTGTCTAAATGAAAAAAGTGAGTACAACCTCAGTGAACAGCTGTACGTCATGTAAACATTTAAAGCCACACGTCCTATTCATCATGTTCATGTTTTTGTCTGCATGACATGACAGAACTATAATAATCTGTGTATCTTGTATTAGAGCAGTTCAAATTTGATGCTTTGAGTACAATTCTATCATACTGACCACTGGATGTTCAACATGCACCTCATTGCAAAGACTCTCTGAGGATTGGAGATTTAGAATTGTTGCTCTCCACAAAGATGCTAAGAATGTAAGAAGATCCGTATCACCCTGAAACTGAGTTACAGTACAGTGGTCAGGGTCATACAGAGGATTTCCAAGATAGGTTCCACTCAGAACAGACCTCACAAAGGTCCATCAAAGAAGTTGAGTCCTCATGTTGCATGTCAGATGCAGAAACTGCTTCAAAAAACAGACACATAAGTGCTGCAGCAATGTTTTAGAGGTTGCAGAAGCGGAAGGTCCTCTTGTCAGTGCTTAGACCATAAGCCTCTTCTGAAGATGGTTAACAAGAAAACTACAAAACACCACCAAAGAGTTTGCTGAAGACAACCTGTCCAAGAGCATGAATTACTGGAACCATGTCCTGTGGTCTGATGAGACTAAGATAATTATTTGGCTTGATGGTGTCCAGCATGTGTGGCGACGTCCTGGTGAGGCTAACCGAGAAAACTGTGTCTTGCCTACAGTCAGCATGGTGGTGGTATCATCATGGCCTGGGGCTGCATGAGTGCTGCTGGCAATGGGTAGATGTGGTTCATTGATGGAAATATAGATTACAACATGTACTGTGACCTTGTAAAGCAGAACATGATGCCCTCCCTTCAGAATTTCCAACATAATAATGACCCCAAACACACCACCAAGATGACAACTGCCTTGCTGAGAAAGCTGAAGGTGATGGAGTGGCCAAGTATGTCTCCAGACCTGAACCCTATTGAGCACCTGTGGGGATCCTCAAGTGGAAGGTGGAGAAGCTTCATGTTTATAACATCTAGCAGTACCGTGATGTCATTATGAAGGAGTGGAAGCGGATCCCAGCAACAACGTTTGAGTGTGTGTGTTTCATGTGTGTATGAATAAAATGATGAGTGTTGGGTGTGATCGTTAGTGGATTTGTGTCTGTATTTATGGAGTGTGTGATTGTGAGTGAGTGATTGTGAGTGTATGATAGATAGGCAGGCGGGCGGGTGGTCAGTTGGGTGGGCGGCTGGGTGGATTGGTGGGTGGGCAAGCAGGCAGAGTGAAAAGCAAAAGTACAGTTGAACACCTTTATTGCTTGAATTGCCGGTGTAACTGTGTTATAGAAATCCTTTACAACAGTAAATGAAGCACAGTGCAATGTTTAAAATGATGTACTGTTTCTCACCTGTAACTGACAGCCAAACGTTTTGGCCTTGAAGTTGCATTTGATTAAACAATATAAATGTGACTTTATATATCGATTGATCTTCTTTTGTAACATCCCTCAGCCTGAGGCTGCAATCGTATGGTTTGTTTGAGAGGTACTCAACCCTGTTGTAGACTGGGTTTAAATACACATTTTCTTTACTCCAAAAAGCACTGTAAATGTGGCAATATGGTGCATCATGTAGGTAGTCACAGTCCATGGTCACTGTAGATCCCACAGCAGCACAGAGAGAACTTACTGTGGGCCTCCCACTGCAGCCTGGTTGGGCAACAGCTAATCCTACAACAGAAAAAAAAAAAAATGCGTAAAACAATAAAGTTACAGTTGTTTCAGTTTATATACATAAACATTGATGTTATATAGATTTGTTTTTATATTTGTTTTATAAAAGATTCGTTTTACTTTTCAATTAATCTTTTCTATTAATCTTTATTAAAAAGCAAACTTCTTTTTTTTATCTAGAGCAGTATCAAGATCCTTAACTCCTTTATTCAGTATTTTAGATATTATTTTATAGCTATTATATGTTTGATCAATTCACTTCCTTTCACAGGGCATTGCAACACCAGTCTGCCTAGCTGTGAGTCAGTGCTGCTTATTTTCTCATGAAAAGGTTTCTAATAATAGCAATAATAATAATTATGATTTTATATATATATATATATACATACAGTGTTGGGCAGTAACGCGTTCCTTTTGACAGTAACTAATACTGTAACGCGTTACTTTTAAAAATAAAGTAACTCCGTTACCGTTACTGTATGGTTCGTTACCCGTTACTTTTATAAATGAATGAATTTGGGCTGAAGTGTAGCCTACAGTCTGACCTGTTTACAGCAGAGACGCACTGTAGGATTGGTGGATAAACCACTGTAAACACGAAGAAGACGCGCTGTGGGCGTGTCTCCGTTTATTCAGGTCTGTGCGGCAGTAATGGCGAGGCGAGGCGAGAGCAAGACGAGTTTCTCAAAGTGAAAATATGCTCATTATTTCACTTTAGTTGAGTATAAAGACAAAAACTTTTTAGTCAAATGTAAGTTGTGTCTTTCTGGTTCGAAGCTCGTATCTACTGCGATAAACAGCAACTCCAATCTGTTAAAGCTCCTCCAGAAACTCCATGCCTGAGGAGCTAGAAGCTAGAAGCTAACCCGGTGTCCTGTTCTACATTGTTGATAGTTTTCATACTTCAGCTGTGAAAGGAACATGTTTAAGAGCTCAACACAACAGCAGAAGCCACTTTAGTGTTTGATTGTGAATCTATTATTCAGCTTGTTTTATTCTTTATTTCAGAAATCCTTGTGATATATTCAGTTTGTGCTGCTCTGACTTCAATAAAATGGTGTTTAAAAATGACTGTGTTTAAGTCAGTTTTGTGTTTGTACAGAACATAACGCATAAAAAGGCATTAATGGGAACATTAAAGAAGGTTCTTTATAAAAGTAACTAAAAAGTTACTTTTAACAGTCACGTATTACTTTTTCATAAATCAACAAAGTAACTGACTTTTTGAAGGAAGTAACGAGTAACTGTAACTAGTTACTATTTTTTAGTAACGAGCACAACACTGTATGTGTATATATATATATATAATGCATTATATCTACATACAGTACCTGTCAAAATGTTCATGTTTTTTGAGACACATGTATGTTCCTTTCGTTTATATACATTTAACTATTCAAAAGAGGCAAAAACACACAGTGAATGACTGGAAAAAAGTTTTTAGTGATGATGTGATCAGACTTTCTTACCCCCACAGTCAAATATGGAGGTGGATGCTGAATGTTTTGGGATTGTTTTAAAAGCAGTGGAGATTAGAGACTTATTCCAGAAATGGGTGAAGGAACCAACATGACTCCCATTCAATACTGGACTGTGGCTCATTGGAACCAAGAAGACAATGAGCCAAAGTGTACGTCTAAACTCTGTAGGTGTTATTTAGAGAGCAAACAGTCGAACGAGTAATATCTATCTACCTATGGAACTTAGGTATATTCAGCAGAATGTTTGGGAAAAAAGAAAATGAGAAATCAATCATTTATCATGTCTTTATTTTTTAATATATTTTTTATATTCTTTCTTTTAGGTAATCAAAGCGAATGAACTGATCTCAGGCCAACGCTGTCGTCATGTGTCCCATGATAAGTGGGAAATTGTTATATTTCTCTCGTAAGTTTCATACATTGCGTCACTATGGAGAAAACATCTACTTGTTTAAGCAGTTACTATATAAAGTGTAGAAGGACATGTATGGATTTTGTAATAATATTTTTAAAGACGATTTATTTCAGGAAATCTTTGTTTTTTTCCCACCTATAATTTGCACTAGTGGCATTAAGGCAAGGGTTTGCATTGATTTCTTTTTTGCTTTTTCATCATTTTTGGAGGAATAATTTAACATGGCTGTGTTAGAATGTTCTAAACATCAACTAATTGAAATGTTAAGGTTCTAGAGATATCTCAAGATGATTACAGCAGTCTAATTACAAAGAGTACATTTAATATATAGTCCATACATGCATATTTAATTGTATAGAAAACGCTACAATGTGTTTTTGTAGTGAGACTGTAAAAGCTGTGACTTACCTGAAATTAGGAGCAGTAACAGCACAAAAAGGGACATCGTTCATGTAACCTGTGCGATCATAATAAATGTAAGAAAACACTGTTCCGTATTTAATATTCTGAATCCAGTCTTAACTGTTCAAACCGTCTGTTCATTTTAGATTATTTATTTGGATTTTTTTTTTGTAGTATGGGAAATTTTGGCCCATTCTTTTTTTGTAAATCACCTTCAACTTAGTAAAGTCACAGGACTCCCTCTGATAAATTCATAGTTAAAAATTCTGTGTCTGGGGTCATTTCCTTCTAAGTAAAAAAAATGTAAAAACTTCTCCCCAAATCCTTTTTTTTGGCTGACCAAATTACATTCTCAAATACACACCCCATGAATGTGTTTTTCACATGCCAGTACCTTTGTATAGACACAGCCCTGATGTTATAACCTGCAAATGCCACTGTGTGACGTAGTGTCGTGTTCTTGGGAGATGAATTGTTGCCACAAAGTTCTATTCTGGTTTTGTCTTTTTATGATTTTTCTAATGGTAGTTCAGTGGTTAAGGCTCTGGGTTACTGATTTGGAAAGTCGAATGGTTTAAGCCCCAGTATCACCAAGATGCCACAGTCTGGGCCTTTGAGCAAGGCCCTTAACGACTCAGTGCTCCAGGTGTGTTGTATCATGCCTGACCCTGCACTCTGACCCCACACTCTGACCCCAACTTCATAACATCTCTGGAAAATGTAAAGCATAAAATACAAACCTTTCTTTTCTGAGCTTCTTTTTTTGTGTAGCAGAGGATTTAAGGGTCCGGGGCCATGTTTAAGAGCGCAGCAGTGGCAGCTTAGCAAAGTTGCAATTTAAATTTATGACTTTCCAATCCGACGTCTAAAATCCTAAACCATTACCTTAAATTACAGCAAAATGATTGAGTAAATTGTAGACCACTTCACTAAGACTAACTCTTGAATAGAAACCCAGTGAAACCGGTGACCTCTGGCATTTTGTAGCATGAAGCTTGGGTATGTAGCACCATCTAAATATATTTTCTAGATGTATATCTGTGGAAGAGTTCAGCACAGAGCCAACACCTTCATAACAGTTTACATTAGACACAGTCTGAGGTCAAGTGGTGCAGATTTCGTGCGAGAATCTTTGTTCAATTTTATGTAACAAATTCCAAAAAGAGACCGAACCAGAACTCTCCAGGCTTCAAGTCAAGTCAAGTCAAGTCAAGTCAAGTTTATTTCTATAGCGCTTTTTTACAACAGACACAACTGTCTCAAAGCAGCTTTACAGAATTTTAACAGTGAAGGTGAACAATGTGTATTTATCCCTGATGAGCAGACTGTGGCAAGAAAAAAACTCCCTTAGATGTTATGAGGAAGAAACCTTGAGAGGAACCAGACTCAAAAGGGGAACCCATCCTCATTTTGGGAGATATCAAGAGTGTGATTATAGTCTTTAAACAAAAAAGTTCTTTAGACAGATATAATCAATAAGACTTGTGGTAATTGATCAGGTGTAATAATCCTTGTGAACCTAACTGGTCTATACAAAGTATTCAAGTAGTCTATACAAAAATGAGCAAGATGATCACTGGGTATTCATATAAATTACAGTGGACCGAACTGAAAAAACAATCATTTAGTGACTAATAACATATCAATAACAACTATTAGATGTGTTGAATTGTCTGCATGTATCAAAAAGAAACATGAATTCAAAGCATTCATTATCACAAAGACAAAAAACTTACACTATGTATTTATGTACTGTACATATTTTGACTGATGGTATAAGTACATTTTTTTTTTCTTCTGTAGCAACATACTTTATACATTAGAATACACCAGTTATGTCTATGAAGGATGCTTGGTGCAGAAATGGCGGATGAGGTAACAGAGATTGGATATCTTGTCTTCAAAGATGCAAAGATCAGTCCGACAAATTAGTCAAATACGTAACAAAATACATAAAAACATGGAAACATCACCCATGTGCAGTGTGCTAGTGGAATAAATACATGAGTTTTATAGCAAAATTGTGCAATAAGTGTTCTAATGAGAAATATTTGTAGCTCTAATGTAAATACCCCCCAAAAATTTGTCACAAAGACCTAATTTAACAAATTAATTTCTACAAATGAATGTGTACAAATATATTTTGAAGATTTGTCTAAAAAATATAAAATATAATGTACTTGGCAGAAAAAGCATAAAAAAATGCAAAGACCGTTCTAATCTTACCTGTTGTTCTGAGTTTCCGAGTTTCACCGGCGCCGTCTGAAGTGATTCGTAAAAGAAGAAACGGCTCTGAGGTTGTAAGATGGCGCAACACCCCTGACCCACGCGTTTTCCATAAAACGTTACCAATATTACTCCTCCTTGCATTGTGTCATGAAATCATCTCATCAGAAATATTATTATTGTTGGTAGTTACTGTTATTGCAAAAGGTTGTGTTAAAAAAAAAAAAGGGGGTTACATGTGTGACTGAAGAATTATAAGTGTTTGAAGACAAACTAGTGGTTGCCTGGGGGGTCGAGTCCTGGCCATACCAGGCTGTCACTCTTGGGCCATTGAGCAAGGCCTTTAACCCCTATGGGCGCGCAGTTGTCGGAATGAGAGTAAAGTACTCCGCCATTGGTGGTCCCGGCTGTGGAAGCATGAGGGTGGGTATCGGGCAAATCGACCACATAACAAAACTGATACAGAAAAGGCAAATAAGCCATCAGGTCCTTTTCGCCCAATGAGCCTCATGTTGCGGGAGGAATAAAATTGTTATTTTTGTAGATGGATTTTTGGGGGTTCCACAGAGTGGAAACATTTAAATAGTCTACGTAGACGTAAAAAGCCAAAAATAGAAAAAGTGTGGGATTACAAAAAAAGAGGAAGATTTCTAAAGCAATGATTGATCAATTCACTTCCTTTCACAGGGCATTGCAACACCAGTCTGCCTAGCTGTGAGTCAGTGCTGCCCATTTTCTCATGAAAAGGATTATAATAATATCAATAACAATAATAATTATGATTATATTATTATATTGCCACATTCCTTCTATTCAATTGCTTGTTTCTTCCCTTCAAACTCTCTTGACATAATTTACAGCATATTCCTAACTTACAAGTGAGGGAATATTAAAAAAAATGCAATGTGAAGGTGAATGAACGGTCCGAGGTGAATCGGAGAACATTATAATGGTATAATTATAAAGGGCCAAATATCCAGCCATGGATTATCACCTTATAGCATGGTCATAGTTTTGACACTTAACACTTGACAGTTAATTTTTCTTTGTGCATTATTTATTTGTTAGAGCTAGAATTCTCCTGCTACAAATCACACCCAGAGAAAAAATAGTGCCAGAATATTCCATTTATTTACATGAGGTTTAATAAATCTGAGCAGTCGGGATTTTAAAGTATGACTTTCCGATCAGCATTTGAACAGTTTCTTCTCTAGTTTCTCCGAGCCATTTATCATCATCATCATATTGACCATATTAGTTACACCACATGCTAAATTTCTCCATTGAGCTCAGGAAATGTTTGCAAGAGCTTTCTCACCCTGTGGATGTTACTGTGTTAATAGGTGGTGCAGCATATGATGGATGGACAGAGAGACATGTTAACTCTTACACACTCTTCTTATTTTATTTTTTTATTTTTATTTCTATAGCGCTTCACAATGGACAAAGCAGCTTTACAGAATTCAAGTGAATGATGTGGGTTTATGCCTGATGATGAAGCCTGGGGTAAATGTGGCAAGGAAAAACTCCCTTAGATGAATGAGGAAGAAACCTTGAGAGGAACCAGACTCAAAAGCAGAACCCATTCTCATTTGGGTGATATCAAGAGTGTGATAATAAATCTTTAAAACAATAGAGAACACTGGAGAGTGAGAACTAACATGAATATCAGCATGTGTGATTATGAGTAATGTCTTTTTTACAGTCTCAACAGTCGGTTGAAGTTGTGGAACCAGGAGCTACCAAGCAACTTATAAAAATAGCTCAACATCTGAGATGATCATAGCTCCAACACCAGCTTCTCCATGCCAGAGTGGAATCCAAATGGTGCTGGTACGACATCTAGAGTGTCCTCTAGATGGTTCAGGATTTAGTTATGTAGATATCCGACTCTTCATAATGGATTCTGGTTTCAGATGCAGTTTGTAAATCATTTTAAAGTTTATTGTGTGAAATTAAATAGAAAAACATCAAATGCACATTTCTAACAACAAAAGAATAACAAATCTTTCAGCTTGTCTTTAACTCTGCTACCTCCAGCTCCACCTCCTGTCTTTCAGTCAGCGCCATTGTCTCTAAACCAGACAACACAGCAGGTCTTTCCACAGTCTTATAAACTTTCCCTTTCATTCTTGCAGATACTTTTCTATCACAATAAATGAATCACGAATAAACGAATAAAAAGAAGCAGAGTGTAGAGAAGGGGGAAGCAAACTACACATGAAAGACACAAGAGTTACAAATCGTAACACCGCATAAAACATATTGCACAATATTCACGAATGTAAAACGCTCGCTCTCCACCCAGTTCAAGTCAATGTTGCTCGAGTGATGGAAAACAGAACTGTGCTTTTCATCATCGTTTCTTTCTCTTGACGCGATGTGGAGGTGGACGTTGGATTTCACTGTTGATTTCTCACAATCTGGAAAACGAAATCATGATAAATGGCTCCAAGTGGAAATGTTGAACAATAAGTAGCATTTATATCACACATTTTTTTTTTAAAGAGAGGAGTGTTTAAGGCATTTGGCAACCACCTTTATGCAGAATGATTTATTTTTATCTCTTTCACACAACTGAGCAGCTAAAAGGTTAAGGGCCTTGCTCAGGGGCCCAGAAGTGACAACTTAGTGTGGCTGGGATTTAAACTTTGGATCCAAAGTCCAATGCCTTAACCACTAGGCTACCACCCCCCGGGTCCTTTTCATATATAACTCTTTCTACAGCATGGTAATTGCAAGCAAAGTTCACTCACTGTTAAAGTGTCGTAATCAGGTGAGATGGACAGAGGGTCCAGAGCTGTGTACGTGTCATACAGCTGCAGAACCTGTGTGAGAGAAGGAGAAATAAATCACGTGATCCTGTAATCATACTGAGTGATGGCTCTTTTTAAATCTAAATATCAAACACGCTGTACGCATTGACCTGAAGATCCATATTCATGTAGGTGCCATCGGTAGGATTGTAGTAATCGTTCTGTGTGAGAGAAAGAGAAATAAATCACATGTTCCTCGTTCTTAGTGATGACTCCTTCCAGATCTGAATGTCTGAGTCAAAACTCTTACTGCAAATGTGTCATTTGTGTCACTGGAGCTCCTGGTCTGATGGTCCATAGGTGCATTGCTGTCATAAGTAGGACTAGAGTAAATATTCTGTGTGAAGATTATAAAGAATGGATTTGATGTTCTGCATAATAATATTTACTGATAGATGTTAGCTGCTACATACACCAATCAGTCATAACGTTAAAAACACCCGTACAGTGGAGTTTCATTTGTGCCACCAAAACAGTTCTGACCCATCAAGACCTCTGAAAGTGTCCTGTAGTATTTGGCACCATGACATTAACAGAAGATAAATTATAAGTTGAAAGGTGGAGCCTCCATGGATCTGGAGAAGAGGAGAATCTCAAGACCGAGTCAACACTTAAAACTTTTGTCATGTTCCTTAAATTGTTCCTAAACGATATGCTGCAGTGTGAAAGTGCAGGGAGTGTTATCCTACTCAATGAAGCCATTATCTGCAATAATGTTGAGGTAGGTATCAAAGTAGCCTCCACATGAACATCAGTACCCAAAGTTTCCCAGCAGAACATCAACCAGAGCATCACACTGCCTTCACCAACTTGGCTTTTTCCTATATTGCATCTTGGTGTCACCTCCTTCCAATGTATACCATGTCAACACACATGGTGCTGCAGTCGCTCTTTAGGATTGGCCCAATTGGACTATGCATTAATGAGCCTAAAGCACCCATGAACTGAGCTGGTATTAACCCTACAAGATGTTCTGACTCAGTCGTCTGGATTTGGACAATTTTGACAACACATCAACTTCAAAAACTGACTGTTTAACTGCTGTCTAACATATTTCACACCTTGTCAGATTATTTCCTTCACCTGTCAGTGGTTTTAATGCCATGGCTGATACACTTTATGCAGATGATTTGAGACATGCTTTACTTCTCAAATATGTCTTTATGTCAGAAAACAAATGTGCATTATAAAATCCAATGAGAAAACACACATAATCAAAATACTTCAGTAGCATGTGATTGCAAACTGTAAAGAGACACTTACTGCAAGTGTGCTGTACGTGTCATTGGAGGACATGGATATGGGGTCAGGAGGAATGTACAGGTCTTCGGCAGCATTCTGCAGAGAGAACGTCAACAAATTCAGACACATTCACCTAATTCTGATTACTAATAACTCGCACCTGGACACTAATCACCCACTTCTGCATACTAATCCCCAATTGGGTAGTAATCACACACACCTAATTGCTAATTACTTATTATTTGTTGTCTGACAATCATTATGCCCAAGTTGATCTCTAGTCATCTTCCTATGATGTTCTTGCCACTCAAAACACCTCAAATGACTCATCACATGTCAAACGTATATGCTGCAGTGTGAATGTGCAGGGAGTGTTATACAGTGTTGTGCTAGTGTCTAGCTAGAAATAGTAACTAGTTACAGTTACTAGTTACTTCATTCACCTGTCAGTGGTTTTAATACCATGGCTGATACACTTCATGCAGATGATATGAGATGCTTTACTTCTTAAATATGTCTTTATGTCCAAATCCAATGAGAAAACACACATCATCAAAATACTTCAGTAGCATGTGATTGCAAACTGTAAAGAGACACTTACTGCAAGTGTGCTGTACGTGTCATTGGAGGACATGGATATGGGGTCAGGAGGAATGTACAGGTCTTCGGCAGCATTCTGCAGATAGTACGTCAACAAATTAAGACACATTCACCTAATTCTGCATACTAATCCCCTGTTGTGTACTGATCACACACACCTAATTGCTAATTACTTATTATTTGTTGTCCGACAATCATTATGCACAAGTTGCCGAATGGTTTCGCCATTTTCTGGAAGTTGGGCTCGTTGAAGGTCTTCCTGATCTCTAGTCATCCTTCTACAATGTTCTTGCGACTCACACACCTCAATCGACTCTTCACATGTCAAACGTATGTCTCTTTGACTGATTTGCCAAGTTTCATGCAGGATTTCATGTTTGCTCTTTGTTCAAATATGATAGAATCTCAGATGTGGTACTGCACGTGATCAGAACAGCACCAGTTACTTGCTAAAAAAAATATACTTTTTGATACCACCTCATATTTGCTTGTTTTATATTGAATAAATTTGCACCACTCACCTGTTGTGACAGCTGCAAGGAGCTCGTCGGGGGATCAGAAGCCTTCTGACGCCTCCTCCTGCTCTCAGAATAAAAAATGTTTTTTTTTTTTTTTTAAGTTTTTCTTTTTTTATTATTATTATTATTATTATTAAGTAAAGAGAGTATACTCTTTCCAGATAGAATTATCAGTCAATCTGGATCAATTTAATATTTCTGTCATTAAGTAAGAAAAATGGTGAAAATTCCAGTTTAGCTCCACTGAATAATAAAAACTAAAAAAAAAAACGTTTAATAAAATCCTAAAATTTTTTAAATGATTGTAAGCGTAATAGAAAACATTTACAGCCAAGCCCACGTGTTTTACCTCATACAGTAGAGTCCAGCTAGAAGAGCTGCAACCACAAGGATGATGATAATTCCAGTAGCTAAAGGGGAAACTCTATGGTGTTCTAAAGACAGACAGATAAAAAGACAAATAAAAATCTTGACTGAAAAAACATTATATTCATTTGCACAGCTTTTGGATCACATGGAACACCATTAACAACAATGGTGAGTACAGAACCTGAACAGTGGAAGGTGAAGTGGTAACGCAGTGGTTAAGAGGTTGGACTTTTAATCATTTTAATGGTCAGAAGAGCATTTGCCAAATGCTGTCGATGTAAATGTATCTGTAAAATATGGTGGTCCAGGGTGGTCAACTCAAAAGCTAGTTGTTATTTAGAATGAGTTAAAAGGCTGTACCTCTAGAGGTTTGTGGGAGTAATTAAGCCTATTTCTCACCTCACTTTACAACACATATCACTTGTTGCCAAAACAGACAAAAAACACACATTTCAGGAACTTTTCCACGTTGCATGACAGAGGGGTTCGTGAATTTCGAGTAAGAATTCTAGGCCTGTTGGTTCCCCAATGGAGTAGGACAGGGAAGCATTTTGTCTCCATTTATATGGACGACTTATCGAAGCTGCTAAACAGTTGTGGAACAGCTTGTATAATTGGTAATCATCAACCAATTGATGTGTGCGGATAATCTGGTGATTCTTTTGTCCATCCAGTGCAGGCTTTCAACGGCCATTGACGGTTTGTTCTCAATATGGATTAGATTTTGATTTTGAAGAGTAATATTATGATTATCAGGAGAAGGGAGGATTTTTCTATCTCTATGCTTAGGACATTATATAACTGATGTCTGATAACAGGGACGTCTACAGTCAGCACATACACTAAGGTATATACACTAATGTATAATGATGGAATGCGGCTGATGCTTAAGGTGCTGAGAAGGAGTAGTGCAAGCCATATGTTTGCCATTGTCGGTGTGCCAACCTGCTCTGATGTTTTATGTAATTTCATGGACAGGTTTATGTGTGAGTTATCAGGTTCTGTAAACAGGATCATTACAACACTGACAAACCCTGAACCGAAGTCTGTCCGATTTTTTCTCCAGTATGTGGCATCTTAAAGGCATCACAGTTTGTATGTAAATATGTGTTATTGTGGATTACCCCCCCCCCCTTTACATATCAGAAGAACATGTTGTTCATTGTTTCTATGCAGTAAAAAAAAAATAAAGTGTGTTAAATGAGAAGCTGTGGCAAGAGCACAAGTGTAACCCAATGGTTCTGGTGAGAGTGTGTGTGGAGAAAGAGTTGCCTCATCGTATGTAACTATAGGAAACTCTCTTCTTAAAAGGTCACATGTGCAGGAGACTAGAACACTGAACTGCATTGTTTAAACCTAGTTTTCTCAAACGTCACTACGTTTCACTATTTTTTATTCTATAAGACTGTTAAAAGCAAGGATTTTACTACTATTTTACTCAGGGAAGTGAGAGATAAGTTACTCTGGGTTACTGATCAGAAGGTCAGAAGGGGGTTCAAGCCACAGTATTGCCAAGCTACCACTATTGGGCCCTTGAGCACGGCCCTTAACCCTCTGTGCTCCAGGGGCAATGTATCATGAGTGACCCTGTGCTTCTGAGCAAGATGGGATACGTAAAGAAAGAATTTCACTGTGTTGTAATGTATATGTGACCAATAAAAGCTGAGAAGCGCAGGAACAGGGTACGTCATCCAAAACCGTTGAACAAATTCACCTAAAAAATCACAAAATATAATAGAACTGATTGGCGAAATCAGCGCATTTCGAACTTCGCTAGATAGAAATCAATTCCAATGAAACACCAGTTATTTGAAACAGCTATTTGATTTATTCACGCATTTTGAACAATCTGCATTATCTGGTTACACCACATAAACTAGAGCAATGGGTTGAATAATACAGTTCCTCTCAGTTGTTTTGAAGTGTTTCCCAAATTATTTTTAACTTTTGCAAAAACAACAACAGCACACAGTGAATTTCTTGCAAAAGCCTACAACTTTTCTCAAAATCCTTCGTTCATCTCTCAAAACTCAAAACTCTGAAAGAAGCCGAAAGAAGAAGAAAGAAGTAGAAGATCTCTCAAAACTAAGTATTTGTGTGAATGAACCACTCATTGCCATCAGAAGTTCTTTTGTGATTGTTTAAAAAGACGATGTTTCGTCATGTTGTCAGTATGATGGCTTACGGTTTCAGTATTTCCTGAGGTAAACTATGGTTTGGATGACACTGTTTGGAATTGCACAAGGCTCACATTTAATCTCTTTTTTTAAATTGTAAACATTGCTGTATGAGGGAGATCGATTGCAAGAGACCGGACAGTATTCACATTTTTACTGTACTGTACTGGTGTTTGTTCATTTCCTGGTTTCCTGTTTTAGAGAACTGGTTAATCATTGGTTGATCTGATGCCGTTCACTTTCCTTCAGTAGTGACAAGATTCATCTGCACAATTTATCAATTCAAGACACATTAATTAAAAAAAAGTTGAATAGAAATTTAAGCTTCACAGATTCTGACAACTGGTTTAACCAATGACTTACGCAATGAACTGACGGCGAAATGTTTTGTGGGTTAAAACTATTCAGGGGAAACCCGTATAAATTTGAACAACATGAACATAAACAACTGATGATGTAGGAAACAGCAGACACTTTTACATAATTCATTCAATGAATGTACCAAAGCATTTGCGATTTGTTCAAAGTAGCAAGAAATTGCTTTCCTATGCTTTTAAGTGACGACGTGATGTGAAGGTTGAACGAGTAGTTTTGAGATTTTCATTTCTGATCTGAGAAATACTGTAGGATGATTCGTTGTAATCTTCAAAAAAATGAATTGAACAGAAGAAATAGCCAGAATGACCCAGATCATTTCAGTCATCACACACAAAACTAAAGAAACAACCTTTAGGCATTACAGGCACTTCAGACCACTAGAGGGCACTCTAAACTGGATTTGACAAACTCTTGCTCTGTTGTCCTGCGTATTTTATATAAAACACATGGTTTCATGAGGTTTCGTTATTAAAGGGGGTAGAGGGAAGTATTTAGGTGTCCTCAGTGCAAATCCCCTTTTATAGGCTTATATAGGGATGTCAATATTAAGTTGCTTATAGTATTATATTTATGTATTTATTGCGCCTCGATTAGCATTCATGTATTTTTGCATAATTACAGCACACTCCTGAGTTTCAGTGAAACTGTGTGTTTCCAACAAACTCCCAGATCATGATGTTTAATATAATACTGCGCAATATAGTGTGGAAAAAAATGTAATAAAAGTTTTTTCTAGCACCGTCTGCCCACCGTTTTCAACTCTTGTATTAGCACTGAATCCGATCCGATCTGATCATTAAAACACTTTACCCTAAACTTCTATCCAACACCTTTTAGTCTTTTTTATATGAAGTATAACGATAATAGCGATAAGAGTTTTAACGATAAGAGTTTCTTCAAAAGGTTTCACTTTGAACCCCTTGCAATAGGAAGTCGTCATTTGTGATATTCCACGTAGATGTTTTTGCGAGGTCAACCAAAGAACCCTGAAAAGATTCAGATTTAACCACAATCAAGTTGTTTGTAAAAGAGCGCATCAGGATCAGCTCTCTGAGGAGAATTTGATCTAAAATTAGTTTTGTTTGTTTTGGTAATCCACCCACAGTTACATCATGGTGAACATCATGCCCAATGAGACATTGTGCAACTGAATCTGAAAAGTGGAGCAAAAGAGATAGAAATGTTGTTGGTGTTGCCAATAAAGCACATTATGATTAGATGATGATGATGATGATGATGATGATGATGGGTACACCTACAGCACCAGAGTCCGAATTTGAGTTCAGGATTCTGATGTTTGTGTGGAGTTTTGTGCATGTGGGTTTCCTCTGGGTTCTCTGGCTTCCTTCTAAATAACATCCAGCTTCATTAAATTGCCTGGAAGCAAATCGATATGAGCAAATGAATAAACTCACCTTGAACATTAAAAGTGACAGCGGGAGAGCGATAATTTTGTCCTTGAGCCTACGTCCTCCTGACTGACCGATGACAGATGAAGAGGGTTAGAGGAGGAGATTGAGGGTATAAGGGTACCATTTTTGAACCAGGCGAACATCGGAGTGCTTGTCAGATTGCAGGTGGTTTTACATGAAAGAAAGACTTCATTTCCCTCAATCACACTACCAGGAATCACCTCCACTCGGAGCCCTGTGGACCATAAGAAAGAATAGTCTTCTAAAGCTCATGAGACATAATGACAGGAAGCACTGATCAGGTACAGAGAGCTCGTGTCATTGTGTTACAGAGCTGCTTCGAAAACGTTTAACATCATTTACTGAAGCTCACCTGTGACTGAAATCTCGATTTCTTTGCTTTGAAACCGTTTTCCATTTGATGCTCGTAATGTGAGGAAATATTTCCCTTCGTTGTCGTGTGTAACATCTTTCAGTTTCAGGCTGCAATTGCGTGGTGTAATTTTGACATTTGGAACCCGCTGAGTTGCTAAAGAACCCTCCACTTTTTTACTCCAAAAAGGTTCTTGAACTGTGGAATTAGTCGCATTGTACACGTAGCTGCAGTCCACGGTCACTGTAGACCCCCTTACAGCACAGATAGAGTTTTGTGTGTAATTCACACTCCACTCCTGTCCAGCAATCACAACTCCTGCAACACAACAAAAAGCAACTATCAGTTATGCACATGGTTTGGTCATGGACGCACAAGAAAAGCTGCAGGACTGTAGAAAATTGAACACATTCTACAACATCAACCGACATAATGGATAACTGGAAATAGATTTTGTAGCTGTGAGTTACCTGAAATCATGAGTAGAAACACCAGAGATCTGGACGGAATCCATTTAAGTGACATCATCAGTGCAACCTGCATCATCATCCTCATCATACACACACACACACACACACACACACAAGTAAACACTGTTTTGAAATTATACAATCCAACATTAATGGTCACTGTTTAGAAATTTTGGAATCTGAGGATTTAATCTGATGAATTCAACTGTGAATAATCTGATCTCAAAATAACTCAGATAAATGATTGAAGAACATATACAAAAAAACACACCACAAAGATCGGAATAGAAAATTGACCTAATAATAGTTATAATAATAATTTGAATAATTGTCCCTGATGTAGAATCTTAGCAAAGATTTTGGTAAATGCTGCTCAGGGAACAAAAATATGTGGCAAAATAAAAGCCAGTCATGACCCTCTAAACATTCTTTTGTTACCTCAGTTTCTTATATTTATACCAATATGTGATGATTTAAAAATATTAGATTTGAGATTTCATCCCAAAAAACAAGCCATGAACCCAAGACAAAAGTCATATATTTATTTTTCTCTTCATGATCTTCAAATGTAAAAACTTGACGAACTCGAAATATTGAATAAAAACACTAATAAACTCAAATAAATATTAGAAAACAATTCTACCCTCGTTAAGCGCAGTCCGCATCTGACTTCAAGGACGAATTCAGAGAACTAAATGCCCTTCACTCCTACCAGTCAGTCTGTGTGTGTGGTAATGTTGCAAGAGTTTACTGCATGACTTTCCTTTGTTTCTTCCCCTTTATTACTGAAACAGCCTTTACGTCTTTGGCAAGTTGTTTAAAAAGTGTTCAAAAGACTTGAGATATAATATCCTTTGAATCATTTTCTTACAATTGTTATTTGAATTGATGGGGGGATTGTAGAAGTTCAAATCCCACCACTGTCAAGCTGCAATTGCTGAGCCCATAAACAAGCTTTACCATCAATTCAGGGTTATTTCTATAGCGCTCAATGGACATTGTCTCAAAGCAGCTTTACAGGGAAAAAAAATGTAAACAAGTGAGCTATGTGTATTTATCCCCAATGGGCAAGCCTGGGGCGACTTGTGGCGACTGTGGCCAGAAAAAACTCCCTTAGATGGTATCTAACCATGAGTGGAACCCATTCTTATTTGGGGGATACCAAAAGTGTGATTAAAAAACAACAAACACTGGAGAATGAGAAATATCTTGAGCACTGGAGGATGTGATTATGAGTAATGTCCTTTCTACAGTCTAATTACAGCCAGTTGGAGTTGTGGAACCAGGTGCAATTAATTATCTGTTCATTTTAGATTCGACACCAACTCCTCCAGCCTTTAAATGTTAAATGATTCCTCCTATAAGCATCCAGTAACTTTTACAGTAACAGAATATGTATCATTTCTACAGCCTGTAGTACGGTTACGGCCAAAATGAATCCAAAATAAGAATATAATTCCAGCAAATATTTAAAACTATGCAGGAGAATTGTATAAATAAGATAATTATCCTGTATAAGCGCATCTGCTAAACTAAGACAAAGCCCAGAAAAAAAATCGAACCTGACAACACCTATGCATTTAGTATTAGTATTAGTGCTGGATTTGAACACTAGTACAATAAAATAATTTAGCTCTGAATCATTCTTTTTTTTTTTTATAATCAAGATTTATAATCAGATAACCCAAACTGTATATACAGTATGTTTTATATAGCTGACCATGTGACATAAAATCTGTCATATTGACCAATTAGCAACATAACAAAGCTGTATTTGCCATAATTTAATGTGTTGATGTGAAGGATTCAGAGAGCTGAGAAGTGGCCAAAGGTATGGAATTTCCTACACCAAAGAAATCTGACTGAGCGCATGCACCAGCTGTACAGATCTGATCGTGACTATCCCTATATATAATTGCAACTGTCAAGTGGATGTTCTCTGCCCTCGAGAGAATAAAAGAATGAATAAATACGAGTCGACTTACAGCCTTGGCCCCCATGGCTATAGAAATCACCTCAGACAGAGTCATTGACGTCTTCCTGCTCAAAGAAAGGAGGATGGATTTTTGTAATTATAACTAATCAGCATCTCCGGTGAGTATGATGTATTTTGGATCTGCTAAATGCCGCAAATGTAAATGTATTTTATTTAAATATTTTATGTTTTGTCATGTTATTAGACAAATATTAATACTGAACTGCTCCAGATGATGTACGTGTCACAGTTGTGGTGGTAGTGTAGAGGTTTGGGGTTGTTTTCACTTTGTTTCTTGCTTTAGTAAAAATGGTATTCACCCTCAATATCATGTTGAATATTGATGGTTTCTATAATTGAGACATGATAGTGGTGGTATTAAGAGGTGGATTAAGTCCCCACTGAAGTCCCAGGAACCAAATGCACGGCCCTCCACTGGCAATATGTGATCGCGTGAAAAAATAAAAACACACAATCTACGGGAAAAAATGTGGAGAAATAAAAACCTTAAAACTTTATATTTTTTGGTTAGTACTTTATTACTGGTATAAAAAAAAAGAATGAAACTGGGGTCAGAGCAGAGGGTCAGTAGTGACACAGAGTAGCGGTGTAAGAAAATATCAGTGTAAATGAGTATTGTGATTTTGTTCACCAATACTGTATCGATGCTCAAAAATGAAACATCGATATTGAAAAAACTTTCATACAAGATTCTTGCCAGTTTCATTTGAAGTTTATATCACGGCTGCCTAAGAGAGCAGTCTTATCTCTGAACTTAACCAGTAACAGGAATTACAAGCACAAGGGCACACCGCTAATGTTTAGCGTTAATATCCACCTGTTTCCTGGGGGGGCGCTGCGATAAAAACGAGTAGGGGTATTATCAGAAGTAATAGCAGCGTTGACTGCTAATGGCAATATATTTTATATGTGGTTTGTTTTTCTGCCGGAAATATGTTCAAATTTAAAAACTTTCTTTCAGCTTCTCCTGTTAGGGGTCGCCACAACGGACCATCCGCATGTTTGATTTGGCACGTGTTTTTACATTGGATGCCCTTCCTAACGCAACCCTCCCCATTTATCCGGGCTTGGGACCGGCACTAAGGCTTGTGCAACCCTAATGGCTGGGGTTGGTTCCCTGACCAGGGATCGAACCTGGGCTGCAGTGGTGAGAGCGCCGCATCCTAACCACTAGACCACCAGGGAACCTTTAATGTTTAGAAAAAAGTTTAGGAACAACACGTGCTGTTTGTGGTTGCACACTACCACACACTTTAGAAATTTAAGAGTTAAGAAATTTCCCCACTGTGGGACGAATAAAGGTATATCTTATCTTAAGCTTCATCTCTGGCTTAAACAACAGTGCTATATACACAAACCTAAAATTAGAGCAGACTGCACTTGCAGCATTGCATGACCTGCCTGCTTTTACGTGCCTGGCTGCATTCTCGAGGTTTATAGAAGAAATAATCCGTCAGGGTTTAAGCAAATTCGTTGACTGTGCTTCCATTCTTTCACCACCAGATGCATATCTAATGTCATGGTGGCGCAATTATCAAATCTTGTTATACTCACAGTTAATGAGGAAAAAACAGCCGTGTGGAAGAAAATAATTTAATCTGATGCTGACAAAAAACACTAACAATGCATAAACGTCAGTTTTGTTAATAATCTTTGACACATCCAAGACTGATAAATAGTCCAAAAATCCAGTCAACAATCACTTTTTATATTAAAATTCAAGTCATTTTGTGTGGGTTTTTTCCCTCTCTCTTATCTGAGACATCAGTAATTAAAATTGGCAATTAAAAATGTTAAATCCTGGATTTAAAAAAATATATACATTTGGTCGTTTTGATCAGAACTGAGGTTGATTAACAGATTTAAGCGAAAGTTGTAAAAAATATCGATCCGATTTTATTTTTTTTTACAGTTGAACTATATTTTGAAATGCAGACCAATAGATGTGCCATTTATTCTGTAACACTGGATAAGGGGTTAAAAAAAGAAATGTAAAATATTCCCATGTTGGGTCCAATTATATTAATTGTGTTTCTGTATTGCAAAATTACTTGAGTGGATACAAGAACAAGGGATGTCTAGTAAATAAATTAGTCACATAATAAACAAAATAATTCCTACATTTTTTTCACTAATACAAAGGTGCATAATATATGTAACAGAAATAATATAATGATTTATTACAAATTATTAATATTTATCGGCCCCAAGCCCGGATAATTGGGGAGGGTTGCGATAGGAAGGGCATCCAGCGTAAAAACGTGCCAAATCAAACATGCGGATGATCCGCTGTGGCGCCCCCTAATGAGAGAAGCTGAAAGAAAGTTTATTAATTGTTAGATTTATTTATTTAAATGTAAAAAAAAATTAAATAAATTGAAAAAGCTTATTAGAAAATTTCAAAGCTTATCCAGCTTGCTTTGATTGTAGTTTGAAGTAATTCAAGTGGTTCTACAAGTGGTTTTATGGTTTGTAGACAATGTTTTTGACATTTGAAAGAATTTGAGTTTTTTTGTTTTTGTCAACAGTTTTAATGAGCTTTAAAGTTTCTAACTAGAGAAACTCTTCAGAACAGAAAGTGATGTTTTTTTTCATTTTCATTTGTTTTAGACCTCAAACTGTTTTAAAGTTTGAGGTCAATCTTAATTCACAGTTCAAAAACAGAACAATTCAGCAATGGCCATCTTGCTAG
Organism: Silurus lanzhouensis; assembly: GCA_039877035.1. Lineage (NCBI taxonomy): Eukaryota > Metazoa > Chordata > Actinopteri > Siluriformes > Siluridae > Silurus > Silurus lanzhouensis. Next base: position 301,024 of record JBCEWE010000243.1, on the reverse strand, counting down.
CATCTCTCTCTCTCTCGACATGGTGTCCAGACTGATGATCTCACTGTAACCTTCTTGCAGGCTGAAAAAAGAAACCATAATGGAAACTTAATGTCAACACTTTGAAATGGCATTTCAAAGTGAAAGGATTTTGGACTTTTGGAAGTGTAGCGATTTTCTTCATCCAGGTGTGTATTTAATAATGAACAAACAGGTTTCAACTCACTGGTAGATTGTAGTAATCAGACGAACTGGGCTGAGAGTCCACATCTGTGTACGTCGTATCAGGAACATTGTAGTAACCGTTCTGTTTTGAGAGAACATGAAATAAATCAGTCATTTAACATCACAGAAGTCGGTTTCCGGATCTGAATATCTGAGTCTCTAAAGACACTCACTGCAAGTGTGTTGTACATGTCATTGGAGGACCTGGTCTGAGGATCCAGAGCTCTGTACATGTTATCAGGGGGATTCAGATGAACCATCTGCAGAAAGAATATTCAATTCAGATCAACTCAAGTATATTTCGATAGCAATTTTCACTATAGACATAGTCTCACCACAGCTTAGTATAGAACAAAATTAGATAAAAACGATTAAGGATATTTAAGTTTGTGTATTTATTTCGGATGAGCAGCCTGGGGCAACTGTGGCAAAGAAAATGTTCCTTAGATGGTATGAGGAAGAAACCTTGAGAGGAACCAGACTCAAAAGGGTGACACCAACAGTGTAATTAAAAAATCATAAAAACCACAATACAAACACCAAAGCATGAAAAGATCATGATCGCCAGAGCATGTGATTATGAGTAATGTCCTTTCTACACTTTCATACAGTCAGTTGGAGTTGTGAAACCAGGAGCTCCTGAGCAATAAATGATCTTAACATCTGAGATAATTGTAGATTCGACACCAACTCCTCCATACCAGAGCCTTTTAAAAAGCATATGTTACATTTCATTATACATATTTATAATATATTATAATTTGATATAATATAATATAATATAATTTAATATAATATAATATAATATAATTTAATATAATATAATATAATATGATATAATATATTTCTTTTCACGCATCCTTATCTGGGTGGAACCAAGAGGGTAAATATAAATCATTAAAACATTACAAACACCAGAGAATGAGAAATATTATAAGCACCAGAATAACATCTGAGATCATTCTAGGATCCACACCAATTTCTCCATGCCTGAGCCTTTCAATGTTCAATGTTGGAGAAACTGCGTATGTAGAAGGTTCTTTTGTGTATCGATTATTCGTTTATCCCCCAAGTCCAATGTCCGAAATGTAGGTATTATGAAGCATGTGTTTTGATTTTTGTTTCTTTTTTGAATAGGAATTCCTGAGAATGTCTGAGTAATGGCTTAGATTGCATTTTATAATATTTTTCTATGATTCACCATCTACAAATTTAGAAGATATGACACAATCTATACTCAGGTTTTTGCTGAGCTGAACAGAAAGAAGTTTCATTAAGAAATAATGACATTGCTGTCCAATATCCACTGTCAGTTTATCTGAGTCACAAGCTGTTCTGGAATTTCTAAATCGAGGCTGTTTTTCTAGGGTTTGCCTATGATTTTGAAAGGATATATAAATAAATTCATATTTATTTTTAATAAAGAAATGTTTACAGTCTTTTGCAAAGAAAAAAAAAAAAGGTTTGAATAAAAAGTATGAAACTGCAATGAGATTCTGTATATTCAAACACTTTGGGGAAAAAAAAGAAAAAAGAAAATGTTTTATATATCTTGTGCAAAAGCAGTGTCCAGTATTAGCTACTAGAAATGACAATAAATCAGAATTCTAGATTTTCTCTCAAAATTTGCAATGTGGTCAAGTGCTGGAGTTGTGAATGGAGGGCAGAGCCAAGGGGATGATGAGTGGTAAAGATCTTACACCAGGGTGAAATCTGGGCTTATGAGTGTTCTGTGTTTTACTGTAGGTGTGTAGAAGCAGAGATCAAGTTTAGAAAGAAAAAGGCAGTAAAAAAAAAACAAAACAATGAAAATGTGGGAAAACATAGAGCTTTTGTTTTTTTCATGTAAATCCAAGCCTGGTTATAGTCCTCAAATCCGCACTAAATCAAGGAAATGTACACTATTCTAATGGTCTAATGGTCATCATCCAGTGCTGTATGGAAAAATGTTGGGGTATTTGGCCTACTCAGCACTAAATGGTCAGCCGTGGTTGGAGAACTTAACAGAAACCTTATAGAGTTGTTGCATTGAAGCTTGTATTTCTCATTACATATGAGTTACTTACAAACACTTCCTACTTTGAAAAGACACTTACTTCTACTGTGTGGTAGATGTCGTTAGGGCACCTAGAACTGAGGTCAATATGTGTGTACGTCTGTTCTTCATCACGAGTGACAGTATTCTGCAATAGGAACATCAACATGTCATTATTATTAACTATGTTTAACTCGTTTTTTGATTCTGTAAAGACCCATGTTGGTCACTTAAACAGTTTGGATCATGAATCGTGGATTATTAAGAGGTGATGATTAAACGCAGTTAGTCAGTTTGCTATGAGGAGCTCACCATATTGTTTTGATTAGACATCATCATCTTCTTTATCCTGCCCTCAGGAGAAAACAGTCACTTATTTACTAACACTAGTAAATATTCATTAGAAGAGAGAAACTTTTTCAGATGTGAATATTCTTTTCTTGATGCTATCATTTTTTGACACGCATGCATGTTTCTTTTGTATATGTACAACAAACTAGGCCAAAACAAACCCATAAGAATTTGGACAGCAAATGACTGGAATAAAGAACAGATTTGTTCTCATTGATCAACACTCAGTACCCCATAATGGCAAAGTAAAACCAGAATTCTATAAATGTCTGTAAATCTCTTTTACATAAAAAAAACCCTCCTGAAAATCACATTTATATGTATTTAAACACTTGAAAATTTGAACAGGTGCCTCCCATTTCTCTTGATCTTTACTGATCCACCTGTGGAAATGTGTATTGGTGCCTGGTTGTGCTACACTTTTATTTCAAAATTATGGAGGCCATTGTGCTCATGCCACCGCAGCCCTCCACTGATCTGGGATTTGGTGGTTAAATGGAAGACTCTCCTCAGTGCAAAACCCAAACAAACCCGATTTATCAGCCCTGAATGACTCTCTGACTATGAGGAACAAGATTCTCTGGATTGGCGCCGCAATTCTAAACGTTATCACTAGAGGCACCGCTCATCACCAGCCCAAAACAATCTCGACAGTAAAGCATGCTGGTGGCAGCATCATGCTTTGGGTTTTTTCTGCAGCAACTGGTCATGGTTGAGGGAACGCTGAATGGAGTAAAGTACAGAGATATCCTCAATAAAAACCTGTTTCACAGCCCTCAGCCTGTACCAAAGGTCAACCTTACATGACAACAACCCAAAGCACAGGACAACACAGGAGAGTAAGAGTGGCCAGCCAGAGACTCTGGAGAGACGTGAAAATGGCTGTCCACTGATGGTCTGCCTCCAACCTGCCCAAGCTTGAGAAGATTTGCCATAAAGAAGGGACTCGAGGCTGTAAGTGCTGCCAAGGGGGCATCAACTACTGTAAGTACTGAGAGAAGGGTGTGAATACTTATGTACATAAAAAATAGACAATTCAAGAATTCTGTTTACACTTTGTCATTATAAAGTGCTAAGTGTAGAATCATCCGAAATAAATCAGTTCGAATGATTGTAGAAAAAAGGGTGGTCTGAATACTTTCTGAATGCACTGTGTAATTATAGAGCAATGTTCTCCAACCTTATAAAGCAATATCTGCTGAAAAGAACTGTGATCCCACAGAGCAAAAATCCAACAGCTACAAAAGACTTCCTGATGCGACCTGAAGAAATTATTATTATTATATATTTTTTTTTTTTACAAATATCTCAAGACATTTGTTCACACAACAATGTGTTTACATTTCATACCTGTTATACTGAGATGCACTGCAGCTGCTTTCTCACCCCCATATTTATTCTGAGCCACACAATAAAACCATCCACTGCTGCTGGAGCTCAGCATGAAGCTGTAACTCTGTCCGAATCTTACAGGTGAGCTTTCATTCACCTTATACCAGGTGTAGGTCTTTACAGGTGGGTTTGCATCACTGTAGCAGGTCAGAGTCACTAAACTAGCCGCAACAATCTCACCAAAGGGACTAATGGACATTGAGACGCTCTTAGGGGGATCTAAAACACACAAAAAGAAATGGATACAAAGGAAACACTATTAAATAAGTTTCAAATGGCTGAAGGGGAAAGAATAGATGACAATGAATCATCATTTACTTACACAAGACATTTAGAAAGACCGGCCTAGAGAACTGATGTCCTTGTTTATTTTTAGCCTCACACACGTACTCTCCAATGTGCTCAGAGTTGATTTGGTTGATAGTGTAGGTTTTTCCTGTGGTTATAGAATATGTTCCCTTATACCAGGTGTAGGTCTCTACAGGTGGGTTTGCATCACTGCTGCAGTTCAGAGTCACTGATCTCCCCTCCATGATCTCACCTGAGGGACTGATTGACACTGAGACTCTTTTAGGACGATCTACAACACAAATAGAATGAAAAAAAAAAGGAAGCACCCCCAAGTAGATTCCTTATAACTGAGTGGTAAAGAAATATAATGGGTCACATTAGATCAACTTACACAGGACATTCAGAGAGACAGCCATAGAAGACTTATGTCCATGTTTATTTGTAGCCTCACACGTGTAGTTTCCACTGTCCATAGAGGTGATCATGTTGATGGTGTAAGTTTTTCCAGTTTTCACATAATGTCTTTCCTTAAACCAGGTGTAGGTCTCCACAGGTGGGTTTGCATCACTGCTGCAGGTCAGAGTCACAAAACTGCCCTCCATTATATCACCAGAGGGACTGATGGACACTGAGACTCTCTTTGGAGGTTCTAAAATGATTAATGCAGACATTGCAGATTAAAGATGGTAGTTTATGCACCAAAGTGAATTAAAGAGTTTGTGTCTAAGAAAATGAGGTGGTGTGTTTGTGTGTGTGTGTGTGTGTGAGGGTGAGATGTACTTATCGCGGTGCGGTAGCGGTGACGTAGCTTCCTGTGTTTGACTTGTTTGCCGCGAGTTCCGTGTTTGTATTCGTGTTTATATTCGTTTGTTTGTGTTTTTCTCTTTTAATAATCCTAAATTGTTTGTCTTCCTGACTTGTGCCTGTAGTCAGTTAAACTCGACTACCACTATATTTTCTCTCACTTTATCTTATTTGTGTATCTGAAATCTGTTCGTGATTATGAGCACTATGCCGGCTGTGTGTCTGACTTTGAGCACAGGTGAGGACTCGTTCGATTTGCAAACGTTGGCGTTGGAGATGGAGGCTTTGGAGAAACAGATTCGCGAGCTGCATGAAAAGCATGCCCGGCTGCGAGAGCGGAAAGCGGCGCTGGAAACATCCCGGGCGGACGCGCACTCGTCCCAGGTAAATTCCCGGGCTGAACCCAACGCTCCCAGCACCTCAACTCCGCGTGTTTCTCTGCCCAGACCCAGCGCACCTACATCTCCGGCAAAGGTGCAACATGGACCCTGGATGCGGCAGCGGCGGAAGAGACAAGCAAAGCCCCGGTCGAGGACGTCTCCCCCGCCACCACTACAGGCCTTCGAGATCTCGACCGAGAACCACTTCGCCCCTCTCCGCGAGACGAAACGCGACACTGTGATTCTCGGAGATTCCATCGTCCGGCATGTCCGCGCTACCGGAGCTAAAGGTAAGGTGCACACTCGCTGTTTTCCTGGTGCTCGTGTTCTTGATGTCGCTGCGCAGGTACCCGCGATCCTGAAGGAGAACTTCGGAGCGGTTGTTCTTCATGCCGGAACAAACGACACCAGGCTGAGGCAAACGGAGATCTTAAAGAGGGATTTCAGGATCCTGGTGGAGACGGTACGCAGCACATCACCCACAACGAGGATCATAGTGTCAGGACCGCTTCCCACTTACCAGCGAGGGGCTGAGAAGTTTAGTAGACTTTTAGCTCTAAATGAATGGTTACAGTCATGGTGTCGAGAACATAAACTTCTCTTTGTTAATAACTGGAACTGTTTCTGGGAGCGTCCTAGGTTCTTCCGCCCTGATGGCCTGCACCCCAGCAGAGTTGGAGCAGCAGTGCTATCAGATAACATCTCTAGGATACTTCACACCATCTGACTGGTAAGACATCAGGAAATTTACGACAATGAGAACACGCATACAACAGACCAAATAGTTACAAATTCACACACAGCCCAGTTTATAGAAACCGTATCTATTCCTCGTGTAGCAAAACCAAGAATTAAATACACAAGATCCAGAAATAATCTCATTGAAGTTAAAACTGAAAATGCCAGATAAACAAACACCAAAAAGTTTTAAAGTTTGGTCTTTTAAACATTAGATCACTTGCACCCAAAGCGCTGATTATAAATGAGATGATCACAGAGAATAATCTCGATGCACTCTGTCTCACTGAGACCTGGATTAAACCAGGTGATTATATGGGTCTAAACGAGTCGACACCGTCAGGATATGTTTATAAGCATGAGCCGCGTCAGACTGGTCGTGGGGGGGGTGTAGGAACCATTTATACTGCCTCTCTTAATGTTAGTCAGATGTTAGGATTCAGTTTTAAATCATTTGAAGTGCTCGTTCTTAAAGTTGTATTTTCAGACAGACATAGAAAACTCGCTCTGGTCACCGTGTACAGACCCCAGGGCCCTACGCTGATTTTCTTCAAGAGTTTGCTTGTTTTCTATCAGATCTCTTGATCGATTTTGATAAAGTGCTGCTTGTAGGAGATTTTAATATTCATGTAGATGATGTAAACGATGCTCTAGGATTATCATTTATCGACTTATTAAACTCTTTTGGGGTTAAACAAAACGTCACCGGACCAACTCATCGCTTTAACCACACATTAGACCTAATAATATCCCACGGAGCAGACGTCACTAATATAGATATTTTACCTCAGAGTGATGACATCACAGACCATTACCTCATACTGTACACACTACCGGTAGAGCAGATTAGCCGTGTTGCACCACGTTATCGACCTGGTAGGACTATTGTTCCAACCACTAAGGACAGATTCATAAATAACCTGCCTGATTTATCTCAATTTCTCACTAAACCCATAACTACCAATAATCTTGATGAGATAACTAACAACATAGACCTTATCCTCACTAGCACATTAGACACTGTTGCCCCTATCCGGTTAAAAAAGGTTGGAGAACAAGCACCTGCACCTTGGTATAATAGTCATACGCATGCCCTCAAGAGAACAGCACGTAATCTGGAGAGAAAATGGAGGAAAACTAAATTGGAGGTATTTAGAATCGCGTATAAAGACAGTATGCTCAGCTACAGACAGGCGCTAAAAGCTGCTAGAGCTGAACACCTGAGCAAACTTATAGAAAACAACAAAAACAATCCCAGGTTCCTTTTCAGTACAGTAGCTAAACTAACTACAAATCAGGGCTCTGAAAATTGTGTTCCATCACAGTTTAGTAGTGAGGACTTTATGATTTTCTTCACTGAAAAAATAGATAACATTAGAAAAACAATTGTGGCAGTTCAACCTCTGACACCATCTCCTGAGACAGTGTTACCTTCAACTCCACAACTCCACTGTTTTACATGTATAGGACAGGAAGAGCTGTATAATGTTATTGCCAAAGCTAAATCGACAACATGTCAGTTAGATCCAATTCCTACTAAATTACTGAAGGAAGTGTTATATACAACTGGTGAACCTCTTCTGAATATTATTAACTCCTCACTATCTTTAGGTCACGTCCCTAAATCCCTCAAGTTAGCAGTTATTAAGCCCCTTATTAAAAAACCTAATCTGGATCCAAACACGTTATCAAATTACAGACCCATTTCAAATCTCCCATTTATGTCTAAGATTTTAGAAAAGATTGTCGCTGCCCAGTTATGTTCCTACCTGCAAGAGAACAATATCTTTGAAGAATTTCAGTCAGGTTTTAGGCCCCATCATAGCACAGAAACTGCTCTAGTTAAAATAACTAATGACCTGTTTTTAGCTTCAGACCAAGGCTTCATTTCGCTGTTGGTTTTACTTGATCTTAGTGCTGCTTTCGACACTATAGACCATGATCTCCTCCTAGATCGATTACAAAATTACATCGGCATTCAGGGACAGGCATTAAGCTGGTTTAAATCCTACCTGTCCGATCGTTACCATTTCGTAGATTTAAATGGAGAGCTATCCAGGCTAATGCAAGTAAATTATGGCGTGCCGCAAGGTTCAGTTCTAGGACCCCTGCTGTTCACAATATACATGCTTCCGTTAGGAAATATTATTAGAAGGCATGGAATTAGCTTCCATTGTTATGCTGATGATACTCAGCTATATATTTCATCTAAACCAGGCGATATAGCTCAATTAAGTCGGATAACTGAGTGTGTTAAGGAAATAAGAGATTGGATGACCCATAACTTTCTACTTTTAAATTCCGATAAGACTGAGATTTTGCTCATCGGACCAAAAACTAGTATACAGAAGCTCCAGCATCTCAACCTGCATTTAGACGGATGTTCTGTAACCACTAATTCAACAGTAAAAGACCTGGGTGTTATTTTAGACAGCGACTTGTCTTTCAAAAATCATATCAATCAAGTTACTAAAACAGCCTTCTTTCACCTTAGAAATATTTCTAAGCTAAGAAATATGTTGTCCATATCCGATGCAGAAAAGCTCGTCCATGCGTTCATGACCTCCAGAATAGACTACTGTAATGCGTTACTAGGTGGATGTCCTGCATCATTAATAAACAAGCTTCAGTTAGTCCAGAATGCAGCAGCCAGAGTTCTTACAAGGGCAAGAAAATATGATCACATAACCCCGATCTTATCGTCCCTACATTGGCTTCCTGTTAAGTTTCGAATAGACTACAAACTATTACTACTCACTTATAAAGCACTAAATGGTTTGGCTCCCATATATCTATCCAGTCTTTTAACTCGCTACAATCCGCCACGCTCCCTGAGATCTCAAAACTCTGGGCTTCTAGTAGTTCCTAGAATAGCAAAGTCCACTAAAGGTGGTAGAGCTTTTTCACATTTAGCTCCTAAACTCTGGAATAGTCTTCCTGACGGTGTTCGGGGCTCAGACACACTCACCCAGTTTAAGTGTAGATTAAAAACATATCTTTTTAGCAAAGCCTACACATAACACACATCACATCATAACCTTGTGCTCCAGAACATCTGATCACATGCACATTATCAACTTGTGCTGTTAATATCATGAACAGCAGCTACGCTAATTGCTCTCCACTGCTTCTCTTTCTCTCCCCATCCCGAGACACCCTGAGGTTCCTCCAGCTCCAGTCACCTCCCACCTCGTGATGATTACGGACCTTTGAAGAAGTAGATGCCGAACTCACAAACATCCCGAACCATCTAGAGACGTACCAGTGCCATTTGGATCCCGCTACATGTGTGGAGTTTGGCATTGGACCTCCTGGAGTGTTAAAGGCTCTGGCATGGAGAAGCTGATGCTGGATCTGTGGTGATCACAAATGCTGAGCTCATAAAACTCGGAGCTACTAACCATATAGACTGTATAAGACTGCAGAAAGAACATCACTTATAATCTTATACTCCAGTGCTCATGTTAGTTCTCACTCTCCAGTGTTCTGTATTGTTGAAAGATTTATGATCAAACTCTTGATGTCACCCAAAATGAGGATGGGTTTCCCTTTTGAGTCTGGTTCCTCTCAAGGTTTCTTCCTCATAACATCTAAGGGAGTTTTTCCTTGCCACAGTCGCCACAGCTTGCTCATCAGGGACAAATTCACACCATTCACCTTCACTGTTGATTTGTGTAAAGCTGCTTTGAAACAATGTCTGTTGTGAAAAGCGCTATACAAATAAACTTGACTTGACTTGACTTGACTTATCAGGATATTACTCCAGCCAGAAAGAATCAGCTGATCAGTGAATGACTGATGAAACTTACCCGTGACTGAAAGCTTAACTGATTCACCTTGAAGCCGTTTTCCATCTGACGTTAGAATAGTGAAAAAATAATTCCCTTGATCATCTTGTGTAACGCCCTTCATGATGAGGCTGCAATCGTGTGACGTTTCATTCCGATACTGAATCCTGTTTTTGTAGTTTGTATCCAACTTTTTACTCCAATAAGATTCTTGAACTGTGGAATTAGTGGCATTATACACGTAGCTGCAGCCCACAGTCACTGTGGATTCCTTTACAGCATTGATAGATTTTTGGGGGTAATTCACACTCCACTCCTGCTGGGAAACGACAACTCCTGCAACAAAACATGAAGAAACAATTTATCATGTGCTTGTTGGTCTCAGACAATAAGAACATCTGCAGGATCTAATAGACAGGAGGGAGAATTAAACACTGCACAAACCCCCAGTAACATAATAAACGATGATGCATTGGAAATAGATTTTACAGTTTTGACTCACCTGAAATCATGAGTATAAACAGAAGAGTCCATCTGAGTGCCATCATCAGTGTAACCTGCATCATCATAATACACACAAAAGAAAACACTGTTCAGGTTTAATATCATATACTCTATATAGGCAAGTTTGTGCACACTGGAGTTTAAGATGCTACTCTATCCAAAGACATCCTATACAGTCGTGTGTCTCCAACTTTGAACCACATATGGCTGGAAAGGTCAGGTCTCCAGGCTCTTCTCAACCTGCTCCCTACTCTCACAACAAATCACGATATCATCCGCAAACATCATGGTCCATGGAAACTCCTGTCTGACCTCGTCCTTCAACCTGTCCATCACCACTGCAAACAAGAAACGGGCTCAGAGCCGATCCTTGATGCAGTTCCAACTCTACCTTGAACCAGTCTGTCGTTCCTACTGCACACTTCACTGCTGTCACACTGTCCTCATACATGTTCTGCACCACCTTCACATACTTCTCTGCCACACCTGATTTTCTCATACAATACCACAACTCCTCTCTCCACCCTGTCGTACGCTTTCTCTAAATCCACAAACACACAATGCAACTGCGTCTGACCTTCTTTATACTTCTTCATCAACATTCTCAAAGCAAATAATGTGTCTGTGATCCTCTTCCTCGGCATGAAACCATACTGTTGCTCACTGATGGTCACCTCTTCTCTCAGCCTGGCTTCCACTACTCTTTCCCATAACTTCATGGTGCGACTGATCAACTTAATTCCCCTGTAGTTACATGCAGGTCTGCACATCTCCCTTATTCTTAAAGATCAGTACCAGCACACTCCTTCTCCATTCCTCAGGCATCATCTCACCTTTTAAAATCCTGTTAAACAACCTGGTTAAAAACTTTACTGCCAGTCTTCCTTTTTCAGTTTTCACTATTTTATTCTTCTTTCAGTCCTCACACCATCCAAAACCATCCTACAGACCACCATCTGATGCTGTCTAGCTACAACACCTTACAGTCCCCAATCTTCTTCAGTTTGCATCTCCTACATAGACTGTAGTCCACCTGTGTGCACCTTCCTCCACTCTTATACGTCACTCTATGCTCCTCCTTCTTCTCCTGATGGAAAATGATAAAGTATCTGAACAAGAGCATCCATATAAACCTGTACTTTTGGAGCTGCCGCTATAGAAAATGAATCAACACGATTCAAACCAATCCTCTGTGTAAGTCAGGTGAGTTGAAAACGGATTATTTTCCTTTATACAGCAAATATGCAATTTGGGATCAATTAGATATTATTTTATTATTTATTATAAAATCCCGATTTATACTTCTATCAAAAGAAATAGACGTTCCTCTTATGTCTTTTGCAATAAGTTGAAAGATGCTGAAAAGGCAGAAGTGTGGTGAAGGCATGAGTAAAACATGACGTTTTGTTGACCTTAGAGCATCACACAACATAAAGCTACATAACAACATAGAGCTATGTCACACAACATAGAGCTACGTTACACAACATAGAGCTACATAACAACATAAAGCTACATAACATAGAGCTCTATAACAACATAGAGCTACGTCACACAACATAGAGCTACATAACAACATAGAGCTACATCAGAACACAGAGCTGCATCACACAACATAGCGCTATGTCACACAACATAGAGGTACATCACACAACATAGAGCTACATCACACAACATAGAGCTACATAACAACATAGAGCTACATAACATAGAGCTCTATAACAACATAGAGCTACGTCACACAACATAGAGCTACATAACAACATAGAGCTACATGATACAACATAGAGCTGCATCAGAACACAGAGCTGCATCACACAACATAGAGCTACATCTCACAACATAGAGCTACATCACACAACATAGAGCTACATAACAACATAGAGCTATGTCACACAACATAGAGCTACATCAGAACACAGAGCTACATCACACAACATAGCTACATAACAACATAAAGCTACATAACAATAAAGAAAACGATAAATTATTCGAACAAGAGCATCCATATGAACCTGTACTTTTGGAGCTGCCGCTATAGAAAATCAATCAACCCCTTCGAACCAATCCTCTGTAAGTCAAGTGAGTTGAAAACGGATTGTTTTCCTTTATACAGCAAATATGCAATTTGGGATCAATTAGATATTATTTTATTATTTATTATAAAATCTCCATTTACACTTCTATCAAAAGTAATAGAAGGCACCCGTGACTTTCTGTCTGACATTATTCATGCATTCTATCTTTCATCTCCACAAAATTTCACCTCAATCTGATTGAAACCGATTTTACTCTTCATCATAAATGATTTAAATATATTTAAACCAACTGAACTTGCTTCCTACCCTCTTCATGCGAAGTTTCATCAGACTCCTAATAGACTAGGAACATTCAGAGATCCGACGCAACCTTCACTTTTGCCCAGCTATTTGTGGTAAATATAAAAATGTGGTGCAGGTTTTTACTATGGGTTTTTATAATTTTTTTCCTTTGTTCCTCTTTCATCTTTTGCAATTGAGTTGAAAGATGCTGAAAAGGCAGAACTGTGGTGTAGGCATGAGTAAAACATGACGTTTTGTTGACCTTTGTGCATTTTTTATTTTGTAAGCCTTCAAACGTCTAATACACTGAAATATTTTAACGAATGAAATTTTTGCTGACATGATGACCTCAGTATCATGTAACTGCATTCGAAATATTGACAGTTAACATTGGTGATTTATTCTGAATTCCACAATGAAATACCCTCTTAAGCAATACTTATAAATATATAAACTTTCTTTCGGTTTCTCCCATTAGGGGTCGCCACAGGGGATCATCCGTATTCATGATCCACATGTTTTTACGCTGGATGCCCTTCCTAACACATCCCTCCCTATCGATCCGGGCTTGGGACCGGCACTAAGAGTGCACTGGCTTGTGCATCCCCTAATGGCTGGGGTTGGTTCCCTGTCTGGGAATCGAACCTGGGCCGCAGTGGTGAGAGCACCATATCCTAACCACTAGACCACCAGGGAACATATATATCTATGGAGGAGTTGGTGTCGAATCTACAATTATATCAGATGTAAGATCATTTATTGTTCAGCAGCTCCTGGTTCCACAACTCCAACTGACTGTATGAGACTGTAGAAAGGACATTACTCATAATCACATGCTTTGGTCGCTCATGATATTTCTCTCTCTTTGGTATTTATGATTTATAATCACACTCCTGGTGTCACCCAAATGAGGATGGGTTCTTCTATTGAGTCTGGTTCCTTTCAAGGTTTCTGAATCATACCATCTGAGGGTTTTTTTTCCTGTCACGGTCTCCCCAGGCTGCTCGTTGGGGATAAATATGAATAGTTTACTTATTAAAATTTCTGTTCTATAATTCTTCACTAAAGCTGCTTTAAGAATTTGCCCATTATGAAAAGTGCTATGGAAATAAACTTGAATTGAATTGGGGAAAAAATGGAATACTTTCCCTCAAGATTTATTTGAAGGAGTAAATTCTGGGAAGAAGCAAAAAATTGGAAAAGTGGCAACACTGGAATCAATACGAACTACAAACATGGCCGTCCAGGACTACATCCCCCAGCTATCACATCAAGTCTCTCATGTTCACTGTCATTCTGAACGAACTTAAATAATCTCTTAAAATTCATTCACTTATTTATTTATTCTGCACAAAGTGGAAGAGGATTCAGAGCTTTTCCTAGGAATTTCAACTGGAATGCAGCCTGTATGGTGCACCAGTTCATTCAGGGTCGTTTCTAGTCTTTTTTTGGCAGCCTAAGCAGGATTTATTTTGTCAGCCCCATGGGTCCAGCCTTCTACCACACACACACTATACAAATTATTCACAACTTTCAGTAAAAAGAAGGTTAAACACAAATAATAATCATTACAAATTTGCCTGAGCTCAAGTATGTAAACATACTGTATATTAAACTTTAGCAAAAAAATGATAAAATAATATAACAATAAAAATTACAATTGTATAATATAAAAATAAAATGTGCAAGGGTGAGGATGGCAGCAGGGTTCTGTCGCCCCAAACCCACACCACCCCACCCTCAACTAGTCAAAAACACAGGCTATACATGTAAAAACATGGGGAAATATATTTTTTTCTCTGTCTACACATTTCCACACAGTTTCCTAGACTCTATGAGGCAACATTCCAAGAAATGTCAAATTCAGAGAACTTGAAATGTGTGTGGTTAAAACATGTCACGAGTGGTTTCATAAAAGCTCACGTCACTTTTTTTAACTCTGGACTTTTTTGGCCTTTAGTAGCATTAGAAATGTTTTATCCATTGGCTGATTTAAGTTGGGGGGGGGGGGCTCATTATCCCAGATATATTTGGAATAATGAAGATTATGCAGTGAGAAATAAATTCATGTACAATAAATACAGTGGCTCATTCTTATTCAGTGGCAGCTCACTACATAAGTGTTTTATGTGCTGCTTAAACGAGATAAATATTGCCTCCTATCTTCAAAAAACCTTTAACTAAGTGATGATTGAGTTCAGGAAAATAAAGAAACTGCTGTGACGTTGGCTAATAACACTGTGTATGTATCTTTATAAGTGTTCTTATTCAGCTTCACCAGCGGAGGCACCTTAAGTCGTACACTTGTGATGGGAAGATCGGATATTTTAGTGACTTTGTTCTTTGAATCTTATTCATCAAAATGTTTCATCTTGTTTTGAGTTATTTAGAGATACAACACAAAATATAGAGTTACATAACAACATATAGCTACATCACAACATAGAGCTACGTCACATAACATAGAGCTACATAACAACACAGTGCTACATCACAACACAGAGCTACATCACACAACATAGAGTTACATAACAACATATAGCTACATCACAACATAGAGCTACGTCACACAACATAGAGCTACGTCACACAACATAGAGCTATGTCACACAACATAGAGCTACGTCACATAACATAGAGCTACATAACAACACAGTGCTACATCACAACACAGAGCTACATCACACAACATAGAGTTACATAACAACATATAGCTACATCACAACATAGAGCTACGTCACACAACATAGAGCTACGTCACACAACATAGAGCTACGTCACACAAAATAGAGCTACATAACAACATAAAACTATATCACACAACATAGAGCGACATAACATAGAGCTCTATAACAACATAGAGCTACTTTACACAACATAGAGCTACATAACAACATAGAGCTACATAACAACATAGAGCTACATCAGAACACAGAGCTACATCACACAACATAGAGCTATGTCACACAACATAGAGCTACATAACAACATAGAGCTACATCACACAACATAGAGCTACATCACACAACATAGAGCTATATAACAACATAGAGCTATGACACACAACAGAGCTACATAACAACACAGAGCTACATCACAACACAGAGCTACATCACACAACACAGAGCTAAATCACATAACATAGAGCTACATAACAACATAGAGATACGTCACACAACATAGAGCTACATAAAAAAAGCTTTATCACACAACATAGATCTACCTCACACAACACAGAGCTACATAACGGAACACAGAGTTAAGGACTAAAGTAAGTGTCCTAACCACATAAAGTGCATCGTTTGCAACCGAGTACAAACAGTGCAGACAAACAACACAAGACAGTGTGGAACAAATACACAAAATATGAAATAGCACCGAGCAGTAAACCTGGTGTATAATGTTATACAGTACAATGTGCAAAAGACAGAACTGTATACAAGAGTGTATTTGTAAACAAACACAATGTTGTGCAGAAACAGCAGTCAGGAGGCGCAGAACAGCATATAAACAGTAATATAATTAAATATCAATATAATATGATGGCGGAATAAATTGAGACGAGTATTGAGTGTGTGTTGAGTTCAGATTATACAGTTCAGTAACACACAATTAAGTGTGTGTGTGTGTGTGTGTGTGTGTGTGTGTGTGTGTGTGTGTGTGTGTGTGTGTGTGTGTGTGCGTGTGTGTAGTTCAAGATGGCAACTAGTCCCCCTTTTAAAAAAAAGTAAGAAAAGAATGCCAAAAGAAAAATGTCCAGGAAAATATGTACAGTGAGGAAAATAAGTATTTGAACACCCTACTATTTTGCAAGTTCTCCCACTTAGAAATCATGGAGGGGTCTGAAGTTGTCATCGTAGGTGCATGTCCACTGTGAGAGACATAATCTAAAAAAAAAAATCCATGTCAAGTCAAAAGGCTTTTATTGTCATTTCACTATACACAGTGGTACACAGTACACAGTAAAAACGAGACAACGTTCCACCGGAACCCTGGTGCTACACTAAACATCAACAAACAAAACAGCAGTTAAGAGTGTGGTACAGTCATGAATATTAAATAATAAATAAATGAATGGTGGTGGAATGGATTGAGATGAGTGATGAGTGTGTGTTAAGTGTCCAGGAAAAAACTGTTGCATAGTCTTGTTGTGGTGGCCCGAATGCTTCGGAACCGTTTTCCTTATGGCAGGAGGGAAAAAAGTGTGTGTGACGGGTGTGTGTAATCGTCCACAATGCTGTGTGCTTTGCGGATGCAGCGTGTATTGTAAATGTGAATGATAGAGGGGAGAGAGACACCGATGATCTTCTCAGCTGTCCTCACTATCCTCTGTAGGGTCTTGCGATCCGAGACGGTGCAGTTCCCAAACCAGGCAGTGATGCAGCTGCTCAGGATGCTCTCAATGGTCCCTCTGTAGAACATGGTCAGGATGGGGGGAGGGAGATGAGCTTTCCTCAGCCTTCTCAGGAAGTAGAGACGCTGCTGGGCTTTCTTTGTGATGGAGCTGGTGTTGAGTGAATAGGTGAGGTTGTCTGCCAGATGAACACCAAGGAATTTGGTGCTCTTGACGATCTCCACTGAGGATCCATCAATAATCAGTGGAGATTGTTCGCTCTGTGCTCTCCTGAAGTCCACAACCATCTCCTTCGTTTTGTCCACGTTCAGAGACAGGTTGTTTGCTCCACACCAGGCAGTTAACCATTGCACCTCCTCTCTATATGCTGACTCATCGTTCTTGCTGATTAGACCCACCACGGCCATGTCATCAGCAAACTTGATAATGTGGTTCGAGCTGTGCATTGCTACACGGTCGTGAGTCAGCAAAGTGAACAGCAGTGGGCTGAGCACACAGCCCTGGGGGGCCCCAGTGCTCAGTGTGGTGGTGCTGGAGATGCTGTTCCTGATCCTGACTGACTGAGGTCTCCCAGTCAGGAAGTCCAGGATCCAGTTACAGAGGGAGGTGTTCAGGCCCAGAAGGTTCAACTTCTCGATCAGGTGCTGAGGAATGATGGTGTTGAATGCTGAGCTGAAGTCAATGAACAGCATTCGTACATATGAGTCCTTGTTATCCAGGTGGGTGAGGGCCAGATGGAGGGTTGTGAAGATGGCATCGTCCGTGGAACGGTTTGGACGATACGCAAACTGCATGGCATCCAGGGAGGGTGGAAGCTGTGTCTTAATGTGCCTCATGAGGAGCCTCTCAAAGCACTTTATCACGATGGGTGTGAGCGCGACGGGACGATAGTAGATTTCTTCGGCACGGGAACAATGGTCATTGTCTTGAGGCACGTGGGAACAACGTTGCTGCTCAGGGAGATGTTGAAGATGTCAGTGAAGACATCTGCTAGCTGTTCTGCACATTCCCTGAGAACTCTGCCAGGAATGTTGTCAGGTCCAGCAGACTTCCATGGGTTAACTCTGCATAGAGTTTTCCTCACTTCAGCTGTGGTTAGACAGAGCACCTGGTCACTGGGAGGAGGGATGGTCTTCCTCGCCACCACGTTGTTCTGCACCTCGAACCGGGCGTAGAAGTCGTTCAGCGCATCTGGAAGGGAGGTGTCCCGATCACAAGCAGGTGATGTTGTCTTGTAATTCGTGATCGCCTGGATGCCCTGCCACATGCGCCGGGTGTCTCCACTGTCCTGGAAGTGGTTGTGGATTTTCTTAGCGTGTGCGCGCTTCGCCTCTCTGATGGCACGGGACAGTTTGGCTCTTGCTGTTTTTAAGGCCGCCTTGTCCCCTGATCTGAAGGCAGAGTCTCTTTGTTTCAGCAGCGCACGCACATTTGCAGTCATCCACGGTTTCTGGTTGGAGCGTGTATTGATGGTCTTGGAGATGGTCACATCATCAACGCAATTGCTGATGTAGCTGGTCACTGATGATGTGTACTCCTCCAAGTTGATGGAATCGCCATTGGTTGCAGCCTCTCTAAACATGTCCCATTCAGTGCACTCAAAACAGTCCTGAAGAGTAGAAGTAGCTCCTTCTGGCCAGGTTTTCACCTGTTTCAGAACCGGTTTAGAGCGTCTGATGAGTAGTCTGTATGCTGGAATTAACATAACAGAGCAGTGGTCTGAGTATCCGAGATGGGGGCGGGGCTCTGCACGATGTTTGTTCCAGAAATCACAATGTATGATTTTTTTAACTATTTATTTGTATGATACAGCTGCAAATAAGTATTTGAACACCTGAGAAAGTTAATGTTAATATTTGGTACAGGAGCCTTTGTTTGCAATTACAGAGGTCAAACGTTTTCTGTAGTTTTTCACCAGGTTTGCACACACTGCAGGAGGGATTTTGGCCCACTCCTCCACACAGATCTTTTCTAGATCAGTCAGGTTTCTGGCCTGTCGCTGAGAAACACGAAGTTTGAGCTCCCTCCAAAGATTCTCTATTGGGTTTAGGTCTGGAGACTGGCTAGGCCACACCAGAACCTTGATCTGCTTCTTACAGAGCCACTCCTTGGTTATCCTGGCTGTGTGCTTCGGGTCATTGTCATGTTGGAAGACCCAGCCTTGACCCATCTTCAATGCTCTAACTGAGGGAAGGAGGTTGTTCCCCAAAATCTCGCAATACATGGCCCCCGTTTATCCACTCCTTAATACAGTGCAGTCGCCCTGTCCCATGTGCAGAAAAACACCCCCAAAGCATGATGCTACCACCCCAATGCTTCACAGTAGGGATGTTGTTCTTGGGTTGGTACTCATCATTCTTCTTCCTCCAAACTCGTTTAGTGGAATTATGACCCAAAAGTTCTATTTTGGTCTCATCTGACCACATGACTTTCTCCCATGACTCCTCTGGATCATCCAAATGGTCATTGGCAAACTTAAGACATGCGCTGGTTTAAGCAGGGGAACCTTCCGTGCCATGACGTCATTTCAAACAATGACGTCTTAGTGTATTACCAACAGTAACCTTGGAAACGGTGGTCCCAGCTCTTTTCAGGTCATTGACCAGCTCCTCCCATGTAGTTCTGGGCTGATTTCTCACCTTCCTTAGGATCATTGAGACCCCACGAGGTGAGATCTTGCATGGAGCCCCAGTCCGAGGGAGATTGACAGTCATGTTTAGCTTCTTCCATTTTCTAATAATTGCTCCAACAGTGGACCTTTTTTCACCAAGTTGCTTGGCAATTTCCCCGTAGCCCTTTCCAGCCTTGTGGAGGTGTACAATTTTGTCTCTAGTGTCTTTGGACAGCTCTTTGATCTTGGCCATGTTAGTAGTTGGATTCTTACTGATTGTATGGGGTGGACAGGTGTCTTTATGCAGCTAACGACCTCAAACAGGTGTATCTAATTTTGGATAATAAATGTAGTGGAGGTGGATATTTTAAAGGCAGACTAACAGGTCTTTGAGGGTCAGAATTCTAGCTGATAGACAGGTGTTCAAATACTTATTTGCAGCTGTATCATACATATAATTAGTTTAAAAATCATACATTGTTATTTCTGGATTTTTTTTTTTTAGATTATGTCTCTCACAGTGGACATGCACCTACGATGACAATTTCAGACCCCTCCATGATTTCTAAGTGGGAGAACTTGCAAAATAGCCGGGTGTTCAAATACTTATTTTCCTCACTGTACATGGCAAATTGTAAATAATGTAGGAGAGGTGTTTCTGTAATCCATGGCAGTTATTGCGACGTCAAACGTAGACCCATCGACGGAACAACTGACATTAACCCAAGGTGCAATTTCTATTTTTTCAAGTACCTGCCACAACATCTCCAGAGACTGATTGGTAGACTTCTGTTTTCAAAACCAGACCTTTTTTACACAATGTTTTTTTTTTTTACATTTAATGATTGTGCATGCAACATATTGTCAACATAAAGGATATGCTTTCTGATTAGATTTTGTCTATTTAAATTTCAAATATAAATATTAAAAGAAAAAAAATCATTATTGCTGAGTCAGGTGATGCGCTTACACATACAGTCGGTTGCTCTGTGTATTATACAGCACACGTTGATGCTAATAACTGATCTTGATCCTCATCTCTTTTTTACTTTTGTACTTTTTTCATTATGGATATTCTCCAGAATGAAAAACAAGTGGAGGAACAGATGCTCTGGTAAACTCATGAAAAGCGAACTGCTTATCACCTTGAAATATAACACGTGTAATGAATTTTACAAAACTTCATGACAAACAAATGCTGCTTCTGCAAGAAGTAAGAGGAATAACTCGTGGAAAAAAATGAGTGGGTTCTGAGAAATAAAGAAAAGAAAAAGTTGAAATCTTTTTTGCACTTTATTCTGTTAAATTTTTGCACTTTTGTTTTCATAGTCCATAGTGTGTGACATTTATGACAGAATTCTTTTTAGTATAAAATTGTACATAAATAGGTTAAGAAAAATGTGCTGATTTTAGAGATTCATTAAAGCATTTAATTCAAGCAAAAACAAAACGTGGTATAGTACAAATATTTTGAGTGTCCCTAATAAAGCCCTTATTTTCCTACAATGAACGATGTTTGTCCCTTGTGTCCCTTTGCTGAAGTTGGCAACACTATCTCAAACAAACTCACAAACATCTAGAGATGTACCAGCACCAATTGGATCCAATTCATGTGGAGTTTTGACGCTGGACCTCCTGGAGTGTTTAAAGGCTCTGGCATGGAGAAGCTGGTGTTGGATCTGTGATGATCGCAAATGTTGAGCTATTTTATGAGTTGCTCAGTAGCTCCTAGTTTTATAACCACAAATGTCTGTAAAAGACTGTAGAAAGAAAATTACTTATAATCTTACACTCCAGTGCTCATTTTAGTTCCCACTCCAGTGTTCTGTAGTGTTTGAAGACTATAATCACAGTCTTGATGTCACCCAAATGAGGATGAGGTTCTGCTTTTGAGTCTGGTTCCTCTCAAGGTTTCTCTCTCATAACATCTAAGGGAGTTTTTCCTTGCCACAGTCACCACGGCTGCTCATCAGGGATAAACACACACCGTTCACCTTGACTGTTGATTTCTGTTAAGATGCTTTGAGACGATGTCTGTTGTGAAAAGCGCTATAGAAATAAACTTGACTCGGCCATTTCTCAAGCGGCTGTGTTCTCTTGCCGTCACGCAAACCTGTAAGTTTTATCAGCCCAACTAATCAATAACAACATTGACTATTATCGATTAGTTGTTCCTGCCCTATTAATCCAAGTTATCTATTCATATCACAGATATTTAAATGCCTTTTTCCTTTTTTTAACTTTCAAGAATGGATAAGAGAGACGGAGGCCTCTTCATCATGACCGAGTCCAAATCCTGCAACAAGTGTTTCTCTGAAGTTTGTGTGGAAAGTGTGTATGGGCAGTGTTTGTGTGTCGGAGCAGATGGTGTAAAAGGACAGAATTCCACGCGAGCAGTCCACAAACACTCCCACTCTGTTGCCCTGGGGATGTGATTTGAAGATGCTCTTGTTATTGTGCACTACTGCGCAACGGTTATCGTTCTCGGATAACTCCAGACTCCAGGACTTCTTTGAACATCCGAACACATAGTTATTTTTGCATCCCCTCTTGATGAAGGATTTGTAGGCCACAGCAATGGAGGCCTTTCGATGCCACTCAACCTCCCAGTAACAGCGTCCAAACAGACTCTCCTTAGACAAGACCTGCATCGGGTATCCCGTGTGGTCTTGAGATGGTTGATGTTCGCTCCTAAATGAGATCCTGGTGTTATCGCCGGTCAGCGAGAGCTGTGTGTTTGCCGTGTTGGGATCCAGCGTCAGTTTGAAGGCATCTACACGTGAAAATAAGATACTGCAGTATTTAGAGATCAATATTTTGACACGTTTTTTTTTTTCGGCATGTGTGTATTAATAACAACTTACATTTTTTGAGTCCTGGATTTGTTCTTAATTCTTCATTGTGGTTCATACTGAAAGTGCAAACAATGAAAGAAGAAAGAAATCACAGGAATGACCAGGTATTTTAATTATTTAATGCAGCAAGGCATTTTATAAATGCAATCAAAAATCAGATCAGTCACATCAGCTGTAAAAATATTGCTATAATTTTCATTAGCTAGCATTTAAGAATAGCATAGAAATGGTGCTTGAACTTATTATTCCTGGTCCTTTTTTCAATGATGTTGTATTTTATGTGCTAGATGTCCATAATTAATACTTTTGATTTGTTTTATCAGCTTGGTTTTTTTTTCCAACAACAAACGCATTGTACAGTATTATGAAAAGAGAAAGGCCAATGAGGAGTTTCATGGATGTGGTGAGGGAAGACATGCAAGTATTTGGGTTGAAAAAAGCAGATGTAGAGGACAGGGGGGTATGGAGACGGATGATCCACTGTGGCGCCCCCTAATGGAAGCAGCCGAAAAAATAAGTAGAAGAAGATAAAACCTAGATAACTATAAAATAAAGCTCATAAAGAACATGCTCTTCTTACCTAAAGGTCTGCAGTGTATATACTAAGAATTTCCTAATTTTTGACAGTTGTTTCCGTTCTGCAGGTCCTAGATGGTTGTAGTCTAAATCCAGCTCAATGAGGTGTTTAGAGTTTAAATGCAGAGCAGAAATGAGTGAATAGCAGGTCCTTTTTGTGAGGCCACACCCAGACAACCTAGAGATATTAATATACAGAGAAAAAGCACTCTCAGGAAAACTGTTGCAGGTGAACTGGACACACACTAAAATGTATGGTGTATCATTCAGGTCAGAAAACAAATTTGCACAAAATGTAAAAAAAAAAAAAAAAGAAAATCTAAAAAACAATTCTAATAATATTGATAAAAATTCTCCACACAATATTCCAGGGATGGGTTCTGGATCCACCGCCAGCCCGAGCGGGATCAAGCACAAATGTTTTTACCTCAGTATTTCCAGAACACACTCCGAACTCGACAATCCATTAGATAGCGCTTTCACACCAGAATCCTTGATGTCGTTATCGCTCAGATCCAGTTCTCTCAGGGATGAGTTTTCTTTACTTAGAAGTGAGGCAACATCTGGAGAAGATTGCTCTGTGAGTTTACAGTCTGACACTCTGCAGGGGAGGCAGGAGAAAAGATTTCAGGAAACTATTAAATATCGCCATGACCACCAAGCTTTTTTCTCCCCCAAACAAGTCCGCATTTTCTCTGTGTGTTTAGTGCGAAGTTTACTTAGCATCCTTTTTTTTGTTT
Organism: Silurus lanzhouensis; assembly: GCA_039877035.1. Lineage (NCBI taxonomy): Eukaryota > Metazoa > Chordata > Actinopteri > Siluriformes > Siluridae > Silurus > Silurus lanzhouensis. The sequence goes on along the minus strand of JBCEWE010000243.1, from coordinate 277,080 downwards.
GTTTGTTCAAGTGACACTTACTTGAGTATGTTCAGATTACAACAGGAACTCTTCAGTCCATCACAGAGCAGCTTCATTCCTGTATCTCGCAGGTCATTGTGACTCAGATCCAGCTCTCTCAAAGGTGACAGAGCTTTGGCGATGTAGTTACACGATTCTACAGTGACATTACAATTTGATAGCCTGTTCAAACGGAAAATAGAAAGAAACGACAGTCACAAAAGACAGTCACTGAAACATCTTTCCAACATTGAACAAAGCAACTAGAACACACTGTTTCTGTCGAAGAAATAAAGTATTCAGGAGGATGTTGGTTATTTTTGTACTTGAGGTCTATAACTTAAGAAACTCTGAAAAACAAGACTTGCTCTATCAGATTTACAAAGGTATTGGGTCACCTAGTCAACATTACGGTATGTGATTTTTTGAGCATTGCATTTCACATTTAGTCCCAGTTTGCTCTTATAATTCCCTCCACTCTTCTGGGAAGATGTTCCACTAGATTTTGGCGTATGTTTATGGATATTTGTGTTCATGAGCCACAAGGGTATTATAGGTGCAGTCAGCATTCACATTCATCTCAAAGGTGTTCAGGAGGGATGTGATCAGAGCTCTATAGCAGCAAGATCTTTGTGCACAGTGGAATTGCCATGCTGGAACTAGGTTTGTGTTTCCAAGTTCAAGAAAATGCAAAATTGTATTATAGCGCCATCTAAAGACGTCCTGTATGGTTGAGTGACTCCAGCTTTGTGGTAACAGTTTGGTAAAGAACCACATATAGCAGGTCCTTTTGGAAATACAGTATAGTGCCGCCCTCTTCTAGTAGGATAAAAAGGCGTTTAGACGCCCTCTAGTGGTAAATAATGAAATAAGTCATGTCAAAAATACTTGTTAAAATGTTTGTAAATGTTTGTTAAATGCATTTTTTTCATGCCTCTGAAATTGAGTTTGACAACATCAACTTTTTAAAACCTTAAATCCACTCTAGCCACCACTGCTAGTAACAAAACTCAATCCCCAAAAGCGCTTTTCTTATGTGAATAAGTGGTAAAGTCTTGGAGCACAAAGACCTCATTCCTGGCTTTGCTTTCTTGTCATTTCCATTAGGTGAAGTGTCAATAATTAGATAGGTGGCAAGAACTAAAAAAACTGAACTTCTGTCTGAGGAACTACTTTAAGACTATGTGATGTTTAGGGGTTAAATGTTTCGGCTGAAGGAAGACTCACCGTAACGTGTCTAGTGTACAGTTTGGGCTCTTTAGTCCAGTAAAGAGCTGATTTATCCCCTTTTGCAGGTCATTGTAGCTCAGGTCCAGTGTTTTTAGAGATGAAGTTCTTGAACGTAGAGCTGCAGCAATATCTTCACATGACACTGTGGTGAGGTTACAATTGGAGACACTGTAGATTGGAAGACAAAATATTTTCATTCAATTTTACTCATTGCGTTTGCACATGCAATTTTACCTTCTAAGAATATTCAGTAGGGTTGAGTCAGGATGGGATCTGTGCAGGATACTCGAGTTCTTCTACCCCAATCTTAACACACTACTGTATATTCTCATGGGGATGGTACACTAACAAATGGTGGTCACCGAGTTTCCTTTATGTGTTATATGATGTTTATCCCATTTATAAGGTCATATTTACTTGTTTTAGCATGTTGCATATTATTGTTGCATTTAACATAAAGATTTAAGTTGGTTGTTGATGTTTATTCAAGACTTGGGTTAATGGAGTAAATTCCCAAAACACAGCCTGAGTCTTCCCAAGACACCGCTGGTCTGATTTCTAACTCCACTATAATGTGATTTTGCAGTGTTTTTTTTTTTGTTACAAATTTCTTTTTACCTCAGTATCTCTAATTTACAATTTAAACTCTTCAGTCCTTCGTAAATCTGTTTCAGTCCTGCATCCCGTAGGTCATTGTTGCTCAGGTCCAGCTCTCTCAGGGGTGAATTTGCTGACTGTAAAGCTGATGAGATGTTTTTACAGGGTGTCTCTGTAAGGTTACAGTTTGCCAGGCTACAGCAAGAGAAACCAGAGATATTTGCACATCTATGCACTGTTGTTTTTTTTTTTAATGGGAGTACACAATAATCCTTAATATCATATATATATACAGGGAGTGCAGAATTATTAGGCAAATGAGTATTTTGACCACATCATCCTCGTTATGCATGTTGTCTTACTCCAAGCTGTATAGGCTGGAAAGCCTACTACCAATTAAGCATATTAGGTGATGTGCATCTCTGTAATGAGAAGGGGTGTGGTCTAATGACCAACACCCTATATCAGGTGTGCATAATTATTAGGCAACTTCCTTTCCTTTGGCAAAATGGGTCAAAAGAAGGACTTGACAGGCTCAGAAAAGTCAAAAATAGTGAGATATATTGCAGAGGGATGCAGCAGTCTTAAAATAGCCAAGCTTCTGAAGCGTGATCATCGAACAATCAAGCGTTTCATTCAAAATAGTCAACAGGGTCGCAAGAAGCGTGTGGAAAAACCAAGGCGCAAAATAACTGCCCGTGAACTGAGAAAAGTCAAGCGTGCAGCTGCCAAGATGCCACTTGCCACCAGTTTGGCCATATTTCAGAGCTGCAACATCACTGGAGTGCCCAAAAGCACAAGGTGTGCAATACTCAGAGACATGGCCAAGGTAAGAAAGGCAGAAAGTCGACCACCACTGAACAAGACACACAAGCTGAAACGTCAAGACTGGGCCAAGAAATATCTCAAGACTGATTTTTCTAAGGTTTTATGGACTGATGAAATGAGAGTGAGTCTTGATGGGCCAGATGGATGGGCCCGTGGCGGGATTGGTAAAGGGCCTTGTTCACCTGATCTGAACCCCATTGAGAACCTGTGGTCCATCATCAAATGTGCGATTTACAAGGAGGGAAAACAGTACACCTCTCTGAACAGTGTCTGGGAGGCTGTGGTTGCTGCTGCACGCAATGTTGATGGTGAACAGATCAAAACACTGACAGAATCCATGGATGGCAGGCTTTTGAGTGTCCTTGCAAAGAAAGGTGGCTATATTGGTCACTGATTTGTTTTTGTTTGGTTTTTGAATGTCATAAATGTATATTTGTGAATGTTGAGATGTTATATTGGTTTCACTGGTAAAAATAAATAATTGAAATGGGTATAAATTTGTTTTTTGTTAAGTTGCCTAATAATTATGCACAGTAATAGTCACCTGCACACACAGATATCCCCCTAAAATAGCTAAAACTAAAAACTACTTCCAGAAATATTCAGCTTTGATATTAATGAGTTTTTTGTGTTCATTGAGAACATGGTTGTTGTTCAAATTGAATCCTCAAATGAAATTAATCCTCAAAAATACAACTTGCCTAATAATTCTGCACTCCCTGTATATAAGCATGTATTAGTAGATAGAATATACTCACATAGCCTTTTTGCAATTCCTAAGAGCTGGGATTAGTCTTCTACACCCCTCTTCTGTTTTATTGTATTTTTTTAGATTTAACTCCTCTATCACCTCCTCAGAAACTTGAAACATGTTAGCCATGGCTGAGCAATGCGCCAGCGTGAGCTTCTTGGACTTCATTTTGGACTCAAGGTAAGTCTTAATTTCTTGCTGGAGCGTATAATCCTTCATTTCTATTAAGCACTGCGTGAGATTGAGCCAACGCTCAGGGTTGATCTTTCTTTTTTTTCGTCCACGTTTCAGGTCCTTTTTTATTTTCTCAATGCTCTCAGAGCTGCTCATGGTACGGGGTAGTAGACCCTGCAAGAGTCTCTGGTTGGACTCCAAACACATGCCGTGAAGAAAACGGAGGAAAAGATCGAGATGTCCATTCTTGCTTCTCAGGGCTTCATTCACTGCATGCTTCATTAAAACATCCAAAGTTATTTCTTTGGTATTTGGCAGGAACATTATCTCCTCCATGTTCTTGCATAAATAGCAATGGAACACATAGAGAGCGGCAAAAAATTCCTGGAAGCTCAAGTGCACAAAGCAGTAAGTTTTGATACGATAAAACTCAGATTCCATTTTGAATATTTCAGTGCAAAGCCCGGAGCGTAAAAACGATTCTTCAATATCGATTCCACACATTTTCAGATCTTCTTCATAGAAAAGTACATTGCCTGTTCGAAGATGTTTGAAAGCCAACTCGGCGAGTTTCAGAATCATGTTTTTGTTGGACTCCAGCAGTGTCATTGAGTTGTTTTCATGTTTCTTGTCGAATTTTTCGTTCTTCCTGTTTATTTGAACGAGTAAAAAGTGAGAGTACATTTCAGTCAGAGTTGTGGGACTTTCTCCTTTGCACTTGCGTGTAAGCCACGGCTGAAGAGCAGTAACCGAAATCCAACAGAAGATCGGAATTTGGCACATGATATGAAGGCTCCTTGCAGCCCTGATGTGCCAGATGATTCTGTTGGCTTTGTCTTTATCGGCCACTCGCTTTCTGAAGTACTGCTCCTTCTGGGAGTCATTAAATCCCTGAATTTCTGTCACACAGTCAATGTACTGGGAGGGGATCTGATTGGCTGCTGCTGGTCGGGAAGTTATCCATATAAGAGCAGAAGGGAGGAGCGCCTTAGTGATGAGGTTTATAATTAAGGCTTCGACTGTGGATTTGGTGTCAGCGTCACTTATAATGAAAGTTTGATTAAAGTTCATTTGAATTCTGCTCTCCTCAAGGCCATCAAATATGAATAAAACTTTCTTGTCGACATACAAGTCGGAGTGACAGCCTTTAAGTTGGGGATGCAAGAGAATCAAAAGTTCATGAAGACTATAATCATGTTTAATCAGGTTCAGTTTACGAAACGGAAGTACAAACATAAATATCAAATCTTGATTGGTTTTATTCTCAGCCCAGTCAATTATGAATTTTTGCACAGACACTGTTTTTCCAATCCCAGCATCTCCCTTGGTAAGAACAGTTCTGATTCCTTCCTCATTCCGACTGAAGATGTCACTGAAGTTGATGCTGGTCTCATACGGACAGTGTGAATTCTCACTCGTCAAAACTTCATGCTCGTTATTATGGGTTCCTCTCTCTCCTTTTGTAATAATGAGGTCTGTGTATATTTTATTAAGTGGAATCTTGTTCTTATCTTTCGCCGTCTCTTCAACTATGAAATTATTTTCCTCCTTTAGACAGGTCTTCAGTTTTGATATGACACTCTGAAGCTCTTGTCCTGTTCACAAAAGAAAAACAATGTCTTCATCATAAATGAAGGTCTGTTTATATACTGTACAGTATAACAATATTAAGTAAATGATACAACAAGCATTGTGCTTTTGTGTTCTGTTTTTCACTCACACAAAAACCAAATGTTCACCTTCCTATCCAACAACAACCCTAAGCACACAGCCAAGACAACAGGCTTAAGGACAACTCTCTCTGTGAATGTTCTAGTGGCCCAGACCAAAACCCTGACTTACAACCCTATACCTGAAAATCACTGTCTACTGACACGCCCCATCCAATTTGCCCCAGCTTGAGAGGATTTGCCATTGAGAACAGCAGAAAATCCCCCAATCCAGGTGTGTAAATCTTGTTGCGTCATACCCAAATAGGCTCGAGGCTGTAAGTGCTGCCAAAGAAGCTCCAACTAAGTACTTAGTAAAGGGTCTGAAAACTTATGTACAAGTGGAATTTTAGTTTGTTTATTTAAAAACAGACATTTCTAGACTTCTGTTTTCATTTTGTCATTATGAGGTACAGATTCATGAGGAAAAAACCTATATAGTATCTTGCTGAAAAAAAAAACTGTATATAAACATAAATAAATAGTAACTTTCCATAGCAGCTCCAGAGCTCCACAAGGTCATCAAGACATTGACCTATTATGAGAGACCCTTAAAACTTGATTTGCTCTGGAACAGGGGAATCATCTAAGTGCTGCATATGCCCACCAATGCCAAAACATCCTTACCTGGTTGACCCGTCTTGCTTGGAGAATCAGCAAGTCTCTGCTTCTTCGAAGATACAGCATTTGGATCGGGCTTTACACGTTTTTGTTGCATTCTTTCCTGAATGTCATTTGCCAGATGGTTTCTTTTCATTATTTTTAAAATCTCTATAGTGACTTTAAGAGCACGTTTCTCCCCGTATATTTCAATCATTTCATCAGCCACTGTTTCTCTTGATTTATTTTGCACCTTTGCCTTTGGAATCTTTTGGAAACCTTCTGGTGGGCTACGAAAAAGAAAAAAGACAAATCTCCCCAACTCCTCGTCCGTCAGTTCATCCAGGGCTTCGAGAGAGGTAAGCGTTGATCCGTTCATAGTGGAAGCCTGGGGAAGGGAAAAAAAAAAGTTGTTTGGCGTTATAATAAAGTCTCTTTTTAAACAGGATTTCATGTCACCCAGATGAAGATGGGTTCTCTTTTGAGACTGGTTCCTTCCAAGATTTCCTCCTCATACCATCTGAGCAGGATTTCCCCTGCCACGGTCGCCACTGAAATACCCACTATGGATAAACGTAGAGACTCATGTATAAATTTACTATTTATATTTGTAATATATTATTTTCTGTAAAGCTGCATTGGGACAAAGTCTATTGTTAAAATTGGTCTACAAACCAAACTGAATTAAATTAAATACTGGTTCAATATGGCATGCACTGGTGATATCTTTATTTAGATAAATCACCATTTGTAGGTTTTAGTAGCAAAGGAACAATTAAGACCACCAGTCACTCTTCACATAATATTGATAAAACAGGTTACATTCAGAATGTAAAACTGACTGAACACATAACCCTACCTTTGCCTACATCTGGTAATGTAGCATATTTTAAATATTTCGATTTAAAAATATTAAATATTTCAAAAAATTCCAGCCATGGGCATCAAAGTGGCGTCGGATAACCACCAGGGGGAGCCACAATTCTTTTTTTCAAATACGATTTGAATCATGAAATTGAACTTGTATGACCCATGTAAAACAAATCCAAATATGTCTATTCGAGGGAAATCGAAGTCAATTTAAAAGTGCAGGGATACACGGTGAAACCTTTACGAACTGGGGAAGAAAACATTCAGATGAGAAATAGAACGAAAATTGGCAACTGCAACAGCATTTGACCTAAGAGGATCGTCAGAGTCTCTCTCCCCTCAGTCACAAACATTTACACAACGGACATAAAGTCAACAGCATTGTAGACGACCCCACACAACCCTCACACACACTTTTCACACACACTCTTCACTCTCCTACCATCAGGAAAGATGTTCTGAAGCATTCAGGCCTCATATCCAGACTGTGACACATTTTTTTTTTCCTCAAGCCATCAGACTCCTCAACACACAGAACTGAACTGGAACTGAAACACTCTCACACACACACACACACACACACACACACACACACACACACACACACACACACACACACACACACACACAAACACACTGTCTCTCTCACTTAACCATGTGTTTACTGAGCATAAAACTTCCCTTTAATACTAATTTCAACTCACAAACATCCTTGTTTTTGGCACCACCCATTATATTTTAGATTATTATTTTATTATGACTATATTATAACTGATTACATGCTGTTTTTGCACATTTACTTGATTGTTGCTGTTGCTGTTTTGTACATTTTGTCTACACTCTTGTACACAGTTTTATATTACACATTGTACTTTTTAACATTATACAGTAGGTTTACTGGCGGCGCAATTTTGTGTTGTGTATTTGTCCCACACTGTCTTGTGTTGTCTGTTTGCACTGACTTTTGTCTGCATTGTTTGCGCTCGGTTGCACACAATGCACTTTATGTGCGAGGACACTTACTTTAGTCCTCAGCTCTGTGTTCTATATTATGTTGTGTGATATGGCTCTATGTTGTGTGATGAAGCTCTGTGTTGTGTGATGTAGATCTGTGTCACGTGATGGAGCTCTGTGTCGTGTGATAGAGATGGAGCTCTATGTTGTGTGATGTAGCTCAGTGTCCTGTGATGTAGCTCAGTGTCGTGTGATGTAGCTCTGTGTCGCGTGATGTAGATCTGTGTCGCGTGATATGGCTCTGTGTCGCGTGATGTGGCTCTGTGTCGCGTGATGTGGCTCTGTGTCGCGTGATAGAGCTCTGTGTCGCGTGATAGAGCTCTGTGTCGCGTGATGGAGCGCTGTGTCGTGTGATGGAGCTCTGTGTTTGGTATGTAGCTCTATGTTGTGTGATGTCGCTCTGTGTTCAGTATGTAGCTCTGTGTTGCGTGATGCAGCTCTTTATTCGGTATGTAGCCTTTGTGTTGCGTGATGTAGCTCTATTTTCGGTATGTAGCTCTGTGTTGCGTGATGTGGCTCTGTGTTGCGTGATGTAGCTCTATGTTGTGTGATGTAGCTCTATGTTGTGTGATGTAGCTCTGTGTTGTATGATGTAGCTCTGTGTTGTGATGTAGTTCTGTGTTGTTTAATGTAGCTCTGTGTTGTGTGATGTAGCTCTGTGTTGCGTGATGTGGCTCTGTGTTGTGTGATGTGCCTCTGTGTTGCGTGATGTAGCTCTGTGTTGCATGATGTAGCTCTATGTTGTGTGATGTAGCTCTGTGTTGTGTGATGTCGCTCTGTGTTCAGTATGTAGCTCTATGTTCGGTATGTAGCTCTGTGTTGCGTGATGCAGCTCTATGTTCGGTATGTAGCTCTGTGTTGCGTGATGCAGCTCTATGTTCGGTATGTAGCTCTGTGTTGCGTGATGCAGCTCTATGTTCGGTATGTAGCTCTGTGTTGCGTGATGTAGCTCTATGTTGTGTGACGTAGCTCTATGTTGTGTGATGTAGCTCTGTGTTGTATGATGTAGCTCTGTGTTGTGATGTAGTTCTGTGTTGTTTAATGTAGCTCTGTGTTTTGTGATGTAGCTCTGTGTTGTATGATGTAGCTCTGTGTTGTGATGTAGCTCTGTGTTGTGTGATGTAGCTCTATGTTGTGTGATGTAGCTCTGTGTTGTATGATGTAGCCCTGTGTTGTGATGTAGCTCTGTGTTGTGTGATGTAGCTCTGTGTCATGTAATGTGGCTCTGTGTTGCGTGATGTGGCTCTGTGTTGTATGATGTAGCTCTGTGTGGTGATGTAGTTCTGTGTTGTTTAATGTAGCTCTGTGTTGTGTGATGTAGCTCTGTGTTGTATGATGTAGCTCTGTGTTGTGATGTAGCTCTATGTTGTGTGATGTAGCTCTGTGTTGTATGATGTAGCTCTGTGTTGTGATGTAGCTCTGTGTCGTGTGATGTATCTCTGTGTCATGTAATGTGGCTCTGTGTTGCGTGATGTGGCTCTGTGTTGTATGATGTAGCTCTATGTTGCGTGATGTAGCTCTATGTTGCGTGATGTAGTTCTGTGTTGCGTGATGTGGCTCTGTGTTGCGTGATGTAGCTCTATGTTGTGTGATGTAGCTCTATGTTGCGTGATGTAGCTCTATGTTGTGTGATGTAGCTCTGTGTTGTGTGATGTAGTTCTGTGTCGGGTGATGTAGTTCTGTGTTGCGTGATGTAGCTCTATGTTGCGTGATGTAGCTCTATGTTGCGTGATGTAGCTCTATGTTGCGTGATGTAGTTCTGTGCCGTGTGATGTAGTTCTGTGTCGTGTGATGTAGTTCTGTGTCGTGTGATGTAGTTCTGTGTCGCGTGATGTAGTTCTATGTCGCGTGATGTAGCTCTATGTTGCGTGATGTAGTTCTGTGCCGTGTGATGTAGTTCTGTGTCGTGTGATGTAGTTCTGTGTCGCGTGATGTAGCTCTATGTTGCGTGATGTAGCTCTATGTTGCGTGATGTAGTTCTGTGTCGTGTGATGTAGTTCTGTGTCGTGTGATGTAGTTCTATGTCGCGTGATGTAGCTCTATGTTGCGTGATGTAGCTCTATGTTGTGTGATGTAGCTCTATGTTGCGTGATGTAGTTCTGTTTTGTGTGATGTAGCTCTATGTTGCGTGATGTAGTTCTGTTTTGTGTGATGTAGCTCTATGTTGCGTGATGTAGTTCTGTTTTGTGTGATGTAGCTCTATGTTGCGTGATGTAGTTCTGTTTTGTGTGATGTAGCTCTATGTTGCGTGATGTAGTTCTGTTTTGTGTGATGTAGCTCTATGTTGCGTGATGTAGTTCTGTTTTGTGTGATGTAGCTCTGTGTTGCGTGATGTGGCTCTGTGTCGCGTGATGTAGCTCTGTGTTGCGTGATGTAGCTCTGTGTTGTGTGATGTAGCTCTGTGTTGCGTGATGTAGCTCTGTGTAGCGTGATGTAGCTCTATGTTGTTTAATGTAGCTCTATTTTGTTTAATGTAGCACCAGGGTTCTGGAGAAACAATGTCTCATTTCACTGTGTATTGTGTAGGCTATATATGGTTGAAATTACAATAAAAAGCTTTTTGACTTGACTTAACTTGAAAGTGACCCTGGTATAAGGTGAGGTGTGAGGCCTTACACAATGTTACTGCTTTCCGCATCAAATCGAGCCGTTCTTAACCTCCACATTGTACACTATATCCTGTAACACCTCCCACACAGACCTGGATTATCACCGTACAGTATATATATTACATTGCATTTCGTTTTTTCTAGCACAGTATATATATATATATATATATATATATATTTACATTTACATTTGCATCATTTAGCAGACGCCCTTATCCAGAGCGACGTACAAAAGTGATTTGAGTCTCTAGTAATGAATAAATCTACACTGGTACACAAGATTACAAACTTAATATAAATGCATGGGACATTATATATATATATATATATATATATATATATATATATATATATATATATATATATATATATATATATAAAATGTCGTTGCACTACGAGAATAAAGAATAAAACACAGTCGTAATTTAGTGCCACTTTTTAATCTAAAATTACGAGAATAAAGTCGTAGCAATATGAGAATAAAGTCAAAATTTAGAGAATAAAGTGGAAATATTTTAATTATAAAGTATAAAATGTATCAAACTTGCAGGATTTGGTCAAATCCTATTTAAGGTTAGGATTTGGAAAAAAAATAAATAAAAGGAAATTATTTGTCTTTCGGCGCAGCAGCACGCAGTAATAATAATAATAATAATAATAATAATAATAATAATAATAATAATAATAATAATCGACACTGCAGCGGTTCTGTAGGAAACAAAATGTATTCAGAAGAAAAGACATTGAGGAAATCAAATGAAAACATTGAATTATTATGACTCGGATTATTACGACTTTATTCTCGGGGCACTAAAAAGCCGTCATATGTTTACCGATAAATATTTTTTAGAAGATAAATATGCTTACATATGCTTACACTGTTTAAGATGAAGTTGAAGATCTGAAAGTCCACCAGTTTCCGCATCAGTGTTCGTGCGACAGGCCGAAAAAGCGCGCGCAGGTGTTACAGTGTGAACGCAAACACGCCATATTGTCTATCTATCTGTCTATCTTTCTCTTTTTTATCTCTCTCTCTCTCTTTCTGTAACCAGAAGTAACTTTTTTTCTGTTGTGTGTCAAAGCAAAGTCGCAACACCGAAACCTCGGATTGTGAAAGCGCCAAAAGTGAAAGTATTTTGAAATAAATAAATAAATAAATAAACCTGGAGAACGTTCTGCAGAATGAATGGACCTCCCTGAACATTCATCTACGTCATCAATATAAAAATACACTCGCTTTCATATCCAGTCCTGTTCAAAATAAAAGTCGCATAGTTTGAAGAACTCCATCACCTGTAATGTAGGTGGAGAAGATCCATAAGATGTAGAAGACCTGCAGTGTTTCTATATATGGGTTCTTCTGCTGCTGTCCCTCAGAGGGAATCTCGATCAGAGGATCCACCCCCACCCCTCTCAACCCACCCCCACCCCTCTCAACCCACCCCCTTTCCCCACCACCACACACTTTTTGCTGGACTGGTTTGAAAGTCCAAGTTCATTGTCATGTGCAAACACTGTAGAATGCAGTGAAATTTTTCCTGAAACAACATTAGAGCAACAAACACAATAATAATCCAGTGCACGAGGGGCTATAATTAATACATTTCTATTATATTTTATGTATCAAGGAACAAGTGCGGACCCCTGCAGGAGTTTTTATTGGAGGGAAAAACCACAATGATGCAGGAGCAGGTGAAAAGAAAACACTGGGTGAAGGTGAAACATCAGCACGGTGAGTAAAAAACTGTAGAATCCTTATTATGTGGAAATGGTGCAGTTTAAATGGTGCACTGGATCTGTTTTGACGCGCCTGGAGAGCTTCAGGTGGCGCAGGCAGTTCGCTCGAGACACCGCGACGGATTCGAACAAACACTAAATCTAAAAGCAGCAAATAACAGCAGCAGTAAACGATCACATTTTTATGCCACTGGTGTTTGTATAATCAAGGTATATATATATATTTATTTTCATGACTATGAAAATTGTAGATTCACACTGAAGGCATCAAAACTATGAATTAACACATGTGGATTTATATATGGAATTATATACATAACAAAAAAGTGTGAAACAACTGAAAAATGTCATATTCTAGGTTCTTCAAAGTCGCCACCTTTTGCTTTGATTACTGCTTTGCACACTCTTGGTATTCTCTTGATGAGCTTCAAGAGGTAGTCACCTGAAATGGTCTTCCAACAGTCTTGAAGGAGTTCCCCGAGAGATGCTTGGCACTTGTTGGCCCTTTTGCCTTCACTCTGCGGTCCAGCTCACCCCTAAACCATCTCGATTGGGTTCAGGTCCGGTGACTGTGGAGGCCAGGTCATCTGGCGCAGCACCCCATCACTCTCCTTCTTGGTCAAATAGCCCTTGATGCCTTCAGTGTGACTCTACAATTTTCATAGTCATGAAAATAAAGAAAACTCTTTGAATGAGAAGGTGTGTCCAAACTTTTGGTCTGTACTGTATATATATATGATTTAATTTTTATACAAAATGTAATTATATATTCTAGATGATTATATCTTCACAAATGAACAAAATTTCTGTCATTTTTGAACATAAATTGTCAAAACATTATATTTAATGTATTATACGTGTTACATTTACATTTGTGGCATTTAGCAGAGGCACTTATCCATATACAAAGGTGCTTTGAGTCTCTAGTAATGAATAAATCTACACTGGTACGCAAGATTACAAACTAAATATAAATATAACTCGAATTCTACAAAGCAAACTTGGAAAGTGCTAATTTAAGTGTTTCAGGAAGTCTTCAGTCGTCGCTTGAAGACAGTCAGGGACTCTAGAGTAAAAAAAGGGACTCAGAATTCTAGAGTAAGTTCATTCCACCACCTCGGTGCCAGAACAGAGAAGAGCCTTGAAGTGTACTTACCTCTCATTCTGAGAGAAGGTGGTACCAATGGAGCAGTGCTGGAGGATCTCAGACAGCGTGGTGCAGTGCGAGATGTGATGAGGTCTCTGAGGTAAGATGGTGCTGGTCCATTTTTGGCCTTGTAGGCATCATCAGTGTTTTGAATCTGATACATGCAGCTACTGGAAGCCAGTAAAGGGAGCGCAGCAGTGGGGTGGTGTGGGAGAAGTTGGGCAGATTAAACACAAGCCGTGCAGCTGCGTTTTGGATCATTTGCAGTGGACGGATAGTGTTCAGGGGAAGACCTGCCAGCAGAGAGCTGCAGTAATCAAGTCTTGAAATGACAAGAGACTGAACAAGCACCTGGGCAGCCTGTGTGGATATAAATGGTCAAATCCTTCGGATGTTATAGAGAAGAAATCCACAGGAACGAGCAACATTAGCAACATGTGGGAAGAAGGACAGTTCATTGTCCATAGTTACCCCAAGGTTACGAGCAGTGGCTGAAGAGGAGAGCAGAGAGTCATGAAGTGTCATTTGGAGATCTTGACCTGGAGATGAATCCCCTGGGATGACCAGCAGTTCTGTTTTGCTGGGGTTGAGTTTTAGTTGGTGAGCACTCATCCATGAAGATATGTCTGTCAAGCATGCTGAGATTAGTTGAGTGTCATCTACATAGCAGTGGTAAGAAAACCCATGTGAGGATATGACTTCAGTGTTATGATTTATATAGATTTTTTTAAGCATGGTTGTCAACTTGCCATTTGCTAAATAAAATACAAATGTGTTTTCACACAAATTGCTTCACCTTGCATACTCAAATGCTGTTTGTGTGGGAATTGTTACACAAAGAAACAATCCAGCATGAGTGAATTTGTTTAAAAGAGAAATCCCCCATGTCCTCAACAATCAAGCAGCCACTATTGAAACTCTTATACTCTTTCTCTTGAAACGGAATTACAGATTTACAGTCTATCTCATATCATTTAATCCCTCTGCCTAATATTCTCTAGTTCCCCTTGTACCACCAAATAAACTTAATTGAGGCCACTCACAGAACGTCCAAAAGATGTTCCTGGTTCTATGTCTTCTCCTGGTAAGCCACACCCACTCAACCAACCATCCACATGGTCACCAGCTTCTTTTATTGCGCTATGATCCAGTTCCAATGTCCATTTTGGGACGTTTAGGTGGTGTACAAGGGTCAGCATGTGCTCCCAGCTCCATATGCAGCAAGGTGTGGTGGTCGGTGTGTTCTGTTTCCTTTCTATCAGAGCCTTTAACATTTACAGCATCTGACAAATGCTCTTACGCAAAGTGACTTTATTTATGTCATTTATACAACTGAGCTTTTGAAGGTCCAGTTTAAGAGTCAAGTCCAGGGTTAGTCCAGAGCCTGGCAGAGCTTAAGACACTTTTACAGGGACATGACAAGTAGTTAGGGGAATTTCAATGGCCTTCCTAATCATCAGATTTTAATATAGAATGTGTTTTACATGTCTAAAGTTTTATGTGAAAGAAGTCTCTATTTATATACAGTTATATGTATTAGCTACAGTAATTATTTAAATATTTTCATTAAATAGGCAGATGATCAAACTTTCAGTCTAAAAAAAACCCCAATTGCATTTTAAACTGAAAGCTGAAGCTACAACTCTGTGGGTTTCAAACTGTCTGAAAACAGCCTCTTGCACTTGCCGGAAAAAACAAAAACAAAAAATAGGCACCATCCTAATTTAGTTCTCACTTTCTTCCCCAAGGCACTTCAACCTGGAAGAGTCCATAATTCAGGGGGGCCCAACAGTTAACCTAATATCAATCATCATCCTAAAAGCATGGATGTATTTTTACCCAGAATTATAAAGTCATTCAGTATAAAAAAAAGCATGAATGAAATATAATGAGATGCAAGCTGTAGTTTGATCACTCCTACACCTTGGACTTTTCCAAGTGTAAGTGTCTAGGGGAAGTGAGTAAGGGGTGAATTTGACAGATTGATACCACAGAGTGAATTTCCGGAGGTAAAGTAGTATTTGTGGTTTTGCACATGACGGATCCTTTCATCTCTTAATATACAATTCTGAGAATTTTTGCCACTACAAAGCAACGTTTCCAAGTATAGATTTCACTTTGGTTCTGCACACAGTGATGAAAACATTGAAAGAACGTGTGTTAGAATGGCATAATGATTCATTTCTATACACGATATACAACCATTTTCACCCACGTGTTTGCCCTTCACACGCAGCCACACGCATTTCCTGATTGAAACCAGGCACCATCCCAACACCTCTCTTACTCACTTCCCCTAAGCACTTCGACTTGGGGCAGTCCATTACATGCGGGGAGCACAACTCTTGTTTTTAAACAATCTACCTTTATATTACTAAAAGAAACCAAATAAAAGAGAACTTGAACTCATGAGTTCATGCTTATTCATTCACAGTTAAAGGATAAATCAAGAAATAAGCTCATACAGAAGAATGACTTGAAGTTCCACAAGCTGAAACTTGATCAACTCCCCCTGCAACATGGACTCTCCCAAGTTGAAGTGTCTAGGGAAAGTAAGCATTGGATTGGATTGGGTTGAGACCCTTGTAAATCATAAGCTCTGTAACATGCTCTACAATGCCAGAAAAAACCTGCAATGATCATGAAGACAGCACGAGTGAAAGACTCTGGTGAGTAAATAAGAGGAATTATTTCTAAAAATAAAACTCATTCACTAAGATAATGAATAAATTGTCTATGACTCTCATTAAACTTTTTTTTTTTTACTTTCTGTTTTTAACTAATGAAATTGATAAAAAAATACATTAAATACCTGAATATTCTTTAATAATGTTTGTTTAAATGTTAATTTCGATTGTATAGATTTATCATTGCCATGTGTTTCTGTTGATCACATCTAGAACAAAATCTGGCTCTGGAAGTTTGGTCCTTCCTTTAATTACTTCATATAAGGAAAATAGAAACCATGTGGTGATTTTGGTTAAGACTTACTGTAGAGAAATTAATACTACCACTATTTAATGACCAAATTCTAAAAATGATCTATTTTAGTAGTATAGTTGTGTCTATGGAAAGATTCAATCATAAAACTTGTACGTTTTATTTTTATAGTCATTATTTTCCATTATGATTTCCTTCTGTACAATAAACAAGGTGTATGTCTCACTTTAGTTCAGTCCATGTTTGCTCTTCTTCGCTTGAAACCAGGCACCTTCCAAACCCAGCGCTAACTCACTTCCCCTGTGCACTTTGACTTGGAACAGTCCATTAAGGTGCACAGGGATAGGGGAGCACAGGTGTTCTTTTTAAACCCACTGACTTTAATATATTATTAATATAAAGAGAATGTAACAACGTGTGTGTGTGTGTGTGTGTGTGTGTGTGTGTGTGTGTGTGTGTGTGTGTGTGTGTGTGTAAAGTTTATCTGCAAAGTAGAGGAATAAATAAAGGAAGCTCATGATGATTAAACCGTGTCTTCATCCCTCCCCCTTTGCAACTTGGACTCTCCTAAGTGAAAGTGTCTAGGGGAAGTAGGTATGGGACTGATTTGAGTAGAGATCTGCTGTACAAACACCCCCCCCACACACACACACACACACAAAAAGAAAATACAGAAGTGATTACAAAAGCATGTGAGTGTACAAGAGAAACCACTTGTTTGCTTAAATGTACTTTAATACTTGAATCAGATAGCAATATTTGCATAGTGATTGCTTGCATGGTTACACTCTCTATATCCAGAGAATATGCTCTTGAATTGCATATAAGAGCATAAAGAAGCCTGAAAGAAGCAGATTATTGGCAAAGAGTTTGAAATTGTTAACTGGAGTGAAGTTTCTACGCAAGTCTCAACACATGTCTGTGGTCTGTGGCTTGCCATGAACAGGAATGACATCTCCGGTCTCTCTTCTCACTGCTGCTTATGGTTTTGTTTTGTAAGTTGGCGAGAAGAGCCAGTTGAGAGATTCGGTGTACTTAATGCCTGAAGAAAGAGAAGATCAGGACCAGAAATGTGACTCTACAAATGATGTTGATCTTATGGAAAGGTTAGTTTGATACAGTGTGTATATATACATACAGCTAATCGACTTTCTCTTAGGTATTCATATCTTATCTATCTATCTATCTATCTATCTATCTATCTATCTATCTATCTATCTATCTATCTATCTATCTATCTATCTATCAGGTAATTACTTTGGTGTTTTCTTATTGTGACAACATTCAGGACAATCCCACATAAGAATGCCGGATTGTTAAAAGACGTCTTCATGACTTACTGGTTCTGTGTTTGTATGTTTATGTGACAGTAATCAAACTTCCCTTCCCTCTTCTGAAGACGATCAGTCCATGGACACTCCCAACACCTTTGAAAATAAGATGCCGGTAAACACACCACACATGCTGGCATTCCATACAGCACATTGTACATCTTAGGGAAAAAAAAGTTTCTCTATGAAGTCATTTGTTTGAAGGTTTATGGTATTGGAAGAGGTCGTTTGTGTTTATCCAAAAACTCAAATCTTGAGGGTTTTGATTTTGTTCATTATAATAAATGGTTCCGGTTTATTCATTGATTTGTTTAGGGGCTCCTTTTGGAAGTTACAGCGGTGCAGGATGGATTTGAGAGAGTGGTCACGAATGAGGATACAAATGATTATGAGAGGAAGTTGGTTGCTCCTGAGGTTGACCAACAATCCAATACAGAAGCAGAACAACCCAATGTGAGACACATTATATATTTGATGAAAGATGAGAGAAACTATATATATGTTAGTAAATGAAGCATTCCTAAAACCTTGTTGATGTTCTGCAGGTAAAGGAAACCAAAGGATGCTTTATGTCATGTTTGGTGTTTCAGTCACCAGTGCAAGCGTTGCTGCTTTGTTGCTCTCCGTTCTGTAAGACCTCCTTTCCTCACACAGGTATTCCATTCTGTTAACAGTGGTATGTTTTTTTTTTAATGTTATCTATTTGTTTACATATGCATTTCGTTGTTGAAGCGGGGCGCTGGTCGAGTGTCGGTTTGTGAATGGAGGGAGGAGCCGGAAGAACCGATTTCTTCCAATTCCTGCTCCCGGGTTTTGGCACCAGAATACAGTTCAAAAGCTCAAAGGAGAAAGAATGGGAGACAGGCAACAGGTTTCAGCCAAAACTTGCCTTTATTTGCCACCTACCCCTACTCTAGCTATCTGTCTTTCCCTTCTTCCCTTCTTATCTTCCTCCCTTTTATCCTCTGGCCACTCAATGCAAGAAGGCACACTTATTAACAAAATTATTTACGTGTGTGAAGCTTAAAACTCAATTCCTTTGGCTTCACCCTCCATTTAAAACCCTTTACTCACCCATGCATGTGCTGCCCCAGATATTTTGTTAGAGCCGAAAAATATTCATACTTTATTTTAAACAATACAAAATACCTAATATCGATCATTTTCATTGATATTTTATTTTGTGTGTGTTCATTAAGATGAAGCCGATCATGAATGAGTCTGTAGCAGCTAAGATCCACCACGCGAAGAAACATTTTCTGCATCAGAAGATAAACGTTTAATGTAACTGACAAAACGGTCACAATTCTTAACCAATCATGGTCAAGAAGTCAGTATGTCTTTTTCTAAACCTCACTGGACGAAGCACTTCTTCATGACAGCGTTCTTCAGGAGTGATCACGTGGAGGAACCCCACATCGTTTGCTTTCATAATCTTGCACTTTCATTATTAAGCTTCCAGGATTTCAAGCTAACATTTTTTTTGTGAACGTTTGTAAGAGTAGGATGTGAGCGTCACAGTCTTTCCTTCCATGCTTTAATTTCACTGCTCCAAAGTGTACCTTCTTAAATGCGTTTCCAAACTCGAATCATCAACAATTGTAATCCAACACAAAGATCAGAAATTCAGAAACAGAAGACAAACACAGCTGATGATGAATTCGGCAACACGATAACGCTATGGGTTTTTATTCTAAAACCATGAATCCAAATTATACAGATTAGACACACAGCAAAACACAGAGAAGCTCTAAAAACAAATACTGAAGAAATAGAATTTCAAAAGACCAAAAGTGCTAATGAGAATAAAGCTGAAATCAATGGACAGATGGTGTCTGAGGCAGATGAAGAGGTAAAGCAGGAGCTGGGGACTAATAAATACTTCATCACCACTCATGAAGAAAATGGAGTCTTCTGATGGATTTAGTGATGTGTAACCACGAGGGAAAAGAATATGAGTATGCATAACACAGAAGAGTGATAAATGAACACAAAAATTGCGGAAATATTTGAAAATCCAAATCAAATGAGACACAAGTATTGACGTTTTCGGCTCATGAATATGGTTTGAAATAATTTTTCACAACCATGAACCTCGTGCTATTGTAGACGCCACATCTCATCACTGTAATATATATATATAATATAATAATATATCATACTTTTTTCTAAGCTTTAGTTGCTTTAGTTGTGTGTAAATGTTTTTCAACAGTTTCAATAACAGTAACATTGGTGATTCTTTGTCATCACCAATGCATATGTACAGACATGCTGTATCTTTTTCATTAAATCACTTGGTGTAAACAGCTTGAATTTATTGTGACGTCCATGTGCCAGTGATGGACAGAGGGCATCATTGGCTTTCCGAATGATCTGTGGACTTTGGTGTTCTTCTGTTAAGTATTTTTTGGAAGAATCTAAACACTGCATACCTGAATGAACCTCACAACACCTGATGTTTTTGGAGAAGCAGTGGACTATAGTCACAATTTGGCCTGTGCCAAAGTTGTTCAGATCCTTACACTCGCCCACCCAAGCAGATAAATGCGAATTATAAACTACATACTGAATGGGGAAAAAAATCATTTGTGTAATGGAAGTGCTATAATCTTGAAGTAATAACACCTAAACATATTAAACCAAAAGTGAACTGAAATTGTTTTAGTGGAAACTGTAATGTTGTAATATTTTGTAAAATTGGCAGGGTGATTTTTTTATTTACTAAAGTCAATTCAAATGTCAGTATTTATTGTTTGCAAACAGTAAATTGCTGTTTTGAAAGAATACATTTTTTGTTATTATGAAACTGAATGTTCACCAGCTTTTCTTCGCCACAGCGGATCATCCATCTCCATCAGCATTCTCCTTTCGATATACACCATGTCCCTCCTCTGCACATGTCCAAACCATCTCAATCTCGCCTCCCTCACCTTGTCTCCAAAACGTCCTACATGCGCTGTCCCTCTAATAAACTCGTTTCTGAACCTGTCCCTTGTCGTCACTCCCAACGAAAACCCCAACATCTTCAGCTCTGCTACCTCCAGCTCCACCTCCTGTCTTTTACTCAATGCCACTGTCTCTAAACCATACAACATCTCAGGTCTCACCACAGTCCTATAAACTTTCCCTTTCACTCTCACAGATACTCTTCTATCACAAATCACTCCTGCTATCACTCTTCTCCACCCACTCCACCCTGCCTGCACTCTTTTTTTCACTTCTCTAACACACTCTCCATTACTTTGTACTGTTGACCTCAGGTACCTGAACTCCTCCACCTTCACCACCTTTTTTCCCTGCAACTGCACCACTCCACTGCTCTCCCTCTCATTCACACACATGTACTCTGTCTTACTCCTACTGACTTTCATTCCCCTCCTCTCCAACATGTACCTCCACCCCTTCAGGCTCTTCTTAACCTGCTTCCTGCTCTCACCACAAATCACAATATCATCTGCAAACATCATAGTCCATGGAGACTCCTGTCTGACCTTGTCTGTCAATCTGTCCATCACCACTGCAAACAGGAAAGGGCTCAGAGCCGGTCCTTGATGCATTCCAACCTCCACCTTGAACCAGTATGTCGTTACTCTGCACACTTCACTGCTGTCAGGCCACTCAAGATCTTCCTCTTTAAAAGCATGTTAACCAGATCTTCAAGGAGCTCACTTTGTACACAGGGGCATTGCAATGATGGAACAGATTTGGGTTTCCAAGTTCAGGTGATTGCAAAATGTTATGATAGTGCATATAAAGACGTACCCAATACTTTTGCCAATATAGTGTATTTAAAGTGTACAGGTTAAACACTTTAAATTCACACTTTTACATAAAACATGGACAGAACCCAGTAAGTGTTAAGAGATGGTATAAAACATAATTCAAAAAAATATATGTACAAAAAGGTCATCTAATAATAATAAAAGTAATACATATAATTATCACATTATATTATTATTATTGTTGTTGTGTTATTATTATTTACTTTATTACACTTTAAAATACCCAACACATTATAAAAAGAAGGGCTATGATTTCAGCTGGACAGCCCAATTTTAATAAAGATGAAGAACATTATTCCAGCAGGTCAAGGTACGTTTTCTGCTAGTAGAAGTAAGACTGCTGAGAATTTGGTGATACTTAATGTACTGTATTCAAGGATACTTAAAATATTTTATTTAATTATTGATTTACATTATTTATAGCATCTGGCAGACACCGCCTTCTCCAAAGTTGATTACAAACTGCTTTTGTCAGGATTTTACATTCTCTGTCCTCTAGATGTCACTACTGTTCATTTTTTTCTCTCGTTTCCCACCACTGAGAATATCTACTACAGTTTTTCCCAGTTGCTTTGGAGCATTTTTCGAATCATCTTTAATATTTGCAATATTTTGTACATAATTTGTACATACAGCAAAACACATTTTTGTGATTTCTTGAAAAAGCATGTACCTTTATTAAAATCCTTAGTTACGCTCTCAAAAGTAAGTATTTGTGTCAATGAACATCTCATTGCCACCAGAATAACTAGTCTTTTTGTCATTGTTCACAAACAAAATCATCGAAATGTTTAGGCATGTTGTCAGCAGTGTTGGGCAGTAACGCGTTACTTTTGACAGTAACTAATACTGTAACGCGTTACTTTTGACAGTGCCTAATACTGTAACGCGTTACTTTTAAAAATAAAGTAACTTCGTTACCGTTACTGTATGGTGCCTTACCCATTACTTTTTTAAATGAATGAATTTGGGCTGAAGTGTAGCCTACAGTCTAACCTGTTTACAGCAGAGACGCATTGTAGGATTGGAGGATTACCGGATTACCCTCTGTATACACGAAGAAGACGCACTGTGAGCATGTCTCCGTATATTCAGGTCTGTGCGGCAGTAATGACGAGTCGAGGCGAGAGCAAGACGAGTTTCTCAAAGTGGAAATATGCTCATTATTTCACTTTAGTTGAGTATAAAGACAAAAAATTTTAAGTCAAATGTAAGCTGTGTCTTTCTGGTTCGAAGCTCGTATCTACTGCGATAAACAGCAACTTCAATCTGTATGTTCAATCTGGAGCTCCTCCAGAAACTCCATGCTAGAAGCTAGAAGCTTGAAGCTAACCCGGTGTTCTGTTCTACATTGTTGATAGTTTTCATACTTAATCTATGAAAGGAACATTTTTAAAAGCTCAACACAACAGCTTTTATGATGCAGAGGCCACTTTAGTTTTTGATTCTGAATATAATATTCAGCTTGTTTTGTTATTTATTTCAGAAATCCTTGTGATATATTCAGTGTGTGCTGGTCTGACTTAAATAAAATGGTGTTTAAAAATTACTTTGTGTTTAAGTCAGTTTTGTGTTTGTATAAACCATAACGCATAAAAGGGCATTGATGGGAACATTAAAGAAGGTTCTTCTAAAAAGTAACTAAAAAGTTACTTTTAACAGTAACGCATTACTTTTTGGCGTAAGTAATCAACAAAGTAACTGAGTTAGGTTTTGAATCAAGTAACGAGTAACTGTAACAAGTTACTATTTTTTAGCACAACACTGGGTGAGCGATGGCAGCGACATTAGCTTCTGAAAAAAGAGAAGGTAAGCACTGCAGGGATGCAGGGAATATGGGCTGTTGACACAGCATCTTATTTCCTCAGGGAACTAGGGTTACATACGTAACCTAGTGACGTTCCCATTCAGGAACTTGAGATGCGTGGAAACACTTTGGGAACGAGTGTCCAATCACGCCATACTGACCAGTCCCTGCCTAGTGTGTCTGAGCACAACCACCATGCAGGACAGAGGAGCTGGGAGTGGCTCTGATGTCAAGGTAATAGAACCTAAAAAGGTCAAAGGGGTGGACCAGCCTGCAGCATTGAAAATGTTCTGGAGAGAAACTCCAGCGGACCAGGCCGTAGAGGCCGCCATACCCCCGGTGGAATGAGCCTTGACTTTGAAGGGAGTGGAAATATCAAAGGACTGTCTTAACCAACAAATACCTAAGGGCCACCTTGGCCAAGGGCTCGAAGGGGGGCTCAGATAAAGCCGCCAGCACAATGCCCAAGTCCCACACAGGCACTCTGGGTATCCCGGGCCTCAGCTTTCAGGTGCTGCGTAGGAAAGGTGTCATGAGTCAGTGTTTCCCCAGCGACTGTCCTGCAGGCGGTTTACAAAAAGCCCTGATAGCAGATGCATAAACCTTCAGGGTTGACGGAGACAATCCTGTGGCAAACTGTTCCTGCAAAAACTCCAGAACAGAACCAACAGGGCAGTTGACTGGGTCCAACTGGTGGTGCTCACACCACGTGGTGAACAGATGCCAATTAGCAGCATACAACCTCCTTGTGGAGGGAGCTCTGAAATGGGGGATGGTCTCCACTACCTCAGTAGAGAGACCAGCTGCTAGGAACTGTGCCCCCTTAGGGGCCATAGCCACAGCTTCCATAATTTTCGTAACGTAAACCACAAGGAGCTCCAAGGACGGGGTCTTGAGACAGAAAAGTAGGTTCATCCATATTTTAAAGACTCGAAGGGCTTGCCACGAGACCTTGATAATACGGAGTGAATTGCCCTTCCCGGGAGAACCCTCTGCCTCTGAGCCACCACTGGAGGAGTCTCAAATGGAGGAGTCAAAGTGGGATCACGTTGGATGCTGCCGCCATGAGACTGAGCAGCCTCTACAACTGCTTCACAGTAAATGACTAGCCTTCTTTTACTCTCTTTACTGCAGTTAGGATGACTTCGATCCTGGCAGGAGACAATTGTACCCGCAACACGGTCGAGCCCCACACTACGCCCAAGAAGGTGGTTCTCTGCAGAGGACAAAGCACACTCTTCTTTGCATTTAGTCTTAACCCCATTTCCTTCATATGGGCAGGAACGACATCTCGATGCCGAACCGCCTGAAGCTCTGATCGAGCTAATATCAACCAATCGTTGATATAATTTAGAATGCAGATGCCCTAAAGCTGTAGCGGGGCTAGAGCTGCATTCATGCACTTGGTGAAGGTGTGGGGCGAGAGTGCTAGGTCGAACTCATTCGAAATCATTACAATGGTGTTTTCTAATCATGGTAACAGTGGACAACCTCAATATATTGCATAAATAAATGCATACGAAATAATAAAATGCATAATGGAATAATCACAGACAATATCTAGTCTTATTTCACTATGTTGTCTAAAAAATCTATTATTATTACATTTATAAAATAGAACTATTCCTATTATAAAAATTGATAACACTTTAACATTGTTGTTGATCACCTTTGCCAAAATGGCACACTCATAATGTTGTCCTTACCTTGGACTTCAACTGGTACTGGCTCTAATACAACAAAGGTCTCATTCTTCTTGTATTGGCGTAAAAACTGTAGAAATGATAGTTGCTTTTTGAAGGAAACAACAAACAGCTACCACTAATGCTTTGGTTGCTAGCAGTGTAGTGTACTGAGACTCGCTCTTAAGACTGCACATGCAAGACTGGTTTAGCCTTAAAAGGTTTTTAGCACTGTTTGAGTGTAAGAAACAACACTTATGGGACAGATCATTGTCTTGACGATTTAAAAAATGTTAATTCATTTGAACAGTTTTTGAGATTTCAGATTTTTGCACTGCTTAAGTCTGCAGGGGCTTCAAAAGTTAAAGTTAACAGTAGCATAAACCTTGAAATGTTTTAGTTTTTTTCTCTAAAAATGTTATTATTTTTTTGCTCAAAAATTTAGATTTTTTTTCTAAAAGAGTTTTTTTTTTTTTTTGGTCCTACTAGAAAATTTTGAGTTTTAAACTCGTAATTTCCACTTCCCCTCTTCTTCCAATTTTTCTTTTTTTAAAATCACATATTGGGCCTAATACGCCGTCGTAATGACCTTTTAATTTTTATTAATTTTTATTTTATTTTACGCAGCGGTAATTAAATCCCTGGCTCGCGCCGTTAATGTCCCAAGACACAACAAGTACCATAAAGTCTTCACGTGCACACTGTATGCATGTGGAAAATCAATCAGTAACTGCAGCTGAACCAGGAAATGACAGACAACTGCTGCTTTTTACTTTCTATTCTGCTGTCTATATACCTTTAGATACATATTGTGATTTTCAGGTAAGTTCCTCTCTTTTTTGTGAATAATTGTGTGTATTAGTATTACCAGTATTACCAGTACATTACTGATGAAGGTGCTGGTGGAGATTTAATCATTAGTTAATATTTGTAAGTCGGTCATGGACCTCGTGCTTACAGCATCAGACTTTAATATTGGGTGGAAGTTCAAGTTTCAGATATAAAATACTGTAAGACCACATGTTCCGAATGTGATCTCTAAATTAATATTAAATACATATTTTCAGTCAAGCTGGAAATCACTTGATTTGTAATGAAGAAGTGAATCATGCTCGTATGGAATAAATAAAGGTGTTAAGAGTAACTTTTCATCCAGCTGCTCTTTTCGGAAAATGCGGGCCCAAGAAATTTTTTTGTGGTCGCGGCTTTTCGATACTTTGCAGTAAAAACACCGAGAACCAAAAACGAAGGGCGTCAGTTTACTGTACAACTTTGTAATATTATATTTATACCTTTTCATATGTCTTTGTCCTCTTAAATTATTTCCAATAGTCTATTCTATTAATTTCATAGCTTTTCTGTCAGGGGAGCTGCTGCTTCTGCACCACAGAGCATAAGTTTCAGTTAGAGTTTTATTTATTTATTTATTTATTTATTTATTTATTTATTTATTAATTTAATTTAATTTAATTTAATTTTATTTTATTTTATTTTATTTTATTTTATTTTATTTTTAATCAGAATTTAGTCGTTACATCATGTGTTGCCTTAAAGCACTGTGAGAACCTGTGGCTCTTTTTGTTTACTAAAAACTCCAAGTTGCTTGAAGCTGTTGCGTTAACCAGATCAGCCAAATCAGACTGTAACATTTGTTAAGCTTTATTTTATGAACAATTTATACTTTTGTGGGGGGGGTTTTGTGTAGAATGTGTACAAAAGAGGGTGATTTGATGAGGTGAATATGGATGCTTCTGCTGGAGATGATGTATGTGGAGGTGCAGTTGTGGCTCCAGTGAAAGGAGACGTGTTGAATTGTGTTCATTGGGTTTCTTGCTTTAGTGATGACGTTCATTCTCACTGTATGAGATCCTGTGTGTGATGCAGCTCTGATCTACTGCACTTCTCTATACTACTGATGATTTCTACATAATGAGGGGATTAATAGGTGAATTGATTCAGGCAGGACACCACTGAAGGCCTCGCTACTACTAATACTTATATTATTGATGTTATTATTTTTGCTGTTAGTAATAATATAAATAATAATAATAATAATAATAATAATAATAATAATAATAATAATAATAATAAAAGGTAAATATAATCTTAGATAAATTTAACACAGTGTAATCCTAGAAAAGTCCGTACTGTAGTATAGTGCTTATCTCAATAAACAAAAACTACATATTACAACAACAGAACCATGATTTTATCATTTTCTATAGTGTTGCTGGCAGGGCAATGGATGACCAGAATTTCAGGGCAATGGATGACCAGAATTCTGACTCTGACACTGATTTCAACTCATCTGTATCAAATTCAACAAGAAAAAACCCACCACGTAAAGCAAAGAGGTCTGTAACACTGTAAATAATTTACATAATTGCATGTTCTCAAATATGTTATCATCCTTTTTTTTTTTGCTTTCTTTGTAATTTAAAGACAGGAGAACAAAATTCAATCAGCAGGAGTGCAATCTTATACAGACATGCAGACATCAGATGGCAATGAATCAGTAGGTTTACCACCCAGTTTTACTGGATCTAAAAGGGATCATCACTGGGGGTTGAGGTAAGATTTCCCAAAATATATTTTGATTGTTTATTTATTTATTATATTTTATGTTTCTATACATTGAATTGAATTATATTTGCTTGTACATAATTTGTATGGTGACATTCTTGAGCAGATACAGTAATTTGTATGTTCAGTCACATTTATAGATATTATCAGGTGAGACAGAATTTTTAATAGTGAAAAACAAACCAGTACAATTTGTCAAACCAACACCTGACAAAAATCTTTAAAAAACTCATTTTGCTTAGAGTGCAGATTTTGGACAGCAGGATGGATGGGATAGCCAGGCAGCTACATGTAGGGTTTCTTTAGCCGAGCACAGACTCCATCTCACTTGCCTAACGTTTGCTTAATTGTGCACCACTTTTAATGTCCCCTTCCCTGGACACTGGCTTAAGACCTGTTCCCTACAGCTGAGATTGTGTAGCTTCTCCTGTAGATCATCCAGTATGTTGGTTTCTGGATGATTTCAGTATGTCTGTACTGCTTATCTTTGATATACACAAATACAGATTGCTCCGATGTGCATGTGCCAAAACAAATATTTAAGAGCCCATGTTAAAATGTTAAGATTCTGATGAAGCCACTTGAAGTTAAAAAACAAAAGTAAACAAAGCCTGATTTCATGGCGTACAACCTTCTTTAATAAAGTGTTTTATTGAATATAAATAATATAAAATGTGATGTTATCAAGTAAATGATTAACCTTTTTTAACAGACAGAAACCAGGCGAAGGTCAAGAGAAGAAAAACATCCATGAGAAGTTAAAGGAAATGACTGAGAAGATAAAACAACTTGAGACATCATTACAGGAGGCCAATTAAAAGGAGAATAACATGGAAGAGGAGAGAGAACGACTTGAGAAATTGTTAGAGGAGGCTTATAAAGAAAAGACTGAACTGGAAGAAGAGAGAGAACAATTTGAGAGATGTTTAGAGGAGGTCAAGCACAAGTACAGAAAATTACAGGTTAGTAATAATTTTATGGAAAACGTATTGAAATTTAAATAATAGAATGTAATTGTTCTTATAATTTCAGTAAACGTGTAGCATAACCGGTACGTTATATTATTGTCTTAAACACAGTTTTATTATTTTTTTGTAGAAAAACATTTGGATAGCCTCTGTGCTGGTTCTGGTTCCACTGTGTATTGGATTGCAATTAGATTTTAAAGGTAAACGCTGATCAAACTGCAACAGCTCTCAAATATCAAACACAACAATAATGCTAAAGTCGTCACATCAATGCTAATATGATATTTTCTGTATCATTTGCTGGTTTGTGCTTTTTAGGACATGAGATTAAGTATCTTGAGCTTAGACTGATGTTAGTGGGGAAAACTGGAGCAGGAAAGAGTGCATCAGGAAACACCATCCTCAGTGAAGAAGCCTTCAGAGTCGAGGCATCTCCTTCATCTGTGACCGCAAGCTGTATAAAGAAGAATAAAATCCTGGATGGAAGAAACGTCACCATAATTGACACTCCTGGTGTCATGGACACATGGTTAATATCTAACCAAACGGCTCACCATGCACCTGAATGTATCTCCATGTCTACTCCTGATCCTCACATGTTTCTGCTGGTGATCAGACTGGGAAGATTCACGGTGGAGGAGAAGAATGCTGTGAAGTGGATTCAGGAGAATTTTGGAGAAGAAGCTCTGAAGTTCACCATGATTCTGTTCACTGGTGGAGATCTGCTGGAAGGGAAAACAGTGGAGAAGTTTATCAGTAACAGTTATGATCTCCAGAACCTTGTAGACACATGTGAAGGTAGATATCATGTTTTCAACAACTATGAACAAAGTAACCGGACTCAAGTCACAGAGCTGTTTGAAAAGATAAATGCAATACTACACATGAACATGGGTTACTATTACACAAAAAAGGTTCATCAGAAGGTCCAGAGTAGCACAAGAGAAGAGGAAGAGAGGAAAAGACTGATTTTAGAGGAAGAAATTAAAATGGAGGAAGAGAGGAAAAGAGTGATGTTGCAACAGGAGATCAAGACAACAGAAGAGAAGAAGAGAGCCATGATGGAGAAACTGATCAGAGAAGAAGAGAAAATGAAATCTGAAAATCTGGCAAATGAGGTGAAAGAGGAGGCACAGAGTGAGTGTAACATCAGAGAGAGGAAACTCAAACAAGAAGAGGATTCGAAGAGGAAACAAATGAAAGAAGAGATGAAAGTGGAGGAGAGGAGGAAGGTGAATGAGATGGCAATGAAACTGAGAGATGAGCAATTAGAGAACAAAAATCTTAAGGCAGAGTTAGAACATGCATATAAAACATCTTTCTGGTTCAAGGTTTTAACTGGCATGTTAGTTTTTCTACTGATCATTGTATTGAGCTATGTATTTAAGTCTTAGAATGGGGTCTCAGTTATCTCTATTTGCATGGTCTACATTGTATGTAATTTTTTTAAAGTACTTTGTTTTAATTAGAAGAACTCCAGAACTATGGGCAAATGAAGTTCTCTTGTTCTTGCAAAGGGGCAGAATTAGGTATTAAGATGATTGGGTATAAATAGTGTATCTTAGATAGACCAAGTCTCTCAGAAATGAAGATGGTGAGAGCTTCACCAATCTTTGAAAGACTGTCTACAAATCCTGTAACAATTTCAGAACAATGTTCATCATCTCATAATTTATAATACATAATATCATCAAAAGCTACAAAGTATCTGGATAAATATCTGTGTACAAGGAACAAGGGGTGAAAATCAATACTGGATGGCTGTGATCTTCAGGCCCTCAGGTGGCATTGCATTTACAACATTCATGATTCTGTAATGGAAATCACTACATGGGGTTAATAACACTTCCAGAAATCATTATCTGTGAGCACAGTTTGACAAGTCATCCATAAATGCAGGTTAAATGTACATCATGCAAGGAAGAAGGAATTTCTGAACATGATCTAGAAACGCTGCCATACTCTCTGAACCAACGATCATTTAAAATGTACTGAGGTAATGTATGTCCTCCAGACTAAAGAGGAGAAGGACTATCTGGCTTATAATCAGCACACAATTTAAAAATCTGCATGTCTGATGGAACGGGCAGCTTGCACGTTTAAAATCCGTATTCTAAACGTGCAAGCTGCCCATTCAATCAGTAATAGCTATCGTAATAGCATGACTTTGTAGTAGAAGAGTGTTGAACTGCCTGTCTGCAGTCTAGACCTTTCACTATTTGAAAAACATTTGACGTCATGACCCGAAAAATACAACAAAGGAAACCCAGAGCTGTTGATCAGCTAAAATCCTGTATCAGACACATATGGATCAACATTCCTCTCCTAAAACTTCAGCAACTGGTCTCCTCAGTTCCAAGGTGTACAGAAGACGTGATGCTACACAGTGGTAAATGTGGCCATGTCCCAACTTTTGCAGCCATAAAATTCATAAAGACCTTATTTCTTTCCTTAAAATGGTTTATATTCTCATAAATATTTTATATGGGTTTTTTTGTTGTTGTTTTATTGTGAATAAAAACTGGAGTTATGATATTCTATTGCATTCTGCTTTTATGCACATTTTACACAGTGTCCTAACTTTTTTGGACTTGGGGTTGAAAATATATATATATACAGTATACAATAAGAAACAGAGTGAACATTTGACCAGCGCTACAGCAGAAGAGTGAATGGAATTAAAGCGGCAATGCGTGTGTTTGTGAATAGTGAAAGTTGGTCAAGTTCAAATATGATTCAATGAGCAAAGACTGGGTCAGTGTAGTATTGTACAGTGGGATCATTGTTGGTGCAAACAACCTCCTCAGTTTAACAACAAAACTTGGGGTTGGTCCATGTTGTTGTATCTCAGCAGGTCTAACACAAACATTTTTAGCAAGATGTAAGGCATTCCACAGTTGACCATCATCAAGCAGGTTGAAATCTACACGTTTCTTCTGTACATCAGCTTCAGGTTGTGATCATCCAAGGTCAATCCACAAGCGGTTTAGGAGGAAGAACCGTTTTAGTGCTCATAAAGATCTGTCATGCAGATCAGCAATAAGAGGTGAGGAAGGTACTTGTCAATTTGTTGCGTTTTCCATTTCCAAACAGTTTATCAGAAGGGCCCTGTTTCTCTCAGTGGAAAACTGAGCAAGCACTTGATTAAAAATTAATAACAATTTCAGTTAATCTGGGAATTCCATGTATGCTCCTGGAGGATGTAGAGAGAGCAGGACCAGTTATCATCATAATGTTATGGTAAAGGATAAACGGATCATAAGCAGCTAGATCATGAGCTGTAGCCCTACTACCCAACTCGGATCACCACTTTCTTACATCAGTTAAACATCCATGCACCACAGCACCTAGTGGACATGAATGGTATAGCAACACCATAGTCGGAGAACATAAGATATAAGTACAGTATATATATATATATATATATATATATATATATATATATATATATATATATATATATATATATAGAGAGAGAGAGAGAGAGAGAGAGAGAGAGAGAGAGAGAGAGAGAGAGAGAGAGAGAGAGAGAGAGAGAAGAACAAGAAATAATCATTTATGGACCATATTAGACATTGTGGTGGAGTGTAAATGAAAAAGATAGATAGATAGATAGATAGATAGATAGATAGATAGATAGATAGATAGATAGATAGATAAGGTGTAGAGGTATAATAGGAATATAAACCCAATTATACACTGTACAGAAGTGCAGTCCGGTGGGAATCCAAGAGCTTAATATTCAGCACATTCAGGTGCATTATTGAGGTAAAACTTTTGAAAATAATAAGTGTTTGTATCTTTATGCTGATTATCAATCAAATGGGAACTGAAAATACTGTATATCAGCTGAACCAAGGAGCTGTAATAGTGTATTAATAAAATTTAATTAAATTAAATTTCATGATCATATTAGTGCCATCTAGTGGACAATCTGGGAGAGTGTACAAGAAGAGGAACTAATAGGATCTAAACAGATGAACATTATGGAGTATATGATGTGTTTTCATTTTTAGTTCTCAAATCTGTTATTTCTGTACGTTTTATTCACAACTTAGTTAATTAAGCTATTTACAACAAAAAAAAGAGAGAGAGGTGAATTCGGTTAAATCTGGCAACCCTGAGAAATAGCTTCCTTATACAAATGAGTGCAAAACTGCACTGTAACTGTGTAATCTGTTTAAGACTTTTTTATAAGTTTTATAAGTTATAACTTAAGTTTCTTTTTTTAAAGACTCATGGCATCTATGTGTATGTTTTGGAGTTAATACTGAAAGAAAAAAAGAATGAATGCGTACAAAGTAAGCAGGAGGGTTTTCCGGTTGTCTGGCAACCCGGGAGCGGATAGGCGTGGTTTAGAGTAGGTTCTCTCTCTTGTCTCACTGTGGGCACTTCCGGTTTCTCTTTAAACTTTTTGGGTGTTTTATTTTTTAATAACCTTCACAAAAGGTCGCCATGTCGAACAACAACGCCACCAGCACGAGCCTGGCCGTGGCTCACAAAGCCGTGAAGCAGCTCCGGCTCGAGGCGAGCGTCCGCCGGATTCACGTAAGAACAACAACCGAGGGAGTGAAAGTTTTTCCTCCCCGTCTTTTGTGCCGGGCTCGATCCCAAATCGCTCGCCGCTGCGTGTGCATGCGCACTACGCGGCCGTCGTATGCGCCCTACTTAGGGGCACTCCGAGTACAAAATCTGTGGATTTAGGATACGCGCACTGGAACTGACACCAGTTGCTAACAGGGGCGTCAGAAACCAGTTCAGATAAACAGAAATAAAACTTTAGTGTCGTAAAACAGTCTGTTTTTAATAAGTTTGAGATTTTAATATATATATATTTTTTAATAAATTCTCCAGCACTGGTGTAGCACATCTCCGAGAAGATCATGGTGTTTCTTCTCGTTAGCCTGAGCTGCTTCTCTTCCCTGTGAAATGTTCAATATCAAATAAAACCTTCAGATCTTTTAGATAAAGATAAAGAATGGAGGTAAAGATGGACAGATTAGATCAATATAATTGATGTATTAGATGGATGGATGAACAGATGAGTTAGATGGGTGGGTGGATGGATGGAGGGATGGACTGGATGTACAGATAAAATGGGTGGATTAAATTGATATATAAATAAACTGAAGAGAATTATAATCACAACACTTTTGTTTTTGCCTCCATTTCTAATGAGCTGAACTCAAAGATCTCAGACATGATCTCATATCTCTCAAATATTGTTCACTAATCTGTGTAAATGTGTGTTAGTGAGATCTTCTCCTCCACCTCACAGGTGTGGCAGATCCAGATGTTGATTAGACAGAATGATTACTGCACATGTGTGTCTCAGGCTGAACACAATAAAAGTGCTCTAAAATGTGCAGTTTTACTGTACTGGGGTCTGAAAACCAGTCAGTATCTGGTGTGACACCATTTACCTCACGCAGTGCAGCACATCTTCACATAGAGGTGATCAGGTTGTTGATTGTGGCCTGTGGAATGTTCTTCAATGGCTGAAGTGGAACTGCAGTCGGGTCGAGACCCCGATGAGGACGAGCTGCAGATGAGTGTGCGGATGGTTGGATGTACTGACAAATTCTCTCAAACGCTTTTGGAGATACTTATGGTAGAGACATGAACATTCAATTCAGGAGCAACGGCTCTGGTGGACGTTCTTGCAGTCGGCATGCCGATCGCACGCTCCCTCAGAACCTGCGACATCATGCTGTGAAAAAACTGCACATTTTAGAGCACTTTTTTTGTGTCCAGCCTAAAGCGCACATGTGCAGTAATCATTCTGTCTAATCAACATCTGGATCTGCCACACCTGTGAGGTGGAGGAGAAGATCTCACTAACACACATTTACACAGATTAGTGAACAATATGTGAGAGATATGGAAAAAGTCTAAGATCTTTGAGCTCATGAGAAATGGGGGCAAAAACAGAAGTGTTGTGTTTATAATTCTGTTCAGTGTAGGATGGATAGATGACTGATTAGAGGGATATATATTCAATATAAATTGAATGGATGGATAGATTGAAATAATGGATGGCTGGAGATATGGATGGATTAGATAAATAGAATGTATGTATTAGATTAGATTGGATGGATTGGATGTACAGATGGATTAGATGAATAAAGGAACAGAATGGATGAGTTGATGATGGATTAGAAGGATATATAAATGTAAAAAGTGTGTGTGGGGGGGGGGGTTGTATATAATATATTATACTAGCTTTTTATTTATTTGTTTGTTTGTTTATTATATATTTATTTAGTGAAGAAAAGGTGTGTATGAGTATTTGACTGTATACACGTATACGTAATTGTACTATTCATTTCGAAGTATTTGATGAGTAAAGATGAACAATGTTTCTCCCTGAGGATGAGCTTTAGTTTGACCCTGGTGTTTGTTCAGGTCTCTCAAGCAGCTACGGATCTGAAGAATTTCTGTCTCCAGAACGCTCAAAAAGACCCGCTGCTGATGGGCGTTCCGTCTGGGGATAACCCTTTCCGCCCTCCCAAATCATGTGGCCTGCTCTGAGGTACCCTGTGGATGGAGGGATGGATGGATGGATTAGATGAATATATAAATAGACTGTATAAATTGATGATTGATGAATTAACAGAATATATAGATAGATTGGATGGATGGATGGATGGATGGATGGATGGATGGATGGATAGATAGATGGAATTAACACGGGGACAAACTTACACTTATAAAGAACATCTTATTTATTTTTTTCACCACATTATTTATGTAAAGCTGCTTTGAGACAATGTTTATTGTTAAAAGTGCAATACAAAAAAAAAATATATGTGTATATATAATAAATTGGATGGTTGAATAGGTGGATTAATCAGATGGATATATATATATGTATATATATTGGATGGATGGATGGATGGATGGATGGATGGATGGATGGATATATAA
The DNA here is from genome assembly GCA_039877035.1 of Silurus lanzhouensis. Classification (NCBI taxonomy): domain Eukaryota; kingdom Metazoa; phylum Chordata; class Actinopteri; order Siluriformes; family Siluridae; genus Silurus; species Silurus lanzhouensis. The sequence continues at coordinate 241,794 of JBCEWE010000243.1, read as the reverse complement.
ATTGGAAAAAAGGGTGGGTGGATGGATGGATGGATAGATTGATATATAAATTGGAAAAGAGGATGGATGGATGGATGGATGGATATAATAAATTGGATGGATGGATGGATATAATAAATTAGATGGATGGATAGGTTGATGAATCAAATGGATATATATATATAAATTGGATCAATGGATGATGGATGGATGGATGGATGGATGGATGGGTGGATGTGAATATATATAACGTCTCAATGTCTCTGTCCTCATGCAAACTAATTGTATTATTTTTTTTGTTCTGGCACAGGTGACAAGGATTTCTGAAAAGACTTCATGGAGCATCACACACACACACACACACACACACACACACACACACACACATGCTCTCTTCACTTTCCTACAGTGGTGTGAGGGCTCCTCCTGCTGGACGTTCTGCTCCTACACGGTCCACCATCCACATGTAGCTCTTCTCTCACTCACACTAAACCCAGTCCCGGCTTGAAGACTCATTTCCTGCTTTCACAAAGCCTTCGAGATGAAATCAGTGAAATAAGGGAGAAATTTGTTATGGGGTTAAATCTATAAGACATGAAGTGGACCATTCTAAACCGGACTGTTACTTTTATGGGGTAATTTGATTGATTTTGGGAGTTAACTAAAAACGGGAAATCATTTCGTTCACCTGTAGAGTCTCTTTACAGGTACCGCAGACTGTAAGTAGTTCTGGGAAACACTCGGTATACTTCTCCATATCTGTCACTATATCGTATACTTTATTTTGCGCTAGGAAAAGGTCTGTTACCGCTCTGGTGTTATACCTGATGTTATGCCTTCATTATAAAGTCCATCACTGGGTTTTTGCTTCTGTCAGCTAACTGTGATGCACTAGCTAGCTTAATAGTTATCAGTTACTATCTAATGCTTAGCATCTACTTTTCCTGGTTGCCTAGCAACAGCATTCTGAGCAACTGGATTAGGCAGGCTTCCATTAACAACATTAGTCAGTAGAGACACACTATATGGCCAAGTTTGTGCTCCTGACCATAAGATTAGTATGGGAACATCTAATATCTAATAATAACCTCCACCTTTCTAGGAAGATGTTCCACAAGTCTCTCACGGGGTTTCGTATTCTTTCTGTATCCGAGATTAAATGTAGCCCCAAATCGTAGCATTTCAGACTGTCTATTATTGTGTGGATTCGTCGTCAGCGTGAAAACATTCATCCCATAGGCGTTCAGCAGGGTTTAAGGCTCTATAGCAGGAGATGTTTCCCATCGTCCAACCTATGCCTAGCCTATCTTCCTGGAGCTGGCTTTGAGCACAGGAGCATTGTCATGTTGGAACAGGTTTGGGTCTCCTAGTTCAAGTGAAGGGAAAATTTCATTCAACTTTGTGGGAACCGTTTGATGGAGAACCACAAATGGGCGGCGTCCCAACACTTAGTGTCTATATAGTGTTGGTGGATTGGGACTCCGATAACCGATATGGTGTTTTTTACTAGAATTGGATGTCTGCCATAAAAACACTAAACAAACAAGATTTCTTCATACACAGTGTGTTATTATTTTTAAAGGGCTACCATTAAAATCTTACAGCACCAGGAACCCGTACTGATCTGCAGAACCCGTGAGGAACTTGGTGGGGTTTTTCCCGCCTTCACGTGCTTGTTTTTATGTGAAGCTTTTTTCTTTTTCAATTAGATGTTTTCTTTTCTTTCTTTTTTTTGGGGTGTAGATTTTCAAAACGTGATCCTTTTACTAATTTATTAGCCATAGGATTAGCATGAAAAAAAAATGGAAGTGTTTTTTATTCTGATTCGAATGGGTTTGATTTTCCACACCGGCACAGATCAGCGTTAGACTTCGTGCTCCATCAGAACACGTTCCTGAGCAGGTGTATTGACTGTATCATGACTGTATTAATTATGCTTTGAATTTGACAGTAATTACTTCACACACTGATGTTTTTGGATATAAATTGATTCTACAGATTCTATAATTACTAATTAGAAATCGGTAAACACTACACGGATATCGACACTGCATTATCCAGCGTGCTTTGGATTCTGGGGCTTTGTGTTTTCATGTGTAATTTGGGGAGAAAATCTTCGGGTTGTTTTGTCTGTAACGTCACCAACGGAGTCGTCACTTTAGTTTACTCCGTTCCTTCTTATCACAGCTCTTGTTTTTTTGTTGTCTGTTGAACCTTGTGCCTTATAGTGTTCTTGTAAATCTTTCAGTAAAGCTCCATACTTTCCCCCTGACCCATCTGAGTGTGTGTTTATTTATTTCTTCGTCGTTAAAGCTGTCTAATTGACCCAAGGAGACTGGAATTATATACAATTGGAGCTGAAGAATGACCCAGGGTGAATATTACATGTACAGCACTTGGCAGAAGCCCTTATCCTGAGCTACTTACATTTATCTCATTCATACAACTGAACAGCTATAGATGTTAAGCATCTTGGTGTGGCTGGAATTCAAACTTAACGTTCAGATCCAATGCCTTAACCACTAAGCTACCACCTCACACCCTGTGATGGAGTATCACCTTTTACAATAGTCACATCCCAGCATGGTATTTGGCAGATGCAGTGGTAGTTTGGTGGTGCTGGGATTTAATCTTGAGACCTTCCATTCCAGAGTTCAATGTATTAACCACCGAGCGACCATCTCTTTGCAAAGCAAAACTCACCGAATGGATCAAAATTAACGCTCGCTCATGCCATGTTCACACGTTCACACTAAAATCTTTTCGTTCAAAAACCCATATTTTCCTTTCCGTTTTGACTTTCTGTGTACGCCAAGATGGAGTTTTCAGCCAACAAAAAGGTAGCTTTCCAATGTCTTCAATGCTAATCACAATCCTTTATTCACACTGATGCTTTACATTTTCGTTTCAACTTTCCAGTTTACTCTGTGTCGTACTTACAGATTATGACTGAATGTTTTGTTGTATTCTAACTGGCAACCCAGACTTTTCAATTTAATTTAAAAAATCCAATAACAAATCTGCATATTCTGCTGTCCAATTTTTCATTAGAAATTAGATTTTTATGAAGTTTTTCTATACTGAGGAAATCTTTCTCATTTCTGACTTCTACTTTAAGCTTCAAAGTAATTAAAGCTTGACCATGTTTTCGTGTAGAGGCATTCATTTTCCCAAATACTTCACACTTGTTTCATTGATATTTCCACACCGAGTCCTGAGGTAGTCTGTAATCCCCAGCTGACTGAGGTTGTAATTGATTAGCATTAAGAATCGCCACCTGAAGTGGGTGTGACGTCACATTCTCTAAATCTGGCTTTCTATCCTGACAAAAGAATCCAATAAATCACTTCTCAAGAAGATGAGAGAAATGAAGAACAGTTTACTCATTGATCAAGCACAAGGTTATCAGGTAAAGAGAAGTTATATTTCAAAATTGATCTTGATACGCCTCAGGGTTTATAAGATAGAGAAAAAAAAATCTGATCTGGCTTTAGAAGATGAGTTTTAAGCTTCTTGACACACTGAAAGGTTTCCCAAAGCTGACTGAAGAGGAGTTGGAGGTTTTATGCTTGGTGGAGTCAGCTTCATGGTCTCAGGGGGACACCAAGAATTGTTTTCCTCAGGCCTGGTTAACGACATTAGCCTTGTAGCTGAGTGCAAAGCTAATAAAGCAAAGAGACAGTGAAATCATCAGGGCACAGTGTGGAGAGTTCATGCCTGGCTAAAGTGTTCCTTCAGAACTTTAGATCTGCTGATGTGCTCCCTAAACTCCATATAACTGAATTTGTGACAAAACTTTCAGATATTTGTTTTGAGTATGTGTGTGTGTGTGTGTGTGTGTGTGTTACAAGCTTTAGGTGGTGTAAAAATGGCTAACAAACAAGAAGGAAAGTCGCTCACAAGCCATAGGACTCATGACACCTCAGGTATTGGAATGCTACTGATTCTACAGTTAAACTTGTATATCTAACTGGAAAAATGAAAATCGATTTCAGAATGTAGAACAATTTCCCGGTTCTCATGTGCAGGATAAAGCGAGATTCCATTACGAAATGTCTCCTTCGTTACAGAGGTCCAGAGCACTAGGGTGTTGCTGCAGGTCAGTACGGCTTCCAGCAGGATTTTCAAAGACGAGAGGAACGAACGCAACAGATCGCTTCAGGTGCAAATGTAACTGTAAAGAGAGAAAAACTTTGCTGTCGTTTATGAATGATTAATGTAAAAAAGAAAAGTTGTATTTTGTGGTGAAACTGCAACTTGTTTCATCCCTCTGTTAAACAGGCTGCTTTATTCTAATGGTATATAATATTTATATAGATGGATAGAGAGATGTGGATGGATGGGTGGATTGAATGGGGGGTGGAGAAAGAGACTGACTGATCTCTCTCCACTTTTCTCAGATGGATAGATAGATGGATGCATTGGTGGATAGATGAAGATAGAGACAAGGATGGATGGATGATGGATTGATGGATGGAAAGATAGTCTATGTGTGTAACATATTTTAGGGCTGTCAATCGCTTAAAATATTTAATTGTGATTAATCGCATCTTAATTGCATATTTGTATCTGTTTGAAATGTACCTTTCAAACAGATGATGCTAATGATGCTTTATGTAAATGACTGTTTATTATTAGTGAAACCAAACTCAACATGGAGCATGAAGACAAAATAGTCTTGTAAATGTTTGAAAGTAATTATAGTGTTTTTAAATGACGTAAATAATCAGGACACCAAACTGAACTTTTGCTATGTTTCCACACGGACGCTTTTAGTTGCCGGATGCGTGTCATGGCGGATTTTGGTGCTGATTTGTGAATTGGCGCATCAGTAAAACTAAATTTATTCCGGCAATTAAAAGCGTCCGTGTGGAAACATGGCAAACGTTCACGTTATTAGAATTGGTGCCGTTTAAAGTAATTTGCGTTGACACCTTAATTTTTACAGCCCTAATAAGTATCTCTCCATCCATATTGACATCACAGAGCTGCTGTATCTTAGACACATGGAGCCTCTCCACCTTCTGCTTGATGTATTTATTCACAGGAGCAGCTTATGGAAAAAGATCAGTGCATCACTAAGCTGCAAGATGCACTTCAAAAGGAAAGGGAGAAGGTAAGGAGGAAACACATGCACATTTATGTTTGATAATGGGGAGGTGGAAGCTCAGTGGTTAAGGCTCTTGGTTACTGATTGGAAGGTCTGGGGTTAAAGCGCCTGTATCGCCAAGCTGCCACTGTTGGGGCCCTTGAGCAAGGCCCTTAATCCTCTGTGCTCCTGAAGCACTGTACCATGGTTGACTCTGCGCTCTGACCCCAGTTTCCTAACATCACTGGGATACGCTTAGCTGTAATGTACATGTGAGGTGTATAAAGCACCTTTATTTCTTTCTTAGTTTGCTTGAACTGCTGTAGTGAAGTTTACTGTTTGTGCCGTAAGTGTTGTCCGAGTTCATCACATTCGTATCCTGTGTGTGTGTGTGTGTGTGTGTGTGTGTGTGTGTGTGTGTGTGTGTGTGTGTGTGTGTGTGTAGAACTCCAGGTTGCAGTCTCGTTATACGCAGCAGGCAGCTGAATTAAAGCGCAGGGAGCAGCTGGTGAACAGGATGAGGGAGAAGCTCTCGCAGTTCACAGACCGACACAGAGACCGGGGCGTGTGTAAGACCCAGTGTACATGAACTTCTGATTGATTCATCCTGTGAGTTGGAGGGGTGCAGGACCAGAGGAGCAGGATATAAGTGGTCATGTTTTTCTCTTTCTACAGCTATAGAGATCATGAACACTCTTCCTAAGCAATCAGGACCGAGGGACGCGATGTCCCAGAGCGCACGGCATGATGGGAGGTACAGATTATACGTTTACTGTGTCTGTATTTATAGGTTTATACATAATTTACTTTTAATCACCATCATATGTTTACAGAGATGGACGGATGGATGTATAAATTGATGAATCAATTAATGGATGGATAAATAGATGGCTGGATGGATACAAATGGAATAATAAATTGATGGATGAATGAATAAAAGGAAGTATGAGATGAAGCGATTGAGATGTAGATATAGTTATTTGTATACCATTTTTCTCCTTTGTAGCTACATATTCTGAAAAGAACTAAAGTGGGATGTAAGGATTAAAATAAAGCTGTTTGTAGGAAGGTGGAGATGATTAAGACTCATGAGCGAGTGGAAATGCAGGAGAATATCGATCCCAAACTCTCATCCAGACCCGGCACAAAGAACTCTCATGACCTGAGAATCTTTTTGAAGTGTTTAGAACCGCACTATGATGTGAACCAGACAAAGACATGATCCAGAAATGGGGTTTCTGAGCTGCACAAAAAAAAAGAGAGAACTGGTCCAAACAGAACCTAGTAGAACTTCTGAGTTCACATCAGTTCTTGATCACTGACAAAAAAAAATCGACTGTTGGTTATCTGGTGATTACTGGTTCAGGAAAAACTATCTTGTCATTCTTGTGTTGTGTGTTAATTTCTCTTTCTCTCTTGTGTATATTCTCCCTAAAGGAAAGACGAGGCTCTGAGGTTGATGCTGGAGAGGAGAGAGGCTGAGCTCCGGGAGGCCATGAAGCTGCGTCACAGCCTCACCACACTACTGCACGCGCTCAAAAGTGACATGCAGCAGGTGATAGAACCCGCAGTCCCTTTGCTCAATTTTGTTTGGGATTCAGTATAATGAAGTGGTTATGGTCCAGAAAGTAAAAAACTCCAGAGGTTGGGTTGTGATGGCAGAAAAATAGACTTTTGTTGAAACAGGAAAACAAACATTTTCTTTATCTTCAGGGAGAGGGTGAAGTCTGCAGGAGCCAGATCTGTCAAGCAGGGTATGTGCAGAAGTGAGATCATGTTGTTCACATGCTCAGAATAGCACCAGGTGCACAGGACGATGTCTTTTGGCACACTGACTTAAGGAGGTCTGTGCTCCCGTGACTGTGCATGTTGCCTTGTGCTGCCATCTGTTGGTGTGTTTACAAAACCTCTCATATTTTGTTAGAAGTATGCTGAGGATGGAGGAATTGAGGAAGGCCATAGAGGAGGTTTATGGATGTGGTAAAGAAAGACATTCAGGTGGTTGGTTTGAAAGAGGCAGATGTTGAGGACAGAGTGGTATGGAAATGGATGATTCACCGTAAAGAGATCCCTAACAGGAGCAGAAGAATTGGGAAAAGAGGAAGAATTGGCGAACATGAAAAATTATCAAAACACCATAACTTTCTGACTGACATGAAGGTCCTTGGAAACACCATTCCATTTTGACAAGGAGAACGTTTTATAAAACACTTGTCTAAGTTTGATCATTTTCCATTGTACTTTGTTTGGTATCAGAAGAAATCTTGTTGCTCATTTTTCACTTTCCACTGAGATTAGCCATATGAGGCTGTTTTCATATTCATTATCTTTTTACCTCTGAGCTACTATGTGTCATTCAGTATACAAACCTCTGGGAACTTCTAAGCACTTGTGTACTTAAGTAATGTGTCCATCCTGACAGTGAAGACCAGGTGTAATGTTCTGAATCAAATCTTTTTGTCCTCTGTTTTGCATCTTTCAGACTTTAAAGGAGATGGGGAAGACTGTGGAGGAGATGGAAATGGAGGAAAGGGAGGAGAAGACAAGTGACACGAGCAGGCTGGTGAAATCGGAGCAGTCACTTGGTGATCATGTGACGGGGGGCGTGTTTCTGGAGTGGACACGCGTCCAGCAGATGCTGATGGAGCTGCAGGCACAAAGTGTGTAGGTGTGGTAATGGTGAATAAAATAAAATAACAAACTTGCAATGACTTTGTGTGTGTGTGTGTGTGTGTGTGTGTGTGTGTGTGTGTGTGTGTGTGTGTGTGTGTGTGTGTGTGTGTGTAGGCCCATCCACAGTCCGAACAGACCAGGAGAAGCTTCTGGCTCAGCTTGAAGAAGAGCTGGAGCAGAGCAGAGAGCTGGTCCGAATACAACAGCAGCTACTGCAGGTCCTTTTTCAGTTCTTAAGCCCTAAATGGCCCACTAGATTCATGGTACGGCTGGTTTACGTTTCTCAGTGCCCACAAAAACTCCATTAAATGCAAAGCTCTCGAGAACTCGGACAAAAATGACTAAAGGACCAAGAGATTTCAGTTGAGAATTTCCGCAGGCCAAATTTTCTTCCAAGAATGTGGAGAGAATTTTTCTGAGGGCACGTTTCAATGTTAAAATACACCACGTTCCTGCAATACCAACGTAAACCAGGCGGCTTCTCGGATGAGTTCATCTCCTATCATTTTAAAGCGGTTAGAAGCACATGCTCCATCTAGGAGGGTTTTTTTTGTTTTTTGTTTTTAAGAGGTCGCGCTCTCACGTGTCGATCAATCAGACGTCTGCAAACACATTAACAATTTACATGTATGAGTACAAAAATTTGCACAAACTCGTCAGCAAAATGACAAGACGCACACTTTTGGCCCAAATTACTGGATTTGCACAACTAGCACATTTCCATAGCGATGTTGAAGCCCCAATAAACGTATGACTCAATTATTTGGTACATGCGCACAAAAATATAACGTGGGCGTTTCTCTCTCTACTGTGAAGCCATTCCGCGATTCGTTAGCGTTAAACCAGTGCTAAGTAAAGGACAATTGTTACAGTGCTGTGCCTCAAAAAAGATTGATAAACACTGCTATCATTTACACCAAATGCATGAATGGTCTTCCAGGTTCTTATTCTCTCATGTCTCTCTCAGGACAGTGTGGTGTCTCCACTCCCTGACCCCCTGATAGACTCCTACTATCTGGAAGAGTGGGAGCGACTTCAGGACAAGTGGGTGGAGTTTAACAGGCAGAGGCGGAGCTTCCAGCAGGAGAGGCAAGCCTTCACAGATGCGGCGATCCGATTGGGCCATGAGGTCGGGACAAAACTGGAAGGTTGAGAGGAAGTGATGTAGCTGTACCTCATTCTGAAGAACTCTAAGAAGGGGGGGGGGGGGTGGTGTTTGCAGAGATGCGAGTTTGACCAGCAGAAGGCCTCATTGTTGAAACAGCAGTTTCTCAGCACATCTCCAGTGATGAAGACTTTACACTCTAACCGGAGAGAGAGCACGGCACTGAGTGACTTGAGTATACACACACACACGAGATTGACTAATTAATAGGTTTTGCCAATTAAATTTAAAATAGTGAAGATCATTACGACAGTGGCCTCTAGAGGCAAATCGCTCACACCACGTGCTGATTGTTTTTACATGTGAGACTATGTGCTGCACGGAGAGTTCTATTTTATATAGCTTTTATTTTATTTAGCACATTTTCAGTACTTTTCTATACAGAAGTCCAAAGAGGCCACGCATTATATTTTATCTTGTTTTCTCGAGATCACAACAATTTTCTTGCTATAACAAAAGTGTTCTTGTAATTACGACTTTATCATCAAATACAATATAGAACGTCAGTTTTATATAAAGTTGCAATCCTGACAGCCTCCTTCTCAATTATCGGACACTTTCAATCACCGGCACTCGCGGAGCTGCTTGGGTTTGAGGGAGTCCCTGACCAAAGTAAACGTGAATGCGATCATCCCTGATGCTGCAATGATGTGGCTGCAGGAGAGCATCCAGAATACACACAATACTGACAATGTTTCTGTGGAGATCACGAAAAAACAAGAAAGAAAGAAATATTATAATGCAGGGCCTCTTAGGACTTGGGTTTTAATCAAGTAGGATCCATCCTAGCTATCGCTATCGGTAAAATCCACTATCGGACCACCTCTCTCTCTCTCACACACACACACACACCCCTCCAAAAAAACTAAACAAAACCAGTATTCTATGTTAATCATTACATTACAAAGTGTGTGTGTGTGTGTGTGTGTGTGTGTGTTTATGGTAGGAACGATGGCTCCAGATCGTCTCTCTCTCTCCCCCTGTGTCACTCCTTCCTCAGAGGGGTCAGAGGTCACACCCTGGTCAGGGCAGAATACAGGACTGACCCCCAACACCCCTGAGCTCTACTGCATCCTTCAGCTGCCATTTTCCTGCAAGTGGGTCACCACACACACGCACACACACACACACCTTTACAACTTCACTGACATCTCTCTCTCTCTCTCTCTCTCTCTCTCTCTCTCTCTCTCTCTCTCTCTCTCAGGGAAAGTGCAAGTCCTCCATCAGAGACTTGGGTGAAAGAGGCACATGGAGGTGACTTCAGCCTGGATAGACAAAATGCAGAGAACTGGTTCTTTTAATTACATGTGTGTGTTAGAGACAGTCATGCTCTACTGACCAAATAAAGTCCTTTACAGCTTTTCCTGTGTGTGTGTGTGTGTGTGTGTGTGTGTGGGTGGAGAAAGCGATCGAGATCTTTGCAAATTTTGAGTACTAAGGACCCAAGACATTGTGTCTCGGCAAAAGCGTCTGAGTGAATCTCTTAGCATGTTGTTATTATTATCGGCTCAATTAAGTTTATTTGTAGACTTTTAACATTAGAAATTGTCCCAAAGCAGTAAAATAGGTCATAAAATAAGAATAAGTGTCTCCTCAGTGGTGGACAAAGTAAACAAACCATGTTGAGTTAAAATGAGAAACTCTGTAAAATGTGCCTCCAGTAAACGTGTCCTTTTAAAACATTCACGTGAGACAAACGTTTTTCAAATGTACTGAAGTATCCAATCTTAATCATCTCAGTTTAGTGTGTTGAGTAACAGTGTTTTCACATAAACTCATACACTGATTTTAACGCATTCCATTTACTTCCTTTACTTTCCACCACTGGAAACTATGATGAGGCTGATGTTCAGAGTGGTGGACCTCCAAACCAGATCTTGCACTACAAAACCACAATCATCGTCGTGTAAGATTTGAGGTGAATTGGTATACTTACTAAACTTCACCAGCAGCTTTATCGAGCAGAATAATTCCACACACACTTTGGTTCCCATGCGAGAGGTTGGAGAACAATCATTAATTTCACCTGCAAGGCATTAGAACATAAAGAACATCACGCAATGAGCAGGACATCAGGCCGGATTCTGATCCACAACACAGGAGAAGTGGTTATTGCTGGGTAAATGGACTCTGGTGTGTTAGGAGATACCATGTGCAGCAGAAGGTTCTCCAGGGTTTGGAGTCTGAAGATTAAGTGGACATTCACATTCTGGAAGTGATTTAATGACTGTCTCAGAAATCCGGATTTTCTGCTACATAGAATCTTCTAGTTTACTGATCCGTTAATTATGCGTCGATTCTGTGCTAAATCGAAGAACCGATTCCTCAGTGGGATGCAGGTGCGCGCTGATTGCTGCTCACCACTGACACGCGCCGGACACGTGCGCGCGCTTACTTAAGCAGGTAGGGCTGATGACGGGAGAGGTTTCACTTTTTTCCTCTCTTTTCTCTCTGTTCATCCTTTTGTCTGACTTGCGATGGTGTTCTCTTTGCTGCGGCTCATCCTGACAGCCCACTGCTCCATGGATTCCGAGGAGAAGCGATACTTTCAGCCGTGGCGTGATTACATGGGGCTGGCGGAGAAGGTGCGAGCCATGCGAGAGTCCAGGCTCCTGGGGGAAACTTCTGATTCTGAGGAGTTCAGATTTACGCGCGGGATCTCCTCCTCTCCTCCTCCTCCTGCACCACCACTACCACCTCCACCACCTTCTCCTCTCCAACACCACCATGGTCATGGTGACTTCCAGAGCTTCTTCTCTGAGCATGAAAACAGATGGAGACCCAAAACGCCGAAATCCGGGAGAACCGCGAGTCCATTCTCACCTCCATCACCAACACCGCATCTTCCCCCACCTCCACCTCCACGGGCGGTCGGTCAGCGCTTCTCTGAGAAGTTCTGCAGCTTCTGCAAACACAACGGTGAGTCCGAGCTCGTGTTTAAGTCGCATTGCCTGAAGAGCCGCGCTGGAGAGGTTCTGTGTCCGTATTTGCGCAAGTACGTGTGTCCGCAGTGTGGAGCGACCGGCGGCCGTGCGCACACCAAGCGCTTCTGCCCACTCGTGGACAGCTCGTACGTCTCGGTGTACACCCGGGCTCCACGGTACTAACTGGAACTCCAGGTTTCGCTTTAGGTACTAACTGTGGTACCTCCTCAATGTACCTTTAAAAGGTTAGGTACCTTGAACTGATAGATGCGTATATAATAATCTGATACTAAAGGGTGCCTTTAATTATGATAACATGGGTGTAAAAAAGTTGAGCTTTTAAAGAGAGAAAGAAAAATGTTCCAAAAGAGTATTTTAATATCTGAATGATTGAACTTCGCTCTTAAGTTGTGTTGATTTTAAGTGTTTTTGTTTTATATCATGAACCAACACTCTGGAAAGACCTGTACTGACTTCCGAAAGGCCTGGGTGCCAAGAGTTTTGCTTTTCTTTATTACTTGTGTGTTTTTTAATTTGAAGATTTGTTTCACTAGTGTGTGTTTTACTCGGGTGGAATTTGTTTTTGTTTGTTTTTCTCTTCAATACTCTTGAACTCAGGCCGGTGTGGGGCTCAGTACAGGTGCAGGTGGACCTCCCAACTTCTCTGGAGGACATTTATTCTCAATTCCAAGAGAAAAATGTTGCAGAGTTTTAGAACTTTTTTTTATTATTATTATATATAATATGCTTGTATGAAGCTTCTGTTTGTTTGTTTGAAATCTATCATGTTAAAATATATATATACACGATGCTGTTTTTGTTATGACTGGACATCTTCAGTGTGTCTCTTGTAATTTTGTAGTTTAATTTTCTAATAATAATTTTTAAACAATGGTGTCCCTTGTGTCTTCCTTTCAGCATTATGATGTTGAAATCGTGTGTGCTTGTGGTGTTTTTTTGTCTTTCTTTAATACCCAGCACCTCGTTATCATCACTCTGAACTTCGGTCCCAGGCTATTTCTCTGTGGTTCTCCTCCATACAGTGAAGTTTATATCCGTGACGGGTATCGATAGGTTGTGTGTACCGTATACCAACAACACCGACAACTACAAAGTGACACTTCAAAAAAAAAAGTCACTAATTAGTCGATGTTGGGACCGTTTTCTTTGGCGCTACAAATAACTCGTACCGCGTATAATTCTTTGATTACAACCCCTGGCAAAAAGTATGGAATCACCCTTCTCAGAAGATGTTCAGTCAAATGTTTAATTGTGTAGAGAAAAAAACCAAGCACATATATGCCACAAAACAATTTTCACTCAACAAAACAATATTCTGGCTGTATAAAACACTTAAAAAAACAACAAAGAAAGATAACTATAGTCAATTACAAGTGTTTTTACAGATCAAACAGAGGAAAAAAATATGGAATCACACAAATCTGAGGAAAATTATATGGAATCACCAAATAAAAACACTACTAGTACTTTGTTGCACCACCTCTGGCTTTTATAACAGCTTGAATTCTCTGAGGCATGGATTTAGCTAATGACAAACAGTATACTTCATCAATCTGTCTCCAGCTTTGTCTTATTGCAGTTGCCAGATCAGCTTTGCAGGTTGGAGCCTTGTCGTGGACCATTTTCTTTAATTTCCACCACAGATTTTCAATTGGATTGAGGTCCGGACTATTTGCAGGCCATGCCATTGACATTATATGTCTTTCCTGTAGAAATGTTTTCACAGATTTTGCCCTATGGCACGATGCATTATCATCCTGAAAAATGATGCTACCATCACCAAACATCCTTTCAATTGATGGAATAAGAAAAGTGTCCAAAATCTCAACATAAACTTGTGCATTTATAGAAGATGTAATGACTGTCATCTCTCCCATACCTTTACCTGACATACAACCCCATATCATTAATGATTGTGGAAATTTGCATGTTTTCTTCAGGCAGTTGTCTTCATAAATTTCATTGGAACGGCACCAAACAAAAGTTCCAGCATCATCACCCTGCCCAATGCAGATTCGTGATTCATCACTGAATATAACTCTCATCCAGTCATCCACAGTCCAAGATTGTCTTTCTTTAGCCCACTGAAACCTTGTTTTTTTCTGTTTAGATGTTAATGATGGTTTTCGTTTGGCTTTTCTGTATGTAAATCCCATTTCTTTTAGGCGATTTCTTACAGTCCGGTCACAGACATGAACTCCACTTTCTGCCCATTTGTTCCTCATTTGTTTTGTTGTGCATTTTCTGTTTTCAAGGCATATTGCTTTAAGTTTTCTGTCTTGGCGCTTTGATGTCTTTCTTGGTCTACCAGTACGCTTCCCTTTTACAACCTTTCCATTTGATTTGTACTTGGTCCAGATTTTAGACACAGCTGACTGGGAACAACCAACATTTTTTGCAACATTCCGTGAAGATTTACCTTCTTTGAGAAGTTTGATAATCCTCTTCTTTGTTTCAACTGACATCTCTCGTGTTGGAGCCATGAGTTATGTCAATCATCTTGGTTCAACACATCACTAATGTGTGCAAGCACTCTTTTTTAACTGCAGACTAATTAGCAGTTGTAATCAGATACAGGTGTTTGTTTTAGAAATGCAAAGTGCATGGTGATTCCATATCATTTTCCTCAGATTTGTGTGATTCCATATTTTTTTCCTCTGTTTGATCTGTAAAAACACTTGTAATTGACTATAGTTATCTTTCTTTGTTGTTTTTTTAAGTGTTTTATACAGCCAGAATATTGTTTTGTTGAGTGAAAATTGTTTTGTGGCATATATGTGCTTGGTTTTTTCTCTACACAATTAAACATTTGAATGAACATCTTCTGAGAAGGGTGATTCCATACTTTTTGCCAGGGGTTGTATTAGGATTTTTTTTTTTTTGTTAGTTTTCTACAAAAGCAATGTAGATAAAGAACCACAGAATGAAATGATCTTTGTGACCCAGATGATTCTTCTACAGTGTCAGTTGAGTTGCTTAAGACCAAACAAACAGTTTTGTAACACACATATTTATATTTATAAATCTATATATTTATACAGCAGTAGCGAGCTGTGCATTTGACCCCCAGGCCTTCAGTGGTGTCCTGCCTGAAACAATTCACCGATTAAGACCATCATTATGACACCACGTCTGTAGAGATCATCAGTATTATAGAGAAGTGCAGTAGATCAGAGCGCTCATACAGTGAAAATAAACATATCTGAAGCAAGAAACCCAATGAACACAATTAAACATGTCTCCTTTCACTGGAGCCACAACTGCACCTCCACATACATCATTTCCAGCAGAAGCATCGATATTCACCTCATCACATCACCCAGGGGTTTCCTGTGCATTACGGTTTTCCTGGGGATTTGAAATGTGTTTTTTGTGCAAATTCTACAGGGAAAAACGCTAAAGTGTTAAGGTGAGCAGAGAAGGTCATGCTGGCTCTGATGGCTTGCCACTGATCCATACAAGGTGGAGCAGGAAAAGGGGAAATGTTGGAAGTGGGAGTTGGAGACCCCTGGGGGGGGTGTTGGTGTGTGTGTGTAGAACCAGTGTGAGCTCGTTTTGAAGCTCTTGTCGTTAGTTATAATGGAGCAGTGGAGTGATGCACAAGCATTCGCTGTAAAACCTGCTATCAGAACGCTGAGGGTGTGAGTTTCTGCACAAAAGGAATCTGGGAGTCGTTACCAGTTCAGACGTCATGATCGTGTCCCACGTGCTCATGGGGGCATCATTTCGAAAAAACGACTCGACACGGCGATGATGTGAAAAGGAGCAGTGAGACCTCCTCATGATGGCAGCTCGATCAGCCTTAATGTTCTCTGGTGTGCTGTTCAACACCACCTGGGGACTTTCGATCGTGACGTCCGAACTTGTAGTGATGCCGCAATTCCTTTTGTGCAGAAACTCGCACTATCACATTGTTTCAGTTTCTGGGTCACGACACTTTCACACCAAACCCCTCGTGGTGGAGTGAAAGACGTTCACGCTGCAGTGTGATGCATAAAAAGGAAAAAGCGACACTTGAACACAATTATTATTTATGTAATAAAAATATGAATCTCCTTCCGAAAAGCAAATAGACAGATGGAATGAAGGACAGGAGAAAATGTAACACATCAAAGAAGTAAACACATTAACCTTTACAACTTCTCAAAACTCAGAACACAAACTCAGAACAATTCACTCCTTACCTCTTTATATCAATAAGTATCAATAATCCCTATTGACAAATTAACATTTAATTGTAGAACAATGTTATAATGAAGTCCCACACGTCAGTCACCAGAACGTGTCCTGCTCACGTCTCAGCAGGGCGAGGGCCGCGATGACGACGGTTCGGAGGTTTTCCACGCCGCACGAGTTCCATCTCCCGGTGTGCGGCCATGACGGTACGACTGTGTGTGTGATGAGGGAAATAAAAAAAAACAACACAATGGCCATAGTTTTAAAACAAACAAAAAAAATCAAAGCAAAACTGATATGAATTAAAATCGGTAGAAAATATGTGCTAAGATTTGGTGTCTCTGTTTCTACTAATCATCTGTTCCAAATGTCCAGCCTACTGATCCGGCTCTCACACCTCTGACCAGAGCAGCAGTTCCCAAACTTTTTCCTCTTATTCTCTACTTTAGAGTATTGGGAGAAGGAGGGTAGCTTTTCAAGCCCCCTCCTGCCCTCAATCATCCAAAAAACATGGTAATGGAAAAAGAATATATAGTTCTAATCAATAAAATCTAATAGCATCATGAGGAAAAAAGAGAAATAAAAGTGTAGTTGTTTTGGGTATAGAGCTGTGAAATTCTTGGATTTTTCAAAACTGGAAACTTTCCACAGGAATAATAACAGGGAAGTTAAATGTAGTTGAAAAAATCTTGCAAAAATGTCATTGTTTCAAATCTGTATTAGTTTGCATGCTTCGGCTTATGACCAAACAAAATTTTTATATGTATGCTTGTAAATGATACACTTTATGTAAATTTTCCAAAAAGGCTCATTCATTCTCATAAATTCCTGGTAAGTTTCCTACTTGGAATATTCACAAAATTCCCAAAAGTTCTCGGAAAGGCAACTCTAATTAGGTGGCCTAACTTTTGTTTTAATTTACTTGCATTAATGACCTGATTGTTTGTTAGTGTTTGCTTTGAGTGTATGAACTTTATTTTTAATAAAGTAAATCACAAATAAAGATTAATAAAGTACACGAAAAAAAAAAAATATATATATATATAAATTCCTAAATTTGCACCTTACTTGCCATGTCTTTATTCCCCACTAGGGGATGCTAACCACACTTTGAGCACCACTGGGCCAGAGGAAACACGTGTTAATTTTTTGTATTTCTCACGTACAAATGTTCATAAAGAAAAGGAAAAGCGCCTGCTAAGGCTCGTACTTCAGAGAGGAGAGTTCTCTAATGAGGCCTCGCACCAGCTCCGTAGCATCCTCCTGGTGATCGTGGTTTTCGGGGACCGACTCGTCCTCCGGCTCCATGTTGAGGTCCATGCTAAATGAAGGGAAAAAAAGATGACAATGCCGTACAAGTTATTTGTAGCACCAAAGAAAACGGTCCCAACATCCACTACTTTCTTTCGGCTTCTCCCGTTAGGGGTCGCCACAGCGGATCCTCCGCACGTTTTTGATTTGGCACGTTTTACGCTGGATGCCCTTCCTAACGCAACCCTCCCCAATTTATCCGGGCTTGGGACCGGCACTGAGCGTGGCTGGGGATGGTTCCCTGACCGGGAATCGAACCCAGGTCGCAGCAGTGAGAGCGCTGCATCTTAACCACTAGACCACCAGGGGACCTGGTCCCAACATCCACTAATTAGTAGAAATAAGTAGAAATAAAATTTCAGGTTGCTGCTGGTTATAAAGTAAAGAGGAAAAACTATTAAATTTTATATATTAAAAAAAGAAAAATGGTTATTATGCAGTAAGACCAAAAATGTATTTAGTTAAGTAATGGATTGAGGGGAAAAAAGGGAAAAAAGCCACTTCAACTATGGAAGTTCCGATTTTGTACTTAAGATTTAATGGTAATTGAATTAATTAATTAGTTAATTAACTGATTGAATTGATCATTTAAAAAAACTAATCTGATCCAAGAAAAAGAAACAAAATGGGTTCTGCTGTATGGTTCACCTGAGCGCGATTTTATGGATTTGGGAATCCGTCATAGAAAAAAACGACGAAGGAACACACAAGTCAGGGCAAGTCTCCTGAGGCAGCTCTTCACCAGCAGTGGTCAGGGTGGAGTTATGGACGTGCTGCTCGAATGCACTTGGGGTAAAAGGAGTCTCTGGAGAATTCTTGTCTGAAAGACTCTAGAGAGCAGAAGAAAACGTTAAAAAAAAAAAAAAACGCATTAATAAAAAGGAATCGTGTTTATTTCCACCAGCTCGTTTGCTGTTTACTGAAAAATGTGGCACATTATGTTTTGCTTAATTATGTTTTGCTTAATGCTACTCCTTACATGCAGGTGGATCTCCTGACCAGCAGGTGGTGCTGTAGGATCAATAATCACTTTAGAATCGTCAGCATCTCCTCCAGGAGGTTCTGTGATCTCAAATACACCTGTAGCAAGCTGGTCGTTTCCACCAGGACCTCCTGCAGTTTGTATTTCAGAAGAAGCGATCGTCATGATACTCATGATGTCCATGTGGACGAAGGGGTTCAAACATTCTTCAGTAGGCCCACCTGCTTCAGGTCCGTGTGGGCCAGGTTTCTTAAAGGTGGCCATATTGGATGGACAATGCTCTTCGATCTCCATTTCATTTTTTTCCATATCTGTCAGAGCTTCTCTGCTTTCTTTAGTGATTTTGACAGAGCCTTTAGACATTTCCACATTGGCACCTTGAACCTTCAAGGAAGGTTCCTCAGGCTCCTCATCCACTTCAGCATCAGCATGAAGATGTTTCAGGTTAAATTCTATATCTTGTTCATGAAGAACATCATGTTTTAAGTTAAATTCGATGTCTTGTCCACTGTTGATCATCTTCCCAGGAACATTTGGTTCTACATCACAGACTGCAGTTTCCTTTTCAAAGTCATTGTCAGAAGCAGGTACTGACGTTTCACCTTGGAACATCTTTGGGATTTTCCCAATGGTGGGACGTAAAAGTGTTCGCTCCACCACTGTTGATATATCTTCTAAAACCAGTTCTCCAGCAGTTCCTTTGCTATCCATGATTACAGTCCCATTCTTTTCTTCTAACATCCCTTTTTCCAGAAAATCTCCACTTCCTTGGTGGGATTCATCTGCGGTTCTTTCATAATTTTTCACTGCAATGTCCTCACTCACGTTTCTCAGTCTATTTTCTTCTTTTCCTGTTCTTCTCTTAGTATCAATCACTTCAGCACCACTGTCCTCTTTGAAAACACCTTCGTTTTCTTCACATGCTGGGCTGGTAGCTTCTTGATGGTCCATTGGTGTGGTAACATCATTCTCCAACACTGAGCTGTGCAACAGATCTTTATTTCCCTCTTCCATCTGTCGTCCTATAAAACCCTGCCTGCAATGCTGTCCATCAAACGGGAACTTCCTCTTCCTGTCTCCAAGGCCACACATACCCATTCTTCTTCTTAATCTTTTCTTCACAGGAGGTTCCAAAGTTTCAGTCTCTTCAGAAGCCAGCAAAGGTATCTCACTATTAAAACACCTTTCTTCCCAATGCAACTTTTCAGAATCATCATCTCTGGACTTTGGTTCTATCCTAATCTCTGCTATGCTATCTCCGTTCACATCCAGCGAATAGTCATTGGAATGTTTTGGGGAGCTTTGGTCTTTGGTAGATGTCTCTGATTCAGGACTAGAGGTTGTCTTGGTTCCATTCTTCACCTCGGTCAATTTCTCAAGGAGCTGAAAGATGGGAGCTTCCAACTCCAGCTGGTCCTGGGGTTCAGGTTCTTCAGTTTCCATCGTGGATACATGGACTTGTTTCACCTCAGTTGTGGTTGTCTGAATTTCTTGGAGACTGACCGGCTCCACGGGCAGTTCTGTAGATTGTAATCCGTTTCCTTCTATATTTTCTTGTGCCATATCAGAAAAGATCTCAACAGGACCCGAAACAATTTCCTGCTCAGCTGCATTTTCGGCAACCTCTTTATCTGATTCAGCTTCAGACTGATGCTCTTTAGACTGGTCAATTCCAGAGATGGAGTTTAGCATATCTGCAATCTAAAAGAATCAGAAGAGAAAACAAACTGCTGTGTAGATCAACTGATATTTAACACCAACATTTAGGATTATTTAGTGACTCCTACAAACGGTGTCACCAAAATCAAACCAAAACCCCCCTGAAAGCTCAAACCTTCTGTCAAATGACCTGGTCTGAAGGTTCACCAGATGTGGAGCTTCCGTTGTTTTCCTGACTTCTGACCATTACTGGATCTCTGATGGAATGAAGACCTACAAGGGTGGATGCAGATATGATGGATGTTCTTGTACAGTTTTTAAGGGGTTATGGAATAGATCCACCTGGTGTAACCTAATCGAAAGAAAGAAAGAAAGAAAGAAAGAAAGAAAGAAAGAAAGAAAGAAAGAAAGAAAGAAAGAAAGAAAGAAAACTTTGTCAAAATTGGTTATAATAGTTGAAAAAACTATTTAGAAGGTGGATCGAAGACTATTGAAGTTTTATGTAAATGCTTCATAATGCTTCTACAATGAAGATTATAATGAACTACCAGTATGATATATCAGTACTTCAATGTTGTAGTTTGTATAATATATACATTTTTATGTTTATTAGCATTCATGTTAAAAATATCGGTATGCTAACCAGCTTCTTCTAGTTTTTATGATATTTACCTGTAATAAAGACCTGTAATAAAGTAACTTCATGACAAAAATAAGTTAAAAATGATAAACTTCCATCCTACTTCTACTTTCTTCCTTCCTTTATTATTCTAAAGACTTCTTTTCTGTCAGGATTTTTGGCGGGAAACGCCTGAGACTGCGCCATCTTGCTAGTCAACTACACACATTATAATTACTGCATTTGGTATGGTTTTATTTAATTAATACTTAAACACAGTGCACTATGATAAAATACCCTACCGTATCCGCAAGAACAAAAAATGTTTATATGAAAAAGTATAAAAAATAAGATGGAGTGGGGGAGGGGGAGGTTGGTGGAGGAATCTAGGAACCGATTCTTTACACAAAAAGTCAACTCGTTTATTTTAAACGTGTAAGAAATTAATAAAGATGAAGTAAAAGATCTAAAGAATAGGCGTATAAAGTACAAGAAATAATAAAGAAAAAAAAAGAAAGTACAATTACGGTTATCAGACAACTGGTTTCCTCAAGCTGAGTCTCAATATTTTATGGAACCGACTCAAAAGAAAGCATCGGATCATAGAGTCGACTCCGAGAAAAAAAATATATATATATTAAATCCACTCGGTAATCACTAATATAATGTATTTATTGCTAAATATTGAAATAAATAGGGTGTTACAAACATTTAGCAGCCATACGTTTTTATTATCATTCGTTTTTTAACGCTTTAATTTCATTATTAGCGTTCAGAACTCCATTGTCGTAAAGCGTGGCCGGTTGTCGTAGTCGTTGCTATTGGAGACGAGACGGAAAGCAGGAAGTAATAGGAGTCGCGATAGCTAAAAGGGTAGTTTTTGGAAGGGTTTGAAGAGGTTTGTGTTGGCGGAACGGGGCAATTATTCACCTAAAGGAACGTTTAATACAACGCAGCATTCTGTGACGGAGGAAGGAAGTACAGGTTGGAGGTAAAAACGACGGAAACCCCGGTGTGTTTTGGTGTCAGGGTAAAGCTGAAAGTCTGGCATGTAGCAGCTGGTGGCTGTATCTCATTTACATTCATAGTCCCTGACTTAGTGCACTACTTAGTGAACTACTCAGTATGATCTTGCGACATCTAGTGCACTTCGTCAGCAATTTAGTGCTATTTGGGTTCGAGCACAAATCAGCCTTACGTCCTTATTTCTGTCTACGAAATATTTATTTTATTTACGGACGATATTTGGAGGCTGGTTTCTGCATCATCAAGTTGAAATATGTGACATTATACTAATAAATAAATAAAATTTCGAGAGAAACGAGGTGGAAAACGACGACGCTGTGACGCATACAGCAGCGCGGAAGTGTTGATTGATATGTGGTAGTGACGTCACACACGCCCAGAGTCCCCAAATCGGATTTGTGGAGAGAGTGGCTTGAAAGAGCCAATCAGGAGAATCCGATTGGGATCGGTTTTATTTTTTACTTTTCAGATAGTCAGTCAGGTAGCTTAGTATTTAGGGCATTTGATCCGAAAATCGTGAGTTCAAATCCCAGCCACACCAATCTGTCCCTCCCGGGCCCCTGAGTAAGGCCCTTAACCCCGTATCTGCTCAAGTGTATAAATGAGATAAAAGTCGCTCTGGATAAGGACATCCAAGGCCACCAAATCTTTGTTTTTTGTTCTTTAAACAGATTGATCTGAAGGTAATTGTGATGGAAAAATGCGTTAAACACACACTTATCTCGTAACTCGGCACGTGGCCAGGATCACAGATGTGTTAAAGCACGTGGTCAAGATCGCAGATGTGTTAACTTAAGTGGTCAGATTAGCACCAGTCACGTGGCTCCCAAAACAGGACAATGTCTTTTGGCATGCTGACTTATGGAGGTCGGTGCTCCCTGTGACTGTGCGTCAATTTGTTGGCGTATTAAAAAAACAGTCTTCTATAAGGCCAGTGGAAGCAAGAATGAATTTCCGTATCATGCGCTTTATCTGTAAATAGATAAAACCTACTTGTCGTTCTTCAAAAAAAATCATTTTGAGAGGAAATGAAGGGGGATTTTAGGTGTGATGGACCTCCAGGGCTTGGACACTGTTCTGATACTTGGACTGTCTGGAGACACTGTTCACTTGATCTTCCATTTCATTTTGTGTCCGCAGCCGTGATGAGTCGCAGCCGAAATCCACCACAAAAAGGCCAAGGAGCCGCCCGAGCCAGACAGGTGACGTAGCCTGGAGAACATCTCCACACCATGAGCAAAAACCTAATGCTGTGTATGTGGTTTTGGATTGACTGGCGTCTGCTCTGTGTCTCTCAGATGGGTTTGCTGTTGGATCTGTCTCCGGACGCTGGCCTGGATGAGTCTGGTGGGAATGATGAGGATTTGGAGGCGGAGCTCTTCAATCTGATTGGAGAAGACGGAGGTGGCAGGGGTGGGACGCAGGGAAAGAAACCCGGTGGGAAAGGTGAGATTGAGAACTCAACCAATAAGAACTCAAAAGTTAAAATTGTCATGATTTTATTTTGTTTGTAATTCTGCTCCTTGTGGTAGATCCTGTCCCCATGGAGGACATTGAGCGCATGGCCGCTTTGTGCATGAAGGACCTGGACGAGGACGGAGATGAAGATCCAGATCTGGAGAACGACGCCGATCTCCTGGTAATGTGAAAACTCAGGATTATACAATACGCTGGGGGGTTTAGTGGGGTTGTTCATCTCTGGGTGTAAAGATGTTCCTGAGGTTCTCTCACTCAGTCAGTGTTTGTTTAGTAGATACACTTTTGCCTGTAAGGTGTATTATTTAATCTCTAGGTTTACTTTGTCTGGAAAACTGAAAGTAGATAATCTGAGATTGGTGAAGGAATTAATCTCAGATTTGTTGGAGTACAGTGTACTTTAGTTTTTAGGAGAATTAGGAGATTAGGAGAAAAGATTATCTCCGATTTGGAGAGTGGATTTATCTGAGATTATGTGGAGATTAATTTCAAATTTGGTGAATGGATGAATCTGGGAATTTGTGAGTAGATTAATCTGAGATTTGATAAAAAGATTAGCTCAGATTTAGTTTTTACATGCTTGGGTTAGGTTTTGCTCTGATTTAAATTAAAACGATGTTTAAGCATGAAAGTCTGTTTGATAACAGCTCTGTACAGAATGGACAATAGTCATTCGGCTGGTGATAACGTTTACTCAGAATTAGTCTCAGGATTGGTTTTAGGATTAATCTCAGGATTGGTCTCAGGAATGGTTTTAGGATTGTCTCAGGAATGGTTTTAGGATTCATCTCAGGATTGGTCTCAGGATTGGTTCTAGGATTAATCTCAGGATTGGTCTCAGGATTGGTTTTAGGATGAATCTCAGGATTGGTCTCAGGATTGGTTTTAGGATGAATCTCAGGATTGGTCTCAGGATTGGTTTTAGGATGAATCTCAGGATTGGTCTCAGGATTGGTTCTAGGATTCATCTCAGGATTGGTCTCAGGATTGGTTCTAGGATTAATCTCAGGATTGGTCTCAGGATTGGTTTTAGGATGAATCTCAGGATTGGTCTCAGGATTGGTTTTAGGATGAATCTCAGGATTGGTCTCAGGATTGGTTTTAGGATGAATCTCAGGATTGGTTTCAGGATTGTTCTCAGGAATGGTTTTAGGATTGGTCTCAGGATTGGTCTCAGGATTGGTTCTAGGATTAATCTCAGGATTGGTCTCAGGAATGGTTTTAGGATTGTCTCAGGAATGGTTTTAGGATTCATCTCAGGATTGGTCTCAGGATTGGTTCTAGGATTAATCTCAGGATTGGTCTCAGGATTGGTCTCAGGATTGGTTTTAGGATGAATCTCAGGATTGGTCTCAGGATTGGTTTTAGGATGAATCTCAGGATTGGTCTCAGGATTGGTTTTAGGATGAATCTCAGGATTGGTCTCAGGATTGGTTCTAGGATTCATCTCAGGATTGGTCTCAGGATTGGTTCTAGGATTAATCTCAGGATTGGTCTCAGGATTGGTCTCAGGATTGGTTTTAGGATGAATCTCAGGATTGGTCTCAGGATTGGTTTTAGGATGAATCTCAGGATTGGTCTCAGGATTGGTTTTAGGATGAATCTCAGGATTGGTTTCAGGATTGTTCTCAGGAATGGTTTTAGGATTAATCTCAGGATTGGTCTCAGGATTGGTTTTAGGATTAATCTCAGAATTAGTTTTAGGATTGGTCTCAGGATTGGTTTTAGGATTGGTGTCAGGATTGGTCTCAGGATGAGTTTTAGAATTAGTCTCAGGATTGGTTTTAGGATTGGTCTCAGGATTGGTCTCAGGATGAGTTTTAGAATTAGTCTCAGGATTGGTTTTAGAATTTGTCTCAGGATTAGTCTCAGGATGAGTTTTACTTACTTTTAATGAAAAGATTTTGGGGAGGCAGTAGTTTTCTATCTATCCCTCAATCTAGAAGATATGGAGAACCACACTGGGTTAAGCCATGGCAGCAGAAAAAGATTTTAAACCTTTAAAACTTAAGATTGTGGGGGCGGATCTTAACAGAGGGTGGGAGGGGATTCTTATTTTCTAAACTTTTTTTAATTTACTGCTGTGGTGGACTTCATCCTTTCCGTCTCTCTTATTTGTACCCAGCAGGTTTAGATAGCAGCGACTTTTGGCAGTTTTTGGGAAGGACAAATTTGAACAGAACATTTATTTTTGTTTTGCTTAACCATGTCTCGTCTGTGATGTCTCTGTAAATCAGGCTGAACTGAACGAGGTTCTGGAGGATGATAACGAAGCACCAGTTCCTGCACCAACCCTGCCTCAGCGCTCTAATATCACCCCCAAATCCACCCCGACTACCCCGAGCGATGCAGGAGAATTGGAATCCCTCCTGCAGGAACGTTTCGATATGTACCATGCAGCCATCACCAATGCAAAAGCTTCAGGAGAAGCCAGCAAGGCTCGCAGATACGACCGTGGACTGAAGGTGATCCAAAGTTCTACCTTTGGCAGAGATTTGTATCTCAGGACACTCATGGCCCTGAAATAAGCTCTGCCCATAGCTGCAATGTCGCCAGCGAAAGCATCTAACGTACAGAGTTTTGAGGGAGAAGTTGATTGGAAGGAAAGACCGAGAGCTTGTTCATGTTTTCTTTACAGCTGCAATTCAACCAACAAGAGGCTCTGAACAATTACACACTGCTCCTTTTTTAAATAGTGTTTCATTATTCCCACAGACGCTACAGACCATGCTGGTGTCCGTGAAAAAAGGAAAAACCATTAACATGGAGGAGATCCCGCCTCCCGTCGCTACCGGCGCTAAACCCACCCCAGTGCAGCAGGAGCCAATCAGAGGAGAGCCTGCAGCTCTGAAGACCAATGAGAAGCTGGTGCAGGAGGCAAAACCTGTAGCCCGGCTAAATCCTCAGCTCCTGCAGCCGGCCAATCAGAGAACACCAGCTGTGACCCCGGATACACCGGCGATATCACCATTAACTCCAGTCCAGCCCATTGCTCAACATTCAGGTACACACACATATACACACACACACACACACACACACACACACACATTTAAACACTAAATCGTTCAACATATTATGCTATATGAAGTGTGCGTGTGTCTTGCAGAGCTGAAGGCCAGTGTGTTGAGCAGACAGCGGGAATATAAACTGGCCGCTATTCAGGCTAAACAGAGCGGAAACGCAGACCTCGCCCGACAACACCTCGTCATTGCCAAGGTAACCGTACGCCACCCAGTGGTTCGAATTGTTCAGATTAAAGGGGAAAAAAAATACGACTTTTACAAAAAAAAAACTCTGCCTTTCACAGAAGTTGGACTCTGTAGTAGAGGCGATGGACAGAGGAGAGCATGTTGATGCCGGCTCACTGCCGCCCCCTCCTGGTGAGTCCTAAACATCACTCCATTTATTTATTTATAATTCGATGTTAATAATCACTGTATATGTTTGTTTTATTGATTGACTGATTGATTGATTCTGCTGATGCCCCCTACAGGAGATGTAGTTGGGCGTTCTCCTCCGGCTCTTCAAACTGCATCCGTCAAACCCACCCCTGCACCTCCACCCCCCAAACCCACCCCTGCACCTCCACCCGCTGCTGCTCCAGCACCTGAAGCTTGTAAGAGTGAAGGTCTTCTGCTTGTGGTGTCTTGGTGGGTGTGTTAAAGCTACTCTCAAAATACTAGTTTGGAGATGACCTGTCTTTGTGTGTGTGTGTGTGTGTGTGTGTGTGTGTGTAGCTCTCCCTGCTCCCCGGAACCTTGCTGAGGCCCTGCAGCAGCGCATGGACAAATATAAGAGCGCCGCTGAGAGCGCCAAGAGCAAAGGAGACGAGCGGAAAGCTCGCATGCACCAGCGCATTGCTAAGGTGCATTTTGCATTGCTTCATTTGCACTAATACAATTGTAGGCCACGCCCCCTTCCTAGAACTGATACACATGGCCAACACCTCCTTTACTAGTATTAATACGTGCATAGGCCACGCCCCTTTTACTAGGACTGATACACACAGAGACCACGCCTCAATTACTAGGACTGATAAACACAGAGGCCACGCCTCCTTTACTATGATTAATACACACAGAGGCCACGCCCCCTTCACCATCTCACTGTTCTTTATCTTTAACCTAGAAGTTAGATGAATCTATATTTAAGATGTATACAAAATAATATTTAAGTGTGTGTGTGTGTGTGTGTGTGTGTGTGTTTAGCAATATCAAGATGCCATTAAGGCGCACAAAGCAGGACGACCTGTCAATCTAGCAGAACTTCCAGTACCTCCAGGTAACCGGTAAACCTACATTACATCTTCAAGCGTCTCCTGGCGTCTCCTTGTGTGTTCACGGTGCCGTTTTTGTCTCCCTTTCTCAGGTTGTCCTCCTCTACAGGGCGCAGAAAGCGCAGAGCAAAACTTCCTGGGTGTCCTGGAAACAGCTATGAAACTGGCCAATCAGGACGCAGATGCAGGAGATGATGATGATGATGGGCCAGGGGAGGAAGTGGCAAAGGTAATGAACTGTAAAAAATGGCATTTAGATCAAATTTTCTTTGTATATTAAAAAAATTCAGTTTGTGGCCCTGTATTTTCTCTGTACTAATGTTTTGGTTCTTGTTGTGCCGTGTAGCCGGCGGTGCGTCCTGCAGCACAGAAAGCTCGAGCCCCCGTCCCCCCACACTCCTCATCCCCTGCAGTGACCCCACCGGCTTCTGCAGACACCTCCAAAATGGGGCTTAAAGGTACGCATCACTGAGCTATATTATATTCTTTGTAGTATAGTTTCTTTTTTATCCTGATAGTAGATTTTTTTTGATACCGTCTATATCTAGCTTGCATCATTCTTGTTGATAATCGATCAATTGATATTTTTTTTAAATGGATACAGGATTTAAACAACAAACAAAATACTATTGAACTTTATTACAACAAAACACTATTAAATCATGAAAATGTGCTAAATGAAATAAATATGAATATATTCATTATATGAATAAATATAATTAGAAAATTAATAAATTGTATAGTGAATATAATACAGCGCTCTTCATGCAGCAACCGGTCTCATGTCACCTGCCATGTGTTCTGGTGCTTTCCACAATGTGGGTGCTGAAGTGGTGCTGTCCATTCAGCACCCGTCTGACAGTCATGTTCGGAGCACTTGTCTTTGTGTGTGTGTATGTCTCTGGCCCGTAGCATATATATGTGTGTGTGTGTGTGTGTGTGTGTGTGTGTGTGTGTGTGTGTGTGTGTGTGTGTGTGTGTGTGTGTGTGTGTGTGTTGGCCAACCAATGGGAAGATGCTCCACCACAAGGGTGCAGCGTTCGACAGTAATTAAGTGAATGGTTATTGGTTACTGTACTTAAACATCTTTTTTGTGTATCTGTACTTTACTAAAGTGTTTTCTTTTGGGGAGATTTTTACTGTAGCCCCACTACATTTTAAAGTCAAATATTAAATTTTTTAAAAAGTAAAGTCAGGTACCAACTAAGTGGAGATGGAGGTGAGAAGGTGAGGAGGCCTGGTGTGCAGTCAGCATTCACATTCATCATGTTCAATAGGGTTGGACCTAAGCAGGAGATCTTTCACGTATTAGAGTGTGTGTGTGTGTGTGTGTGTGTGTGTGTGTGTGTGTGTGTGTGTGTGTGTGTGTGTGTGTGTGTATAGCTCAACAGCAGCTGGACTTCCTGCTGCGTCGCAGACAGCAGTTTGTTAAGGCGGCGTTACGCTCCAAGCAGATGAAGGACGTTCAGGGAGCATCACAGCACCTGCGCAATGCAAAGGGACTCGACCCCATGATCAATGCAGCCAAAGGAGGTCTGCCTGTGGATATCAGCAAGGTGTGTGTGTGTATGTTTTAGTGCTGGCACATTACTCCTGGAACATTTACTGTAGTATTAGAAGCACATTTGGGTCCATAGGTTTTGGTGGTCTGTTAGCTTTAATGTTTCTTGTTCTCTTTTTCTCTCTATTTCTCTGTAGGTTCCCAGTGCCCCAGTGAGCGAGGAAGACTACACCCTCTCTAATTCTCGCTCGTCTCGTTCGTCCCAGCATTACACTCAGCTCATGGAGCGTCTCAGGCAGCAGCACGAGGTCAGCTCAGACTCTCACCAACACTATTACATTCATGTCAGATGTTAGTCCAATCTAATCTATCCTCATCATTATCTAATATAATCATTATCTAATCTAATCATTATCCAACAAGTCTGCTAGTTCACGTTCCTATTATATAATTATGTAAAAGAGATTTGTGTTATAACACAAGGGTATCATTTTGGGCATTTTGTATTTACACCTAAAACCAGGTCAAGAGCATCATGATAATTACTGATCATTTCTGGATAATAATTTCTGTATGCAATTGTGTATTCATTGTGTATCATGGAGTATCGTCGTATGTGTATATACCAACATTTTCTCACATATTTTGCCTTACACACATTGTGCACTAATATAACTTCATTTACATATTCATATATATTCATATATTTATATGAGGGCTGCAGCTATCGATTATTTTAGTTATTCTACCGATTATTCCTTAATTCTTTATTAAAGAGCAAGACTAAATATACCAAAGAAAATAATATTACATCAAAATCTAAATACAAATAAATCAATAAAAAAAATCATAAATAAAAATATAAAAAATCAATTTCGCACGACTCTAAAAAAGTTTAAAATGATCCTTTCTGCTGTTTTCTTTGGCCTGAATCTTCTCCTCTGCCCCTCGTAGTTTTCTCCCCGTTTCTCCATTTTTTTTAAATTCTGCAGCATCTTCTGTGTTACCTGTCCAGAGCGGTCCAGAGTTTAGCTTGTGGTGCATCAGTTATAATGGTCCGTGGGGAAACACAGTGCTCCACGTGGAGTTAAATGTACTAAATTAAAAATGTTTTTGTATTCGAATGAATCGAGTTACTCAAGGAATCGTTTCAGCCCTTTTATTTATATACGTACATTTAGCCCCAATTCCAAAAAAGTTGGGAAACTGAGTAAAATGTCAATAAAAACAGAATGCAAATATTTGCAAATCTCATAAACCCATATTTTATTTATCATAGAACATAGAAGACATAGAAAATGTTGAACGTGAGGAAATGTACCGTTTTAAGGAAGAAATAAATAAATTTTTTATTTAATGGCTGCAACATTTTTCAAAAAAGTTGGGACGAGGCAACAAAAGTCTGAAAAGGGGAAATTATAATTAAACAGTTGAAGAAACATTTTGCAACTAATGAGGTTAATGGACAGCAGGTTACTAAGATGATCGGGGTATAAATAGTGTATCTTAGAGAGGCAGAGTCTCTTTTAGAAATAAAGATGGGCGGAGCTTCACCAATCTGTGAAGCGACTGCATCTACAAATTGTGGAATAGTTTCAGAATAACGTTCCTCAACAGGAAATTGCCAAACAGTTAAATATATGATCATTTACCGAACATAATATCATCAAAGGTTTTAGAGAATCTGGAGAAATTTCTGTGCACAAGCAACAAAATCAATATTAGATGATCTTTGGGCCTCCAGACAGCACTTCATTTAAAATGTACTGAGGCAATGTAACTATTCTGTGGTCAGACAAATCGAAATACAATTTTTTTCTTGAGAACCATGGCAACACATCCTCCAGACTAAAGAGGAGCGGGACCATCTGGCTTGTGATCAGCGTTCAGTACAAAAAGCTGCATTTCTGATGGCATGGGAGTGCATTAGTGCCTGTGGAATGGGCATCTTGCACATTTAGAAAGACTTCATCAGTGCTGAACGGTGTATATACAGGTTTTAGAGCAACAGATGATTCCATCCAGAAAAAGTATTTTTTAGGGAAGGCCTTGCACATGTAAGCTAGACAATGCTAACTTCATACTGAATCTATCATAAAAGCATGACTTTGTAGTAGAAGAGTCCAGGTGTTGAACTGGCCTGCCTGCAGTCTAGACCTTTCACCATTTAAAAACATTTGACACATCAATAAAAAGAAAAACACAACAAAGGAAACCCAGAACTGTTGAGCAGCTACAATCCTGTATTAGACACATATGGGACAACATTCATGTCCTAAAACCTGAGCAACTGGTCTCCTCAGTTCCCACAAGTATAGAAGACATGATGCTACACAGTGGTAAACGTGGCCCTGTCCCAACTTTTTTGAGACGTGTTGCAGACATCGGATTCAAAAAGACATTTTTTGTCGTTGAAACATAATTTTTTTGTTTGTTTTATTGTTGTTTATAGTTCCAAGATCATGTAAGCAGATGTTTGGTGTGGACTATGGAAATAATCACACTTTTTTCCTTCAATTTGCAGAAATGCCTGAACTACTTGCAGCAGTTCACTCAAATGGGCAACATGGCAGAGACCTTGAGGTAGGAATTTCGTCCTAAACCAAATCATCACACTGTGGAATACTCTATTCTGATTGGTCAGTTGAGCTCTCCAATAAGTATGTACATAGCTAGTGGGATTGCCAGGGGGTCTGAGATCATTGGAGTGGTGAAATCGACACTGGAATATATTATACACTGTAGGATTAGCTAATCTGGAGAAGTTTGGGTTTGTTTCAAAGTGTGTGCTCTTTAGATTATTAGGCCACACCCACTAGCACAATCTCTGCAGTCCAGTCTTTTTTTTATTTTATTTTATTAATTTTTTTTTTTTTTCCCCCGGTTTAACAGTCAGAACCTAAAGTACAGCATT